>PYAF01003834.1:669793-714928 GCA_007407185.1 Glycine tomentella
AATATTAACTAAAAGTATTTTAATTATGATATTTTTGATAAAATAATTTAAATTAATTAGCTTTGGTTGTCCTATAACAAAGAAATTATAATTTTATTTTATAATATATATTAATTCAATGTTATTATTTTGGTAAACATAAATTATTTAATATTAAATGTTTAACTAAAATTATTTTAATTTATGATATTATTAATAAAATAATTTAAATTAATTAACTTTGGTTGTCCTATAACAAAAAATCAAACTATTATTTTATAATATATATTAATATATTAACTAAATGATTTTATTTTGAAAAATATAAATTATTTAATACTAAAAATGTTAAAGAATAAAATAAAATGTGGAATAGAAAAAAAATACCAAAATGAATAAAATGTAGAATAGAAAAAAATGCCAAAAGGAATAATATAATATACATTATTCTCAATATTTTTTTTTACAATTTTTTGCGATGCACATAGCTGAAGCCATATCTCACAAGAAAGATATTTGAACATACATAACTCTTAAAAGGTAGCTATATATCATATAGACTGAAAAAATATTTAAAAAACTACAAGATCTAACATAATTTACTAATGACAAAATAGATGTACAACAAAAATAAGAGAAAGAAAGAAGTAAAGTTCAATAATAATTTTTTCTTCTTGTAATAGTATACCTCTGTTGAAATCAGGCCTTAAACAATTGATCTACTTAAGCCTCTATCTCTTGTCACGCCTGTGCAAACCTATCAATAATTGAAAAGTAAGAGATTGTGGAAATCATAACATAAAATGAAAGGAAACTACTGCACTTAGCAAGTTTCTAAACCACTGCACTTAGCACTTAGCAAGTTTCTAAATCTCAAGGGATTTAGAGTCTTTCTAAAAGGAAAGATGAAAATAATATTGGAAGTTTGTATTTTTGTAATTGACTAGTACAATATCATGCGTACACAGGTAATACCGCTACCTATGCATTAAAGAGATCATGTGAGAGAGATGAAAGAAATAATATAATTAGTATTTAAGATTTAAAAGAAAAGATTGAAAATTTAAGATTTAAAAGTAAAGATTAAAGTCACTCATAAAAAAATTGAAAATATTGGAGTGTACTTATTAAAAAAAGGTGCAATGAGCAAGTGTGAAGTTTTATTGAGAGAGTAACGCGCGACAGACCAATTCCTTTTGAGTAAATTACACCCGCACCCCCTGTGTTTCGCTTATATTTCATCTAATACCCCTTCCTTTTTTCACATTACTTTTAGCCCCCTCTATTAACACCGTTAACTAATGTCAATTGAAATATGTGAACAGACGAAATTGTCTCTATATTTTAATTATAAAATCAAAATTATCCTTTCTCAATTAGTTTCAGAATTTAGGATTCACGTTTCATTTCTTTTCACATGCAAGTATTATTCATCTTCCTCTTGTTGACAAGTGCTTCTTCTGAGTCTATGGAGGGTGAGTTCCTCTTCCTCTCAACGACGTTTACGTTCCTTTTCTCTTTCCCCTTCGCAAGTTCTCCATTGTTCTCCTTCCAATTCGTGAGTTATCTACTGTTTCTCTTCCAATTCGCAAGTTCTCCATTGTTCCTCTTCCAGACAGACTTGTAAGTGACCACTAAACCTTGTATATAGGTTACTTTTTAAGAATGTTTGTTTAATTTTCATTGTTTATTGTTGTCTATTTCTGAATAAGGTTTCATTGAGGGACCAATTTGAGACCACTTATGATATTTAAAATCATTTGTTTATTATTGTTGATTAAAACAGTGTTGATATTTGAGACCACATGAAACACAATGGATAAACTGAAAATCATTTGTTTATTATTGTTGATTTTAGGCCTATATGTCTTTCTTTCTTCTTTTTTTTCTTTTTTCTTTTGATCATATCATATCTGGTTTTACCTTACTGTTAGCTCTAACCTTTATTTTTTGTTTTTTGGGTATATACAATAACTGCAATGAGAAAGAATTAATTAAAGATTAAAATTGTTGAATTACTCAATCTTTTTAGTTTAAGATTATGATGTGTTATGATGTATTTGTAACTCTTGACCGAGATATTATATTAAACACCTTATCATAAAGAAATATTTCAAAGAAAGGAATTAAAAACACAAATTCAGAAACAAAACACTAAAATTTGAAGCGAATAAACATATTCTGATAAAAAATTGAACTAAAAAATTGAAGAACAGGAAGAAGAAGGAAGGGTGTTAACACTGCGTACCAACAAGGTATGTTCACGTCCAATTACATAAAAAACAAAAAGAAGCGAGAGTTTTAAAATATCTTGTTAAGAGGAAGAAGATGAGGGTATTTTAGACATAAAATTTCATTAAAAGTCATGTGAGCAGCATGTGCCTAATGTCTGTCAAATTATTAAACGGTGTTTAGAAGGAAGGGGGGTCTGAGTGTAATGTGAGTTAAACAATTAAGGAGTTTTTTGTAAGGTACAAAAAGAAAAGAATATCAAGTAAAATTTGAGTAAAGCATAGGGGGTACAAATGTAATTTACTCATTCCTTTTTATTATCACACTGCCATGTCAACCAATAACAAACTTTTCTTATTTTTATTTTATTTTTTATTGTTGTTGTTATTCAGATATGAGATTGTGCAAAATCTCAATTTACACAGCAACCCCATCTTCTTCCACGGTTCACAGACAACCCAAATAATAGTAAATAATCTGAACAAAAGCTACAGAATAAGCTGCATCAACATCAATCTGGGTGTAATTAACCATAGTCACAAGGCATAATGTCATAAGCGGTAAATAACAGTAATCATCGACAATGACCCAACTAAGCCAATAAGGATTTCCCTCGAGGGGTTCTTTGTCTCTTCTGCCATGGTGGACACCATGTTGAAACCGGAGTAGGACCAATACAGTACAGTATTGCGGCGAAGTTGAAAACGCCGTCGATGCCATAAGGGATAAACAACGTCAAGTTAGAGGATTTTCCGTGGACGGCCGACTACGATGATGAAGGCACTGATGAGGATGGTGATGACGGAAGTGAGCCAGATTAAGAGGGAGGTTTTGCGGATGCCGCTGACGGCAATGTAGTTGGCGATGAGGAGAACGGCAAGGACGAGAGGGAGGTCGACGGCGGCGAAGGCGGTGGCACATGATCCTTTGCCGGAAGAGAGAAATGTGGAGAGATGGTCACACGTGGGAGGGGTGAAGGAGTCATGGTTTGTGATGCGGAGGACAGAGAGAGTGACCGCCACCACCAGGAACGGACGTGGTGGCTTTGCATTTCATCACTTTACGGTTAATTAATTGATAGATCCTAAATCTAGAATGTAGATTATCTTTCTTGAATCTCATAGAATTCTTAATTTTTTTAGTAGTAGATTTTATTTTAAGATATAAGAATGAGAGAATTTTTTATATAAATTTTTTATAAAAACTCATTCATGTTAAAGATATATTGATATTTTTTATTAAAAAATTTAATTAAAAATCAAATCTTAAATTCAAAATTATTTTTTTAAGATCTAATATGAAAGATGTTATAATAATAATAAAAAAGTAAATACTAATAAATACACACAACATGAAGTACGAAAGCCAAAAAATTTAAAATCTGATATAACAAAATAAAAAAAATTAAATAAGTAGTAATCTGAAAATAGATATATTTTAAGTAGGAAAAATATATTTTAAAGTTATTTATCGACATGAGACCCTTTTAATTTTGTCACACTAATAAGTAATCGCTAACCACATGCTGATCGAAGTTCCACTTTCACTTGTCTTGATTTCTACAAATTATCTAAGCAATTATCCAATTCTAAAATCGCTGAAGAAAGAAGATAATCAATATGACAAACAAACGTGAACTCAAATTTATGAGTCAAACCAATAAAGCTTAGCATTCCTCGTGGGGCTGAAATCTTGCAAGCCCAACTTTATAGCCTAGGGCCTTGATATCTTGTTGCACTTGTGCTCTGAACTCATTGTAAGTAAAGGGCTTGTACTTGGAGCTCTCAATTGCAACGTCTTCACCGGGGAAAACAAAGTAGCATATTGAAATCCTCTCTTTGTGTTTGTTTATACTCACTCTGTGTGTCACACTCTTGTATCTGTCGTCGCTAATTGCCTAAACCAAACCAAAATAGCCATTATGAAGAGTTACTTCAAAATATAATTTCACTAAATATTACATATTTTCAATTGCTATTTAGATTTTTTTTAAAAAAATTAGTTGTTTCTATTAAAATTATTAATTTATTTTTACTCTTTAAAAATATATATTTTCATTCCTAGCAAATGATTAAAAATGTATTATTTTTAATAGTAATAGGAATCATAAATAAATAAAATTTAAATAGGGAGTAAAATAAAAATAATTTTAGGGATAAACAAATATATAACTTTTTTTTGAGGGAAAACAAATATATAATTATAACGCATTTGATAGCGTAAACTTTTTTTTTATATAGTCAGTCAAACATAAATTATCATACATTACATAATTTTTTTTATCATACACAATAAGATTAATGATAAAAAATACATAAAAAGATTATTGAGTTTGTAATTAATTCTTTTGAATTAATTACATTTTGGTCCCTTTACTATTGTTAAAGATTTTGGTCCCTTTTTTTCAGCAATTTTGATTCTCTTATTTTAATTGTGTATTTTTTGTTTCTCCATTAACTTGATGTTTATTATTTAACAAAAATATAAACGTAAGAGAGTCACCTTATTATGAATGCATCAACGTGACAACATACAAAACAAGAATTTTTGTTATTATAATGGACTAAATATACGATAGTGTAACATTAACATTTTCGTTAAATACTAAATATAAGATTAATTAATAGATAAGTCCAAATTATACTTTAGATAGGGTGAGGATTAAATCCATGCAAAAAAATTAGGAGACCAAAATTGAATTTGATTCCATGATATTAGAAAAATAAAAAATGTAATTAAACCTAATTATTTTTAAAAGTTATATTTATGATGATTTGTAATCTTATTAGATCTTTATACCTATATTACATAAAAGTCAAACAAAATTAAAAATAAAAAGTATATTTATAATGGATAAACCACAGCAACAAAAATTTAAATGTATTTAAATTGTTTGTTTCAACATTCAAAAGTATTTAAATTGTTATTTATTTATCTGTAAAAGTTGTTATTTGAGTTATTTGTAAAAGTTGTTATCGATTTATCTGTAAAAGGTGTTATGCTTATCTACAAGTTATCAATCGTAGCAGTCTCACTATCAGCAGCTCTATATATAGAGCAAATCTATCACACTTTTGAATCAATAAAACCTAGTTCAGCAATACTTTTATATGGTAACAACTTTTGCTTAACAGCAAACGATCCTCGACTGCCACCATGACTTCGTCCCTTACTAATGGCGTAAAAAACATTCCAGTAGTCATTGACTCACAGTCAGTCATGGCCCTAAACACTCACGCCTCCATCAAACATACCAGCATAAATTTTCTAGCATGGAGAGTACAGTTCAATGCTCTCCTTGTGGGGTATGATCTCATAGGTTTTGATGGCACAATCACGTGCCCTATCTCACGGGGACTTTCATTACTGAAACGATAGGATCAATTGATCCTTAATGCCACTATCTCCTCGATTGACTCCAGTGTTATTACCATGCTATGCTGGGAAACGTCAAAACCTCGAAGGTAGCCTGGAACATCCTCCACAAATGTTCGCCAGCAAGACAAGAGCTCAAATCATGCATCTATCTCAATGTTATAAAATCCGGTCCAGTCATTGACCTGGTTGAGATAGTGAGTCAATGGTCCAACTAGTGGGTTAGTAATTAGTCCAGTTTGACACGAAATATATTAAAAATTCAAAATAATATATTTATCTATTATATATAAGTATATAACTAACATTATTTGATTAAGAAAAATTCATTCATACTCCAAAATCCAAAATAAATATTGATAATAGTGAGACATCAAAATGGTGTTATAGAGGTGGTCCATTTTTTTTTGCGTGCATAGCCCATTTCGGGTTTGTAAATCATGAATGGTCCAATAGCGAAATCGATCCGATTAGGCCACCAAGACAAGAGCTCAAATCATGCATCTATCTCGCTTTACAAAGGGCTCCAAAACCTTCTATGAATACTTTAATGGTATTAAGTCAATATATTACTTAATGGTATTGATGTTGAGTATAGAGAGGTAATTGCAACACTATGCACTCGGGAAAATCCTATTAGCTTTGATGAACTTCATGATCATGCAACACAAAAGGTAAAGCATAACTATTATAAAAAGAGCACTCAGTCTGGGTACAACCTAAACTATTCATCCTCCACTGGTAGATCCACATCTCCAAATTCAAAAAAAGGTGATATGTTAGTACTGTGAGAAAATTGGGCACACTACCAAGGTATGCTATAAGATCCATGGCTATTCATGTCCACCAAAATGAAACAATGCTCCAACAGCGCATCATGCTAGAGTGCTACCCTCAGGTGTGACTAACTGGATTATGGACTCTGGGGCCATACATCACATCACTCGTGATCTTGATTAACTACATCTCACACAACCATACCAAGGACAAGATCAAATAATTGTAGGTGATGGCTCGAGTCTTCCTATTGCTCACACAGGTAAAACTAATCTACCACCCCTTCTCATACTCTTCACCTTCCAAAAGTACTGCATGTTCCAAATGTATCTCAAAATCTTTTATTTGTTTCTTACTTATGCCAAACTAACTCAATCTCGTTGAATTTTTTCTGGCCATTTCTTGGTGAAGGATTTGAAGATAAGGGTTCCACTTCTAAAAGGACAACTTAACAATGGCCTCTACCACATGCCCCACCCATCATCTAAACCCAAAGCACTTATCACAACCAACCACCCTCCATAGCATCATACTCTAGGGCATCCATTTGATTGTATCATGAGACATCTCATTTACCTTTATGAAATAAGAGCAATTCTTCACCTTGCATTTTCTGTGGTAGTGTCAAGAGTCACAAGCTACCTTTTTCTACATCCAGTATCAAAAGCAAGCAACCTCTTGAGCTTATCTACACCGACGTTTGGGGTCTTACTCCCACTAGGTCTTTTGATGGCTTTTCTTATTATTTAATTTTTGTTGATCATTTTATGATGTATACTTGGTTGTACACGTTGAACAATAAATCATACGTCTTAATTTTATTTCCAAAATTCAAAGTTGTTGTTGAGAAGTTTTTTAATTTGCAAATTATTTCCCTTTATTATGATAATGGGGTTGAGTTCATCAAATTTAAAAAAAATTTCTTAATACACATGGAATATCACACTTCACCACCCCTCTATACACACCAAAACTAAATGCCACCGCTAAAAGATGACATCGACACATAGTTGAAATAGGAAAATCCCTTCTTCACACATCAAACCTACCTCCCCAATTCTAGACTTTTTCCTTCCGCACTGCCACTTACCTCATCAATGGACTCTCAACCCCAATACTAAACATGCAATCACCCTTCCAAGCTCTACATCACACTGACCCAAATCCTACTCACCTTCACTCCTTTGGTTGCTTATGTTTCCCATGGTAGTTATAAAGACCAAGGCAAAAAAAAAAATTCCCTTCTGATTTCCGGCGCGATTAGCGCCAACTACGGCGCCAGTAGCGGCAGGGTGACTCCAGTAGCGCCAGATTCGGTGCCATTAGCACTAGAGGGCACCAGATGACCATTTCTCTCTGGAATTTGGCGCAGTTAGCGCCAGAATTGGCGCTGTTAGCGCGGGATTGCGGGCAGGGCCATTATAAAGGCCTTTTTCCTCTCCCCTGATGGCCAAAATCCATTTCTTCTTCCTTTTCTCTGGTCTCTGCCATTGACGAGTGTGGAAAGCTCCATAACCATTCAACCATTGACCAAAACACTTCACATCCAACATGAACGTTGAAAGGAACTACTCAATGAGCTAGATTCCATCATCACTTTTCCTTGAAAACCATCAAAAGGAGAGATCCAGTTCTTTAGGAAAATTCACAAAGTTGGACTCTGAGGAGAAAAGAAGGCGCTTTAAGGACACTCAAGTTTGAACAAGTTATCCTCTAGCCTTCCTTGTCAATTTAGAGGTAAGAAACTTGAATTCTACCGATTATTCAAGAATTTGTTCTTGAGGTGAATAGTGACCCATTTGAGTTAGAGTTGAAATTAGGCTTGGGTCCTTTGGAAAAATATGCTTAGGAGGTTGTTGTGATGAAGGATTAGCCTTGAAATATAAATTTTATGGACTTTGGAATTTGGCTCTGAGAAATGTATATGTTGGAAAAATGTTGGTTAGATTGATGATATTATGATGTGTATGAGCCTTAATGCCTTCACAAGATGTGTTTAAGAGGCAATATAAATGGTGAAAATGTGTTGAAGTAACCGTTTTAGCCACCTTGACAATAATTGAAATGTGGCATGGGTAGAGTAAGAACTCTTTGAATTGGTTAATGCAGAGTCTTAGGGAGACTTTAGTGCCATGGTTAGGCCGGGATAGATCCTGCTAGGGGTCTGTAAGTCACTGTAGGTGACTAGTTCTTGTAACTTAGAAAAAGAGGTTTAAATGGAAAAGAATAGTGTTTCTTTTCATTCTAACGGTTGAGAACCGTTAATGATTGTTTGTATGTCTTTATGTAGGGCGTGATACAGAGATTGTTGATGGTTGTGACCACGAAGCCGGGAGAGTCGATGTAGCGCTTAGAGCAGGTAAGCTCTTTGTTCTTGCGAATGTTTCCCATTGACCGTGTTCCACCATACTCTGAGAGAGTGATGATTATTGTATGTCATGATACATGTGTATTGAAATTGTGTGTTACTGTTTTTTATTGAGAACATGTATATGATGTACATTGTGATAATATGTTGTGTGATTGTTAAGATACTTTGTCCAGTAGAATAGACTAGTTATGGACTTCCTTTGGAAATGTATCCTTAAGTGGATGATCTTCTATTGGTAGTGCCATGTGCGTCTGAGAGAATGTGTCCTTCAGTGGATGATCTTTCTCAGACATTGATGTGTGTCTGAGAGAATGTGTCCTTCAGTGGATGATCTTTCTCAGACATTGATATAAGTCCTGAGGAAATGTGCCCTTTAGTGGATGATCTTTCTCAGGCAATGATGCGGGATGTCCTGAGAGAACGTGCGCTTCAGTGAAGCATCTTTCTCAGGCATGGACGTAAAGTCCTGAGAAAATGTGCCCTTCAATGAATGATCTTCTTTAGGCAATGATATGTGTGAATTAAATATTATGTTGTCTATATATTCTGTTGTGAATAAGTCCTGAGAGAATGTACTCGTCGCGGATGATCTTCCTCAGGCAGTGTTATATAAATGTTGTATGTTTGAGAGAATGTATCGTCACAGATGATCTTCCTCAGACAATGTTATATATGTATGAGTAAAGTCCTGAGAGAATGTGTCCTTCAGTGGATGATCTTCTTCAGGCAATCAGATATATATATATGCTATATCGGTGTTGCATTCCTGATGTTGGTAGCGCCCAACGGAATGACACTTGTGTTGTGATATACGTCAATGTTATATATATATATATATATATATGTTATATCTGTGTTGCATTCCTGATGTTGGTAATGCCCAACGGAATGACACGTGTGTTGTGATATACATGTGATGTATTTTATGAGAGCCATGATGGCTGGATGGTGTGATGCCAATTTTGATGCTATATGTCATGGAAGTGAACCAGGGGGAGGAGAGACCTCCAAGAACCCTGAGTTTACTAAGATTTTTATCCCACCCCGTGTGTGGGGATTATGTTTGTAGGTGATGCTCAGCGAGCGGTTGGTGGATCCCAGGGCAAGAGGCCCGAGTAGGGACTTGCTTTTGTGTGAACCCTAGGCATATTATTTTGACAGCTTGTTGGCTAAGTGTTTTGATTATGCCAATATTATTGTACCCCTGAGAGGGAAGATACACAGTTGATATATATTGTGTATATGTTGTATACTATGAGAAAATCACATACATAATGTAAATATAGTTTTGTTATTGACGTATGATGACATCATTCTGGTTGTTTGCTTCCAAGTTGTTTAGCTTTAACTAATTGCTGCGCTTAACGGTCATAAATGAATGTTAATGAACCGGATGCATACGGGGCGTTACAGTTGTGCCCCTGCGCATCCAAAAAACTTCAACCAAAATCTCAACCATGCATATTTGTAGGATATGCAACGTCCCAATATGGCTACCTATGCCTTGAACCTAAAACACACAAAAAAAAATATACATCTAGACATGTGAAATTCTATGAGCTCATATTCCCTACTATACCCTAACAAAAAATCCCCCAATGCAAACCCTAACCACAATCAGAAACCAACCTTTACATATCAGTATCCCTCTCAACCCACCCCATGACTCACCTCATCCTCAACCAATTGTATGTCCTCATCAACTTCAAGTTTCAGATTCCTCATCAGGTAATTCTTCAAAGTCACTCTGCTTCAATTCCAGATACTATTGTTATGGTTAACCCTTCCATAAATAATACACCATCAACCAGTAGCCACCCATGGTTACTAGATCCAAGAACAACATCTTCAAACCCAAACGCATAGTTGATGAATTTGATGCACTTATAAGGAATGGTATGTGGTCCTCAGTCACCCCTAAACAAAAAATAAGATCATAACATAGTGGGATGCAAGTAGTTGTTTCGGATCAAACGCAATGCTAACATATCCGTCTCACGCTACAAAGCTTGACTTATAGAAAAAGGCTTCACATAATGCCTTGGGATTGACTTCAAGGAGACATTTTTCTCGATTTTTCGTCCACAAATCATTAAAATTATCTTGACAGTTGCTCTAGCACAATAATGGGAGATGCACCAACTGGACGTTAACAATGTCTTTCTACAAGGTGTTATATAAGAAGAAGTCTTCATGGCCCAACCCTTGGTCTCAAGGATTCTGAAGTGATCCTTCATCGTTCATGTATGATTTGGGTGGCATCACAACATACTTCTTAGTGTATGTTGATGACTTACTACTCATAGGTAATAACACTAGATTTTATTGAAGCTATTTCATAGAGGTTTTGACTCAAAAACATGGGAACTCCACATTATTTTTTGGGCATTGAACTCATCCCTACACCATCTGGTCTCATACTCTCACAACATAAACACATTAGAGAAATACTTGGAGGTTTAACATGGAGGGGAAGAAACCTTCCCCCACACCCTTATCACCATCGTCCAAACTTCAGCTTCTTGATGGTACAACCTTTGCGGATGCAACTAAATACCACAAAATAATTAGGGCACTTCAATATCTGATCCTCACAAGGCCTAACCTTTCCTTCTCCATAAATAAACTCTCCCAGTTCATGCATAAGCCAATTGCACTTCACTTCCAATATCTAAAACAAATATTGGGATATCTCAAGTCATCCAGGGCATAAATTTTGATGATAGGACGTCAACTTCTACCCTTCTCATTTTCTTTGGAGGAAATCCAATTTCTTGGATGTCTAAAAGCAACGCATAATAGAAAGGTTGTCAATTGAAGCTGAATATCGCGTTGTTGCACAACCGCAACTAAAATTATATGGCTAAAGAACCTCCTAACTGAGTTGCAAGTTCCTATGCATGAACCATCACGACTAATGGGTGATAATGTAGGAGCAACGTATCTTTGCTCTAATCTGATTATGCACTCATGCATGAAACATATCTGCCTTGATTATCACTTTGTAAGGGAACAGGCTCAGGCCAAACAATTACAAGTATCTCACGTCTCCACCAAAGACTAGCTCCCAAACATCTTCACTAAGCCATTGACCACAACACGCTTCCAAGATCTTACATTCAAGATAAAGGTTACAAATGACACCTTCATCTTAAGGGAGCAATGGATAAACCACAACAACATAAATTCAAATGTATTTAAATTGTTTGTTTCAACATTCAAGTATTTTTAAATTTTTATTCATTTATTTGTAAAATTTGTTATTCAACTTATCTGTAAAAGATGTTATTCATTTATTTGTAAAAGTTGTTATGCTTATGTGCAAGCTGTCAATCGTAACAACCTTACTATCAGTAGCTCTATATATAGAGCATATGCATCACACTTCTAAATCAATAAAAACCTAGTTCATCAATAATCTTATAATTTAAGCATGCAATTTATCATTGTTTATATTAAAGTATAAACACATAGAAATGAATAAAATTTGGACCTGCATCATGTCTCCAAGGTTGACAATCAGCGTGTTGGAAATAGGTTTTACAGCTAGCCATTGATCATCTTTGAGCACCTGAAGTCCACTGACTTCATCATCTTGGTTCAATATGGACAAGACTGAGCTATCAGTATGAGCCTCCATGCCCCAACCAACATTTGCATCAGAGCAATTTGGGTAGCGATAGACACGCACCATTCCAGTGTTTTCTGCCAAGTATGGCTTTGAGGGATTTAGATTCAGGTCAAGGTTCTTCACCATAGCTTCAAATAAAGTTGTGGCAATTCTTGACAAATGGGTTTCGTAGTCCTTTATCAGAAGTCTTGCAAAATGTAAACATGCATGCATTTGGTTAATTAATTAACTTTGATGAGCACAAATTTATAGATTGGCTTCAAATAGAAAATGATAGAATTAGTTCACTTCAATTCCATGATTTTAAGAGCATTAGCTTTTTGTATGGCTTTATTTTGCATTTCAAGTAAAACAAAACCGAGTCCATAAATTCTTGTCATTAAGCTTTCTAGTAAAATAACAATATATTTGTAAGAAACATTAGATTTAGGTATTTGTAGGATTAGGTATTTGTGAATCAATTTTCTTTTTTTTTTTAAAAAAAGGTATTTGCGAACCAGAACAGATCGAATATCGATACAAACATAAAGGTTTTATGCTGATTGGGTCGAACCCAACACAACCCATTCAAACCCAATGGCTTTCAGTTTGGGTAATAGATTTCATTTTAAAATCCTACGAATTCGATGATGCGATCAATTAATGTGATATTTTCTTTTCTAATTGTTATTTAAATATATTTTTGCATTTATTTATTATTTAAAATATTTTTTAAAAATGTAAAATGCCAATTAAGTTTTTTTTGAACTAGATTGACCCAACTCAAAATTCATTTGACAGAGTTGGTTCTGATCAAATTTGACAAAAAACAAATACACAAATTCAACCCAACTTAAACTAAAGTATATATTTTATTCATGTTAAGTATATATCGAGTTTTACCATACACAATTTGTATAACCCCTAATTAGATTCATTCATCTTTTACTATATATAGGTAGTGGCAGATCTAAGACTCGAGGTGAGTGGGACCAAACTATTTAAAAAAAAATCTAACACATTAAAATGAGGAAGTAGTTCAAATACGTAAAAAATAAGAGGTGTAAAATATAAAAAGTTCAAGATAAATACTCATGATTTTATTAAAATAAGGAAGTGCATTTTATTTACTCTCATATGAAAATAAGTTAGAGGTTCTAATATATAAAATTAGGAGTACAAAATATAAAATGTTAAAGAAAAAACATTTGAATTTATTAAAATGATTGTCATCCGTCAAACAACCTAGGTGTGCTACTATATATAGGAAGATATAAGGTTGGCTTGGGTGATTGGAAAAGAAGAAGTTAAGGATGAAAGGAGAATTGAAGAAGAAATCATGAGTTCAAATATTTTCCACAAATGATAATATACATCGTCTTTTTTCCATCTTAATAAAACTAAAAATTAACATTTATCTATATAAAAAAAACTACGTGAATTGACTTTGGAGATAGTCTATGACAGTGTAAATGGTCTCTTTTCTATAAAATCAGCCCTACATGTTCTTGTTACAATATCAGTCAGATGTTGATCTTCCCATTACACTGGATGAAATCATCTATTTTCAAGAAGATATGCAATATTGGCCCACCTAAGTTTCAGATTTTCACTTGGTTAATGTTCCTTGACAGAATTCCCACTAGAAGAACATTAGTTTTGAACCTCATATTTCTCTCTGCTCACTATATATATATGATGTCCACGAGGAATCCATCAATCACCTTTTTTTTTTCTTCTCATGCACACTCTCTGGTCTCTGCACATGAACAGCTACGTCTCATATACACTCTTAACTGGGATTTAATGCTCTGTCCTCGTACTGATTGGAGTTAAAAAGCTAATGATTATAACTTATTTATATGAGTTCATATATAGAAATGAAACCATCTTTAATGACTATTGGTTACAAAATCTAGATCCTGGGCTAGGATTTCAGCAAAGCAAGGAAATTCAGTTCTATTTTGTTTTCTCAATTATAGCACCAGCTTTGTGTACTTTTTTTAAGATTTATGTAAGTATATATCAATATATGGATCTTGTAATTGGTTACAGGACTCCATGTACTCTCATGCATATAGTCTCATTTAATTATTATATATTTATATATCATTTTACTTGTATAGAAGCAAAGTTAAAGAGTCAATCATCCAAATCTCAACAACTAACCCAGGCTTCCATCATTTATGGGTATTCAATCACATTTTAAATTGTTCAACCGTAACACGCTAGGAATTTTATGAGGACCCTTCAGCCTACATGTGAAGACCTTTACTGTTATGTGAGGTTTTACTGATATTCCGATCCATATTTTTTTGTGTGTGCGATTATCATGAAGGACATATGCAATGATCATGCCCTTCTAGTCAAAGCACTTTTTCGTAAAGATGTTATCTTATTAGGCGTTTTCATTAAATTATATGTGAGCCCGGGTAGTTTTATGTTATGATCCAAACTTGAGCAGTAAACATTATCCTTTTAAAGGTTGATAAATAGAGAGATAATTACTAAACTTTGCATAGATTTATTTTGTATTCTAATTAACTATATATTTTCATTATCTTAACTTATCAAGATTATCATGTATAATTTTTTTTCCATGTATAATTATTAATAAAGATAATTATTCCATTTGGTATACACATTTTTTATTCTTAAATTATTTTTTAATATATATAAATATTTTTATTTTCTTCGTAAATCTTTAAGATGTAACTGCTGTTACTTCCTCTTAAAAAAACTACTACACTATTTTTTAACCGATTTTTCTTCTTATTTTTTAAAAATAAAGATAAAGACACATAAGTTTTTCTTTTTCAACTAGTGTAATTATAAAGAAAACACTCACAACGAATGACAAACTAAAATAAAAAGTTCCCGGGAAATAAGTCAAAGATATATGCATATGGAATACACACATATACATGAAATGATAAGTTTATAATAATGTAAGTCAAAATAATTTTGTATCATTTAATATATATTAATTCTGGAAATCTATAAAAAAATTACTAAATGATATAAAAATATTATAAATTTTAGAGCAATATATAACAACACCTCCTGAGATTTTGTGTAATTACACATGTAATTTTTATTTTTTTAACCATTATATTTATCTCTCTTGTAGAGGGTGTTAGTGTAAGGTTTGAGGAAGTACAGGGAAAGTGCCAATGTAATGTTTTCAAATATATACGAGAGTATTAGTGTAATGTTTTCAAACTTAAAAGGGATTAGTGTAGGAAAATAAAAAAAAATGGAAGATTATGTGTCATTTGATAATAGTTCAGCGGTAGGGGTGTTGTTGTAATATGCTTTAAATTTTATTTTGGTATATATAAATTGATCTCATGTATCTATATGTTTGTAACATAATATAAATAGTTGTGTTACCGACCTAACATATGGATCTAATATGGTGAGGCTTAGTAAGGGTATATTAGCTCAGAATCTCAACAATAACTGGGAAGATCCCAACAACGCACGTAGCATCCGTTGGAGGAGATCCTAACAAACAGGTATTCTAATCCCAACAATAAGGGATTATAGCTTATTCAATCAAGAAATGACAGCAACTAACCTAGGGGTAACACCCCTATAAATAAGAGGTACGCTCATAGGTATATTTATTCTCTCTCGACTCACCCTCATTGGTTAAACGCCGTATCAATATCAAAGTGCACGGTGATCTGCTTAACCTAGGGATATCTCTTTCATAGATATCTTGAAGAGAGTTCTTTGATCCGAAATTAACCTACTAATTATCTAGTTAGATACCCTGTCTTCAAGGACATAACATTATGTTGTTTTTCCTCTTAAAAAAGATACTTGTGTACTCTCTTGGTGAATTTTCTAAAATATTTACAAATATGGTGTCATATACAACAGCTTTTAATTATATATAATTTTTTGAAAAACAAATGTGGATGACCGGGTCCGGGTCTTCAATGGCTCATTGCTTAAATCTGTCCCTAATTATATATTTTAGTTAAAAACAATTTTAGGGCTTTCGATATTCAAATAAATAATTCTTTTAATGTATAAGTTGAGCCACACTAGAATTTACAATTTGATTTCCCCCTTAAATATATGACTTTGAATATAATAATATTCAACCTTATCCTATCATTTTTTATATACTAATAAAAAAAGTAGAGCACCCAATGGACAGGTCTCTCTCTGCTTTAATTGTTTCCTTTCCCTGTCATGATTTAATAGGTTTGGGACCAATATGATTAGATAATCACTTCTAGATAATTCCAAAAAGTTTTTCAATCACATACTTTTCTCTCTCACATGCGGTAGCATATATTTGTGCCTAAGTGCGTAAGAATTTAAGTGATGAGATCAATAATTATTTAAGGACAAAATTTAGATGCTAAAATATAATTATTTTGTGTCATTTTTAATTAAAATTAAAAATTTACTTTGGTAGCTTATGTTTATTTTTAATGTAAATGTAAATTTTATTATATAAATTACCGAATAAAAGCTTCAGTCCAAATTTAAAAAAATCACAAAAACATGTAAGGAACTACGTTCAATCCCCCCCCCCCCCCCCAATTTTAATTGCTTTAATTTGTAAAAATAAGAACAGACGTGATTACTAGTAATATATGTCTCGGTCATTTTGTTCATGTTTTCTAGTTTTGATGGTCTTTCATATCTAATTAAGGAAATTATACGTTAAACACGATTATCAAATCTAATAACCTTTCCCTAAAAAAAACATCCGATAATCTTTCTATGCAATAACACAATTCAATTGGTCGAAGCACCCCGTTCATGCAATGCCATCAAGTGTCATAATCTCAAAAAGTTAGTGGGTACGGGGTACCCCACAACCAAAACCATGAGCAATCGATCCCTATTTTCAGCTATATTTTAATAATATTTTCTTATTATTTTATAAAAATAAATTCAGACATAAATGTATCAACATTTTATTCAAAATATAATTTAATCTTCATATTTTTTCTTTTTAATCATTACAAATATAAAATTATAATAAATAATTAAAAAAATTAGAAAAACAACCACAAGTTAAATAAACATAATAACAAGTATAATATTGATTAATAAGTATAATTTGTTTGTTACTTTAAAATTTCATTGTAACAACATTAGTTAGTGACAAAATCAAATTATGTCTCATTTTTTTGTAAGGATTAACTAAATGGCTGTACATTTTTGTTTGAGTCTTATATTTTGGATAAGTTAATGTCATATTACAAATTTCAAAACAAAAATATGAGATACTACCTTATCCAAAATATGAAACTCTAACAAATTAAAATGCACATCCATTAAGTTAATATTTACAAAAAAATGAGATACAACTTAATTTTGTCACTACCTAATATTGTCATAATAGAAATTTAGCAATAGACAGATTATGTTTATTATTATGTTTATTTTAATTTATGTCTGCTTTCCATTTTCGTTTTTGGATATATAGAGTGAAGATTAAATTATATTTTGGGTAGATTATTGAAAATTTATCTCTAAATATGTAGAGTGCTGACAAATTCATCTCTGAATGTGCAACATAAACTCTTTCATTAAAAGTAACGGACGAAAGTTAACATACGAATGAATTTATTACACTTTTTTCATTTTCAAGGACAAAAATTTGAATTTTCGTCTTTCAAAAATAAATTTATCAACACTCTATATATCTAAAAATGAAAATAACTATTTACCTAAAATAAAAAATTATTTAGTAATATTTAATTTAATATATACATCAATTCAACATCTCGAAAACATCCAAACCAACAACATATCTCGAAAACATAACAATATTTACTCTATCACCCAATGTCCAAATAATATATAAATTACCATACGTTGTCAGTGTTTTCTTTATATTTAATGTCATCACTTTTGGTAAAAACAAGGTTAATATTGTAACCAATTAGAAAATGTCAACCATATAATTTTGATATGTGATATAGATATAATAATTTGTAAAATATTTTTTATTTATTATCTCTTTCAAGTCATTTATTACATGTCATAATGAAAAATAGTTGTACATGCAATTTTTTTATAATTTTTTAAAAAATTATTATAAAATCAATAAATTTATTAAATATTAAATTTGTAATTAAATGATATTATAAAATTGTTTAGATACATACTTCTCCTGTTTTTATTTATAAAATATTATAATTTTGAAAAAAAATATTTTATAATATCTTATTAATTATTTTTATCAAAAACTATGAATTGTCTCTTTTTCTCTTATAAAATTGAAAAAAATAAATAAATTTCAGTAAAGTTAAAGATAAATTATAAAAAATATTATAATTATAAATTAATTTTGATGTTAATAACTAAATTAACAAATATTTTTAATAAATATAAATTAATCAATTATTTCTTATAATTAAGAAGATAAAAGAATAATAAAATATATTATTATAAAAGGATTTTAAAACATACTAATTTTCCAACACAAATACATGCACACAGAGTCCAAAAAGATAGACCCGAGGACCTGTACACATGAAAGAAACAAAAAAAACGCAATAAACCAAAGGGAAACAAAACGTATAGAAAAATGTAGAAGAAGACAAAGCAATAATAATGCAAGAGTTTGTATTGGTTGGCAAAAATTTGTGTCTTACCTGATGGACTCAAGCGTGGGAAGCTGATGAGGGTTGAAGTGTGGGAGTTGACTCAACGGCACATCAAAGCCTTCAACCCAATTCATGTTTTGGGGGCCTCTCGTTGTTGTCCCAGATGGCGATAGGGCAGGGGTGCCCCAAAAGTAGGACACTGGGCTGCCACTGCATGCACCTTCTTTTGCCTCAAAGGACAAAGAGAAGAGTTCCTTGGCCACCTCTTGAAGCTCCTTCAAGAGGGTCATTGGAATCCCATGGTTTACCAAACGAAACAAACCCCAATCCTTGCAAGCTTCGTCCAACTTGTTCTTGTCATGCTTTAAGCATGAAAGATCTATGATGGGTACTGGATCCGGGTCTTGTTGGTTCGGGTCTTTATCCGGTTCAGGGTTTGGTGGTGGGGGTAGTTGGTGGTGGTCTAGGTGGCGGAGAACCGGAGGGTAGGACTCTATGTTGTTCATTTTGTTGTTGTTGTTGTTGGGAAGGTTGAATATATAAAAATCTATCATGTGTGTGTGTGGGCGTGTTGTTCTTTAATAAGTTTGAGGAAATGAAAATAGTTTGTCATGAATGCACGTTGGATGAGATTGGTGGCTAATTGGCTATGACCTCAAACCATATAATAATATAATAAAAAGCTATAGCAGCCATATGATAGAGAAATATATGATAGAGTATCCAAAAAAAAATAAAAATGATAGTGCCTCAGTCATAACTATTTAATATCAGCTCCTGAATATTAGGAAATCTTGTTAAAAAGAGTTGCTTAAAACAGAGTTACAATTACTTTAAAAAAATCAAAAAGAAAAAATTGAACAAAATTAGGAAGTTAATTAATTTTCATATATTTTCAACATAAAAGAATTTACACCATAATTTTTATAGATATAATTCTAAAATAATTATTACAAAAACAAATAATATAATTTTACATGATGATTTATGATTAAATAAATATAATATATAATATATTTACATCGTCCGTTTATTAAATTAAATGTTTATTATACTTTAACCTATCGATCAAATCAGTCTATTGTTTTTATAAATAAAAAAATAAGTAAATTGAGTCCAAAAAACTTACTAATTAAGATCATCCAAGTCCCAAACAAAACTTAAAAAATATAGAAACACCAGTAACACATGATCAGGCATATTTTATTGAATATATTTTTTTTATTAAAATTGATAAAAAAATTATAAAAATTTATGGATTTCATATCTTAACAAACAACTTTTTCTTATAATTTTATAGTTTCTAATAAATTTCAAAAAATATTAAAAGTGTTAGAAAATATATAAATAGCGTTCGTAACAATATATTTATAAATGGTATATATTCACATATCATCTATTTCAACAAAATTCCAACACAGTGGTATTATATCAAATTAGTCTAGTCTATAAACAACAAGTTATCCACTACAAAGATAATTGAATTAATAAATTAGAAATTATGAAGAGGTGTTTTGTTTTGAGTAGAAAATATAATGTGATTCTAGACGATTCTGCAAGGGTTGGTTGGGGGACCAAAACTACATGCAACTCGACAAGTGTCTATGCGACCCCTCTGTGCAAAGGTCCAAACAAGAGGGGAGTTGTCCAGTGTTGGTCGTGGGGCCCACACTGTATGCAGTATGGATTGGTCCCCCCTGCCTTCTTCCTCTTCGGTATTCCAAAGGGATGGTAAACAAATGAGCAAATCAGATGCTATCATGTGTGTATCAGCACCGACCCATGTGTTTGGATACCAGTCCAACATGCACCTTCTTAGATAAGATGCATGGATTTATCAAAATAAATTTCAGTAAATACTTGGTTGTTAGTGTAATTTTTTTAATATATTATCATCTAAAGTTTTAGTATATAGGTATTTTTAGTATTTTTTATTCTAATTTTAATTTTTTTATCACCATAAAATTAATATAAAATATTTATGTTAATCTTCATCAGAAAATCTTTCTAAACATTTCTAATTTATTCTAAGTCCTAGTTATGTTTTGATCCAAAAATTCAAATTTGAGACTTTAATTAAGTAAACAGAGTCTAATTCTATTTTGACCAAGAACTTATTGATTTCTTTTATTTTTGTTTGTTTGTGTGAAACAAGATATCTTATATGCGCATGTGAGAGATCGAACTCATGATTAGATGTTTAAAAGCATCTTCAATACATGTGTTTTATGAGTTGCTTAAAATTAAGTAATATTGCTTAACAAAATTTTACTATTGGAATATATGACTTTACAATGTATTGTTTAATTGAGTTGCTTATATAAATAATCATTGGCTTAACTTATTCTTACTAATTAAAGAATCATTTTTAATTACAAAATTTAATATAGCTCAAATTAAAAATTTATTCTAACAACTTGAGCATTGAAGAAAGTTTTTATATAAAAATTTTAAATTTATGTGGCATTCTAGGGTTCAAAATTTTAAAATTAACAACTCTTTTAAATAATGAAATAATCATATATTGTAAATACTCCGAAAAATAAAATTATTTATCAATAATATTACCTTTGATTCCCTTAGTTATTATGCATGTTGATATTTAATGAAAGAAATTCCTATATTAATTAGCGTTATAAAACTATTCTATTCAAAGAGAAACACTAAAATACCAATAAAACTGAATATAAATTTAGTATATTTTTCTTACTTTTACAGTCCTGGTTATAATCAGTTAGCAGTTAATAATACATAAAAGTTAAACTATATAAACTTCCAATCAAAAGTTGTAATAGATCTAGTTGGTAGTGGGGACCATTGTATGTACTATGGATTAGTCTCCCAACCCTTCTCTTCCAAGGTGTTCAAAAAAATCAAAAGGGATGGTGAGAAATGAACAAGATGCTACATTTCATATCAACGCCGCCCCATGTCATGTCTTTGGATATGCATGCACCTTCTTAGTTAAAGCATATGGCGTATATATATGGATGTGAAAAAAAAGTTACTGCCAAAAAATGACCTCGATCTTGAAAAAATTTATGCTATACGCGGGGGTGAGTTAACGTTTGAGAACCCTAGTTACAGCCAAACAATGCATCAGTGTACTACTGCATGACATTATTTTGCTTGTCTGTATAATCTAGTGCTTTTCTGTTTTTGATTTTTTTTTTTTTTGTTTCAGTAAAACTAAAAGCACCAGTGCTTTTTCCATTTTATGCCAGAAAAACAGTGTTTAAAACTGGTTAAACCTGGAAGAACTGGGAAGGAGGGTGCATGTTCAAGTTCAACTTGTTCTACTCATCAGTCATCATTGATCCTATGAAACTAGGTTTTTAAACAGTGGTTAAATTGGTTGCTTATCATTTGGCTACATTTGTAAAGGAACCTACAGTTTGCTATACTATATATTGTTTCTGTTCCTCACTACTGGTTGGATAAGGGGAAATGGGAAGGTGTGAATACAACCATTCGAAAATGATCGAATTGTTTGTGCACATAACAACTAACTCTCTGATGGTTTGAGTTAGTTTATATATAGTGTATATTTGGGATCTTTAAATTTATTTTGAAATATATGCAATAATACATCATTTGTGCATTAGAGCTAGAACTTAGAAGACTTACAAAGTACTCACATATTACTTAATTCATGGACAATTGCATCTGATCTTCGGATTAAGAAAAGAATAAAAAATGGTAGAAGGTATTTATGATATTAATTTTTTCGCACTTGATTTAATTGCTTATGTTATTTGTGTATAAGCATGATTATATTATTTAGTTTTTCTAACATTTAGTATCAACGGGTCAAAGTGACCTGGCTCAAGGTTGAAGATGAACAGTAAATAAATAAAAAAGGACTATTTTGCGCCATCTGGGTCTCAAACCCGCATTTAGCCCTTTTAGGAAAATTCACATGGACCACAAGGCTAGTGCAACTTATGTGATATTTACTCACTTTTTTTGAATGTTATATGTTTATGCATTCATGTTAATTTTGAAATTTGTAGAGTTTTGATTTATTTTATGCATGAATATATTCTGGAAAAGTTTATTCTATGCATATATATATATATATATATATTAAATCAAATGCATAATATTATGTTTCAATTATGTAATTGTATATGAGAATTTTATTCATCGTTATATTATATCTTGATCTTAAAGTGCATAATATGTTTTATCCTCATATGATTAAGTTTTATGTCTAAGTGATCTTTATAATTTTAATTAATTATGGATTAGTCACAATATCTATAATTTGATTAAAATTATATATTAAATTGTTTAAAGATCATATAAGGAATTAGGCATAATATTGTAATTAATTGTTACACTTTTCAAGTTACTATTTCATGATATTTCATTATTTGACATTATTGTTTTGAGCTTGATGCAATAATATAAAGATAATGTTAGTGATCTATGTAATTTAATTAATTAAAGCTTAGTCACAACAACTTTAATTATTTATGTTATATATTAAGAGCATTTAGATCACATAAGGTAAATGATATTAATTGTAATTAATCATAATATAATATATAGTAGATATTATCCCACAAGAATTTTTATTCTATTTTTGTATGATTAATTAGGATAAAATATTAAATTATATTTTTTGATTTGTCCACCGGGATCAAGAAATATAACTTGTCGCCATGATTCATGTGTTATATTTCTCATTAGAGTATATTACGATATATGTGGACCAAGTGGGAGAATGTTAGTTCTTATAATCTTGGTAACCAACCAAGACTAAGTCATAAAGTGGTCCACTGACTTAAACTGAAAATCCCACTATCTCATTATTTCAATAGTTTTCAATATTTCAGTATTATGATATCAACTCACGTTTTGTGCACATAACAACTAATTCTATGATGGTTTGAGTTAGTTCTATATATAGTGTATGTTTGGAGTCCCTAAGCTTACTCTGAAATATATGCAATACACCATACATCATATGTGCATTAGAGTTAGAGCTTAGAAGACTTACAAAGTACTTACAAATTACTTAACTCATGTAAAATTGTAACTCATCTTTGGAACAAGAAAAGAATAACAATGGCAGGAGGTATTTATGATATTAACTTTTTTGCACTTGATCTAATTGCTTATATTGTTTGTGTATAAGCATGATTAGATTATTTAATTTTTCTAATAGGAATGTGAAAATGCTATGTGGTGCAAGTGGCCACTATTGACTTTTTTAGAATTTTGGCCACTATAGTTCTAATTTAACCTTAGAAAGTTAGATTTTAAAGTAAAAATTATTCTCTAGTTATATATTTTAATTTGGCTATATTATGAGATAGTATATTCATGATTGTTGTTTGGTTTAGTGAGTTATCTATTATTGGATTAGTATTGAATCATTATGTAAATGTTTAATATTACAAATTATACATTTAAAATGCCCGTCCTTGACACAAGGAGGGAGAAGATGTGTTGAGGGGACTATCTTCATTTTATAAATTAGTTTTATAATTAAGAGTAAGTTAAATTCAAATTCTAAGATATCAATATCTTGAAACTAAGAATTTGGTCAAGTTAGTTGCATCCCCAGCCACAAATGAAAGAAAAATCAAACTTCCAGCAATTTCAAAGTAAGAAATTAAAGCTGTATTTTTTTCATTTCAAATTGATTGATATTTTAATATATATATATATATATATATATATATATATATATATAATTTTCAATGGAATATTAGAAGTTTATTTCAATTTTGTCCTCTAACATTGATGTTTTGAAATAATTTATAATATATTTATTGAAATTAAGAAAGAAAGTAAAAATATTATAGTAAATATTAAGTTAGACTCTAGTAAATATTATCTTAAAGTTCTTGTTTTTCTTAATCTATAAAAAAAATTAAAACTTAAATATCAATTATAAAATAGAATCAAGGGATACAATGCACAGTTGTTCGAATCGCATCATAGATTGATGAAGTTGAACTTGGAATATCATAAGAAATTGTGCGGTACAGAAATGGTTTCATTTACTAATAGATTTTCTGTATGCAGCTATAAAATTTAAAGGTATAATTGTTACCAATGATGAGATGACTGATCATCTATTTCAACTTTTGGGAAATGATGTCTTTCCAAGAAAGTCTTCGAGTGAGCAAAGCTCTTTTGGAAAGAATAATTTTCTATCATATCTTTGTAGTTATTGTTATTCTGTTTTTCTCTTATCGCTCTCGGTATAAATTATTCTAATTATACTGAATGAAAACATTTTTAATTGCTATTATTTAACGAAAGTATTTTTTTAAAAAAATTTCTTTGACAATTGTGATTTTAAAGATTTTTATTAACCTTTTATTTCTTTCAATCAATAATTTTTAATATATTTTATTTTAACTTGAATTGAAATATTTTTAAAATAAATTATAAATAATTCAAAATAATATTATATCACAATATAAATTATTTATCATAAATCTAAAATATAATTGATATGTTTAAAGTATTTATGTATTACAATTTTTAATCATAACATAACTTATATTTTAAAATTATTTATTTATTATAAATTTAAATTATTTAAAATAAATATATACTTTGTTTGATGCATTGACTAAAATAATAATATGGATTTAATTAAAATTCTTAAAATGAATTCCGCATCTAATTTTAATTAAATTATTATGCTTCATAAAATTATTTTATAATAATTACTTTAAAAATATGTTTAAAATAGATTTAATTTATTGACAATGTAAAAAATTTACACCCACAATTCATGAAAATTAAACTTTTATGCTACATAATCATTCTTTATATATATATATATATATATATATATATATATATATTCTATATTAGTATGTGTGCTTCTTGTTTTTTAAAATTATTTTCTATTTTTAAAAGCAAGAAAACAAAAAACTACCTTCAAAGCTGACATTATTTTTTTCAGTTTTTAAAATTGCATAACCACAATATTTCCAAGTTATTTGTTTTTTTTTTCTTTTTCAATTTCCTATCATTTATGTTTTTCCTTATATACTTTCAGTTTTTCATATCTTCTTCCCTCACTTCCATTCTCTAAAATAAGCTCCTATAAAAGAAAATTTTAATAGTGATACATTGACAATATAAAATATAAGGCTTTTATAAGAGAATATTGTAAATAATATGTGTGTGAATCAGCTGACACATAAATGTTCTACCTTTAATGATTTTTTTTTTTTTATAGAAACCTTTAATGATTTCAAACTTGAGTTCTATATATGTATAGTTGTGTTCAATTTTTGAGGGGAAAAAAAAAAAAAAAACTTTACTAGTGATCTTAGTCGGTTTAAGCAAGAATGTTTTCCTAACAAGTTACATGTGACTTATGTCAAGAGCTGAAACTGAAACCCATTAAAGCAGGGTAAGGTTTGCCAGCTATATATGAGTGATTCTGTAGTAAGAAAGCAAATTAAAAAATTTCCACCCTTTGCTATGCAGCCATGAGTGACGACACTTCCTAATCACTTTAGTTTCTCGGTTGAATATATTCTTTCTCTGCTTTAAATAGCAGATAATCGAATATATATAGAACCACCTTGAAGTTGAGACAAGATCAAATGACTTCAACCTTATTCTAATCAAGACAATATCATGACAACATTTACTATTCCATGGCCAGAATATCACTATATCAGTAAAAGGCATAACATGTGTTGGAAAGATGCACCATAAATTTTAGAATATGTTCTACGAGGTATGCCTTTGCCTTTGCCTTTTTTGCCATTTAACCTTAATTAACCCTATCATATCATATATTATAATTTATACGTACACATTTGATTTAGGTTTATTTCATATTAAGAAATATGACTCAAGTCACATGTCACTGCTTGCTGTACATAGTTTGTGCTTTCTCCGAAGAAGCTTAAATTAAGTAAAGTTGCTTCTCCTTCAATTCGTTTGTCTATTTCTGCTATTCTACACCTGAAATTATTGTCGTATGCAATGTAGTGTAGTCAAACCCACATGGAAATCACAGGAAGTGGTCACGTTATTCCGAATAAATCAAGGCATGGAATTAATTGGACTACAAGACCAAATGTGACAAACCATGTTATAAAGCAATATTTGATATTTGATAAAGTACTACTCAACAAATTGGAATTCATTGTCAACAAATTGGAATTCATTGTCAACTAATTTTGTTCCCTTCCATTCAAAATGGTTTTAATAATTCTTTTAGCTGCATGCTTTGATTGGTGCAAAATTGTTGTGGTTCGCAAGTAAATATTTTCAATTAATTAAGATTCCATAAAATATAATAAAAAATAGGGAAAATAAATCTATATATAAAAGCAAGTCAAAAGACTTAAAATACAAACCAGTGCTAAAAATATTTGAAAATTGTTTAAAGATCACAAATTAATAAAATATATAATAACAAAAGGGTTGCCGTTTTTGTTCCTAAAATATTGAGATGAAAGACCTAAAAGAGTCTTTAGATCTATTATTCTAGCAAGAAAGACAATAAAAAATATCTTCAAATAGAAACTTGAAAAGAACGACCAACAACGATAAATGATGTGACTCATATGAGATATCGTTGATAATATATCAACAATAATAATGGAAATAACAAATGAGGATTAGAGTTGAAATTTTATTTTTATCATTATAAATACCAAGTATTTATTAGTTTTGTCGATGTTTAATTTCCATTGTAAAATATAGTTGATTATTTTTAATAAAACTTCTTTTATTTATCATTTTTTTTTATAAAGTTTGAATCTAAAACTTTCCTGAAAAGAATCGGATTTTCATACTTAAATCATAATAATATTAAACAGTGTTATTGAAACTGGTTCGAACCGATCGGTTGGACTGATCGAATCGAGAATCAGAGGAGGAGCCGGACCGAGTTGCCTAACGAATCGGCCATGCAGTTGGCCCGGCCTGGCCTGGATAAAATTGGACGGTTTTGGGAAAAACTGGGAATCCGGCCTGGTTTTAGGACCGGACTGGGTTGATGAAGAAAAAAAAAACTACAACCACCCAAAATGGTGTTGTTTTTGGTGCCCTAGAAAAAAAAAAAAAAAAACTTCAGAGACAAAACACAAAACGACAAAACCTTTAGGCCCTTCAGCTTTTCTTCATTCGTTCACGCTTTACCTAGCTCAAGTACTCATGTTCACGGCTCACCGCATCAGGGCAAGCCATCTCCGTCGTCGACGTCATCGCAGCTTGGGGCCGTTTGTCGAAGAAGAACAACACCGACCTCGTACTGAATAGGTGCAACAGTGAAAGCGAAGAGGCGCCATAGGATATCAACAATACCACAAAGGACATAGGATATCACTTATCAATTGTATCATAGTGCAATAATATGAACCAAAACAATTCACAACGGCTAATAAGCTTGTAGCGCCCACTTTTAATTTATAATTATGTGCGATACTAGTGAAGGTGCAGCGGCATTAGTGAAGGCGCAGTGGAAGAGAGGAATTAAGTTAATTATATATATATATATATTAGGATTAGGGTTTTTTTAATTTGGGTCCAGCTCTAGAAATGATTTGCTTCTTGCACTCTCTTTATTGTTTTATGTACTCCTTCTGGTTCATTTTTTATTATTAAAAAATGGACTTATATTTTAATTTAAATAGTTTCTATTTACACTCTTCTTTTTATTAATACACTGTACTTGTATTATCAACTTTAATATTTTAATTGTTATTTAAATTGTTATTATATATTTTTAATAAAATAATATTAGTTATATATTTATATATAAATAATTTTAAAATTTTAAATAATACACTGATCCATTACCTCGATCGGGTCAATGATTGGACTGATTTTCACAACTATGATATAAAGTTATATGTTTCACAAAGATATTTTTAATTAGTTTCTAACTTTTTTACTAGTTAAAAAAGTTATTTAATTACTTGGTCAACAAGTTTGTATTAGTTTCTAATATTTTTTAAAACACTATTTGAGAAAACTTTTTAATGCTAATTTTTATATTTTATTTCCTTTTTATCTTTAAAATATTTATTAAATTTTTTATTATCCTTTAAATAAAATTATTTTATTATTTATTTGTTCTTTTCACTCATTCACATTATATTTCAAAAAATTGACAATAATAAATGTTTGGTTTATTTTTTCTTTTTTTCATTTTTAAATAATTATATTAGACCATTTATTTTAATAATTACAATAAGTAACATAATAAAAGTATAATGTATGTTTAAATGTATATCTTTTATTTTATTTTAAATTTGATTAAAAATATTTTAAGATATAGTATATGATTAATAGTAGAATACATAATAGGAAAAAATTAAATGTATAATAATGGAAAATGTAATTGAAATAATTTATCTATAATTAAAAATTACAAGAGTTTAAAATTAATAAAAAATTAAAATTATAACACCTGAAAATATTTTTATCCATAAAATAAAATTAAAATTTATATAAAAATATCATATATATATATATATATGTTTCTTTTTGTCATTTTATATTTTTTAACTGTTTCATTAATTAATTATATCAAACTCTTATAATTTAATAAGTTAGTTTAATAGTTTTTAACTATAAACTAATTTTTCAATCTGTAACTAGTTTTTCAATTAGCTTTTTAGTTAGTTTACCAAACATAATCATAGTAAATGAAACTTTGAAAATGAAAATAAATTAATCAATCAAAACAAACTCTAAAGAAGACAAATATATGCTTATTTTGCCAACAAAGAATTATCCACTAAGGATCGAAATCCTATATTGATGTGAGAATTTTGTTAGTGAGTGATATACATGAATACCTCTACAAATAGATTTTGAACCTTTGAGGCATACGTTGATACCGATGAATTCCCTAAATCCAATCGACATAAACTTTTTTTTGTAAAAATAAAATAGATATGCTCATTTTGGTTCATATTTCACTAGACATTGATTATGAAATTCAATACCTAAATTGAATGTCTTAAGTTTCACATATTTTAAATTTGAACTGATATAGTAAATTAGTTCGAATTTATCAAATTTGTAAGTTGATTCTACGTACATATCCATCATTGGTTATAAGATTTTCTTTTTATTAATGATTGTAGTAAAATATACTTCTAATAAACAATAAGGTTGAAATTAAAATACGTAAAAAACGGTTGAAATTAAAATGAGTCTACTTGAGTTAAACCTCTTTCAACTAAGACCTGACAATAATCACTTCAATTCTAACTTGATTTAGATTTGACTTTAGCCATTTTTTTATTTTTAGGTTCCACTCAAATTAAGTTTACAAATTATTTGGATCAACTCGCAAGTTTAAATTAGACAATCAAGAGTGAAAATGAAGTAATTTACATAAATATCATAATTCATATTAATATATTTACATATTTTACTCCCTTAATATCTGTATATAATAAGCTAGCTAGTTCATGAACTAAATAAATGAACCAAGTAATATTTTATTCAAGTTCTACTTATTCAATCAATGAGATTAATTTTAAGTTTTTATCTTTTTTTTTTAAGTAAGAGATGATGATATTTCTCAACTTATTAGATTAAATACTAATTTCCTTTGAGGTGAATAATTATTTCTAGTTTTAAAAAATTTTGCACACGGAGAAAATTGAATATATATAAATTCTTTCACTAAATAGATCATTTGCACATATATGAACATAATATAACATCTCGTTTAATTTATGTATTATTCAATCATATAATGTCATATGATTTATATTGTCACATCAGACAATTTAATTTAATTTTTTGTTTTTTTGATAATTAAAACCCACTAATCTTTTTGTAAATCTAATATTTTTTAATATAATATTTTATTAAAAGATAATTTTATCCCTAATTAATTCCTATTTTTCCTTATTAGTAAGTGTCTTCCTTTCCCCGCATATAATGTTTCTCACTGTCCAGTACAACACTTTCTTTATACCTCTTCTTGCATCGTGCCTCCTACCTGACAACCAACTACAGTTGCAGAAAAACTCTCTTGTCTTTGCATTCCTTGTGTAAATGCTGAGTGTTATTAATATATTTTTCTTTGCCTTAAAAAAATAAAATGCTCTAATTATTTCTAATAAATTGATCTCATAATTATCTTTTATCCAACATTAAAATAATTATATCTTTTATCCAAGATTAGAATAAATATATCTAATAAAATTTTGAAATATATTTTTTATCTTTATCTTGAATTTCTTTATAATAAACAAGTTAGAGAAGAAAATATTTACGATTTTTCCTATCAAATCATAATATTTTTTTCTCTATCTTATTTCCTTATAAAAAAATCAAGATAAAGATAAAAAAATGTATATTTTTGAAATTTTATTAGATATATTTGTTCTAATTAGTGTTATCAAACTCAGTCTAGACCGGCCGGTCAGATTCGTTGGACTGGGACTTGGTGGACTAATCGGGTTGATTTCTCTTTTGGACCAGTTATGCAATTGACTCGGTCAAACCTAGTCAGGTTTGGTCACCAGATTCTGGTTGGATCGATCCGACCCAACCAATTTTTTTTTTAAAAAAATTATGTTTTTTGAAAAAAAATGTATTCTTTTTAAATATGAATTTTGGAGTATGGATGGACTTTTTTTATTGCAATAATATAATGTTAATCATATACTTATATATAATAAATACATATATACTTTTGAATTTTTAATATATACCAGATCAAATCAGACCAATTAATGACCCACTTGTTGGACCATTGTACACTACCTCAATCGGGTCAATGATTGGACCAGATTTCACAACTATGGTTCTAATCTTGGATAAAAGATATATTTATTCAAATCTTGAATAAAAGATAATTATGAAATCAATTTATTAGATATAATTATAGCATAGGCAAAGAAAGAATATATTAATAACACTCCACTTTTGCATAGGAAATGCGTAGACGAGAGTTCTTCTACAACGATGGTCGATGGTTGGTGGTCAGGTAGGAGGCATGGTGTAGGCACGCAGAAAGAACTATGCCGTTTACGACAATAAAAAAGATTATATGTAGTAAAGTGAATACTAGATTTAGAACTATGAAGAATATGAATTAATTATGAATAAAAATGTATTTTAATAAAACATTAAATTTAAAATAAAACTAAAAAATATCAGATTTATAAAAGAATCTTTAGACTTTAACTAAAAAAACAGAAAATTAAAATTGAATTGTATAAACATTATATAATTAAATAATACATAAATTACACTAGGATCACTTATTTCTAAGTAAAATAAAGCCCTTATTATTGAATCTTTAATTAATTTTGCTTTCACCCGAAATTCTTTATATATTTACTGCTAGTGGATTAAATTCCATCTTATACCGATAAGAAGGAGTTTGCATGAAGCTTTACTTTTATATATTCCCGAATGAAACATTCCTACGTTTTACTTTACGAGTTATGAAAAAATATTTCTGAATAAAATTTATTCCTAGCTAAGAATATTTTTTTAAAGGTTATTCTCACGTTTTGACTTTCATCAATCAACTTGGGACAGTTGCATTCCCAATTCCACCGTACAGGAATAAAATTTTCCTGTAAAACTCCAATCGTACCCACCCTGCAACCACAACTGCATTCTTTTATAGTATGTTTGATAAAATAAAGAAAAAGAAAAACATGAATAATAATGTAATTTTTTTTGTTTGAATTAAGAGAAAATGAAAAAAAATTGATTATATAAATAAAATTAAAAAATTTCTTTCTTTCTACTTTTCTTTCAATTCAAATTTCAATTTTTTGTTTTATTTCCACTCCTTTTTCCTCATTCCAAACATAATATTAGAGTTTAAACATAATAAAATATTGACTTTTTCTATAAAAAAAAATAGATTAACAATGAATGATATGTAGTGCGTAAGAACGTTATATAGGAATGAAATTAGATAATAAATATATTATTTTTAAAAATTAATAATTTTTTGTAAAAAAAATTTCTTGTATTTATAACAATATCAATAAAAAAAATTTCATTTTTTACTTTCTCTCACTACTACAAAAACCCATATTAACGACGACAATTACTCAACAACCGTTTAGATTAGAACATGGTGGCATAATCATAATTATGTTGGGCGGAACGAAGATAATTGATCTGGAACTGTCTTCAATTTGAGTCTATGACGACGGTCGGTAACGAATCAGACTTAGAAATCAATGTACGAAATAAATGCAGTGGCATATTTGTAATAAACGCTAACTAATCAAAGCTGGTTTTCCAAAACCATCTTTGATTTTAGACATATTTAAACCTAAATTTCGCCATATATGTGCCTATGTGCTACTTTTCACTCTCGTCCATACCTCGTCTCTGTACCCCGTTCATATTTTCGTGCCCAAAGCTCGCTTGTGCCATTCATGTGCCTTCGTGTGACTGTAGTCTCTGTCTGGTGCCATAGTGGAAGTCTCGCGTTGCCATCGAGGTCTAGTCGCGTGCTGCATTACTCCAATCCGCTTCTTTGCGTTTGGGAAGCCTCACACCATAACCAAAAAGCTTCAACGAGGTTTTTGTTAGTCGTCATTTTTTTTACATTTTGTTTTTTTTATAATTACATTATTTAGCTCTTGTTGGTGATAGGGTACTTTGTGTTGCTGTTCCTTTGATGTTATGGATGCTGGGTCCAGTGCTAGTACTTTTAGCTTTGTTGGTGTTGGTTTTTGTGTTGCATGAGTTTGATTTTTTCTGCAAATTCCCGGACAACAATAAGCACTGTATCATAAAATAGCCTAGCTAGGTACAACAATATACGTAGAGGTTGAGTTAAAAAAATCTTATTGAAATTTGAAATGTATGATCAACTTCATCTTCTAGTAACAGACCAATATTTGAGTGAGTATTTGTTTGTAGTGTCCAAGCAATGGCGGATCCAGAAAATAAATCAAGGGGGGCACTCAAAATTTCAATTACATATCCAGAAAAGTAGTTACAATGTCATCCTTCTAGGTCTTATTTTTTGGAATTCCTTCATAATTGCATTATTATCAATGCTTTCAAATACATCTTTTTCAATATAAGGCACTAAACAATCATTCAACCATTCATCCTCCATCCGATTACGATGTGCAGTCTTGATGTATTTATAGCTGAAAATGCTTTTTCCACAGATGCAGTTGCTACAGGCAAAGTTAATGCTAACTTTACAAGTAAATAAACCAAATGATACACAATATGTTTTTTTCTTTTCAACCATCCTCTTGGCAAGATCAGTTATTCCTTGCAAATTCAAGAAATCAGGATCACTTTGCACATCAACAATATACGTGTCGAGCTGATATTCAAGCATGAAAAAATCATTCAAATCAAAATATGAAGGATAAAAGTCAGCAAATTCACACAACTTATTCTTGTCAAATGCGGAGAAAGAGTTGCACGGATTTAAACATGACATGCATTTCAACAAATTCGAACTAACTTCGCTAAAACGATCATTCAACTCTTCAAGTTGAGTATCTATCACTGCATAAAATATGTCAACCTTAAAGTGATGCAGATGAGTAACTGGTCCTCTACGTTTTTTTCTCCCTTGTACTGCAAGTACACTTTCCGTATCAGGGATATCTATATCATGTTTGATACAAAATGCAGAAGTCTTCTAAAATAGATTATCCCACCCATTATCTCTCGTCTTCTGTAATAACACCTTTGAAACTTTAACAAGAGTCATAATATTCACAATATCTTGATCTTTTCTCTGAAGTGCTTGTGACAACTCATTTGTTATTGCTAAGACCTTGATCATCAAGTTCAAGAGTAATACAAATTCAAAAGTTTGCATACGCATCATAAGGCCAGAGGCTTCAGACTTTTTTGCATACACAAGGGTTGTATCATCTTTTATAATTTCTAACACATCAAGCACGGGATCAAACAATGTATACAGACTTACTAATGATCGGTAATGTGAGCTCCAATGTGTGTCCCCTGGTCGTGACAAACTCATTTCTTGGTTCAAGTCTCTCCCTGATTGAACATCATCGCTTGCAATACTTTTGACTATCTCATCAAATTTCTTTTCTCTCAAAATATCTGCTCTTTTGCAAGAAGCACCAACTGCATTACACACCAATGGTATAAAATTAAAGAAGTCATTCAATGCGTAAACTTTTTTACACAAGCCACTAGAGCTAACTGAAGTTGATGTGCAAAGTAGTGAACATAGTAAGCAGAATTATTTTCAGCTAAAATCAAGCTATTCAGACCACTGAATTGACCACTCATATATGAATTGTAGTAGATAATTGTGAGTCCATTGTCCGCCCCTTATCAAAGCAAAAGTAACTACTAGTCAAAAAAAGAGGGCTGATAATTAGTAGGTTCTAGTCTTCTACAAGATACCACTAATAAGTAATCACTTGATCACATTTTTTCTTAATGATATTTATGTTATTAGTAAAAATCAAATACAATAGAAGAATTAAAAAAAGGGCTGATAATTTAAAGTAACAAAAACTAAAATAGTAGCAAGTGGCGCAAACCTTCCGGTGAGTGGTGACGCGACCAAAAGCGACGGTGGTGGTGCAATGGTCAACGACTCCGCGTGGTGGCTCGACGGTGGACTGTGTGATTCGCGACTCTGCATGGATTGGTGACGTTGTGGCGGTGGCTGCGACCTACAAGGACGGTGGCAGATTAGTGGTGGTCTAGGCCTCTAGGGCGTGGTTCGTGAGTCCGCGTCAATCGGTGACGCCATGACAGTGGACGGTGGCTGCGTAACCTGCGTCTCGAGCAAAGAAGGTGAGGAACAGAGGAAGGACGCTTGCGTTTTCTATTGGCTGATGTGAGAATGAAATTAATCTGTTAGGTTATAAGAGTATATTGTGAAAAAAAATTAAAATAAAGGGTATATTGGTATTTCACTTTGAAAATTTAAGGAGGGGCATTGCCCCCCAACCTTCAACGTAGGTCCGCCAGTGTGTCCAGGTGCATGAGATTGAAAATAACAAGTTATATTTTCCATATACTAATATTCTTTACATACATTTTATAATAATGTTTTTATTACATCACTTATCATATAATCTTATTACACATCCTTTTCTTTTGTTTCTATATCTGTCCTTTTGTACAAAATGATGTATAAATTTATCATATAACTAACATTCCTCCGAAAATAATTACTTGTAGTTTTGTTTTTCCTTTTTCTTTAGGTTGGTGAGGTTGGGGCAAAGAGGGCTCTTGCTTTGTTGACATCATTGTTATGCATGGGTTTATGTTTTTTCCTACAAGATCTTATGATCTAACTAAAAGTAGTTAATTATTGCAGTGATATTGATTTGCACATTCACTGCCAAGCTCATCAGTCGTAGTCATCCCCACATAGCCACATCCCCGTGGAACAGTTCATTTAGGTATGCATGGTTTCTTAGCTTCAAAGATGTTGTTTTACTATTTTTTGAGTGTTTTAAACCTTTCCTTGCTTTGTTGAACCCAAAATTGTCATTCCTAAAGGTTATTTGTAGTGAGTATGGAAGTGTTTGTGCTATTGTGGTTATGAATTGTTTTTTGAGTGTGCCAAATGTAACGCCCTGTATGCATCTGATTCATTAACATTCATTTATGGCCGTTAAGCGCAACAATTAAGTAAAACTAATCAATTTGGAAGCAATAAACAAAATGACGTCATCAAACGTCATCAACAATATCATTGTTACATAATGTATGGTAATTACTCGCATATACAACCAGAGGACAAAATAAGCCATATACATATAACTGGGCAAATGTATCTCAACAATGGCTGTACAAAATAAGAAGGTATCATATACTCTGTCCTCTCAACATACATCAATATCCCTCAAGATATACAACATATAGACAATGTACATCAATTGTGCATCTTCCCCTCAGGGGTACAAAATAATGAGCCAACATGCTCTCAAAATATATGCCTAAGGTTCACACAGAACCATATCCCTACTCGGGCCTCTTGCCTTAAGATCCATCATCCGCTCGCTGAGCATCACCTGCAAAATATAATCCACACACACAGGATGAGATACAAATCTCAGTAAACTCAGGGTTCTTGGAGGTCTCTCCTCCCCCTGGTTCACTTCAATGACATATAGTATCAAAATTGGCATCACATCGTCTAGCTCTCAAGGCTCTCAAAACACATCACATGTATATCGCAACACAGGTGCCATTTCGTTGGGCGTTACGAACATTAGGAATGCAACACAATTATAGCATATATATATATATATATATCATATATAACATTGCATGAGAAAGATCATCCACTGAAGGGCACATTCTCTCAGGACTTTCCACATCATTGCCTGAGAAAGATCATTCACTGAAGGGCACAGTCTCTCAGGACATTACTCATACATATATGACACTTCCAAGAGAAAATCATCCACTTAAGGACACATTTCCAAAGGAAGTCCATAAGTAATCTATTCTACTGGCCAGAGAATCTCATCAGGCATACAATATATCATCACAGTGTACATCATATACATGTTCTCAATACAAAGCAGTAACACACAATTTCAACTCCATATGCATCATGACATACAATAATCATCACTCCCTTGAAGTATGGTGGAACACAGTCAATGAGAAACACTCCCAAGAACAAAGAGCTTACCTGCTCTAAGTATTACACCGGCTCTCCCGGCCTCGTGGTCACAACCTCCAATAACCTCTGTATCACGTCCTACACAAAGACATACGAACAATCAATAACGGTCCTCAACCGTTAGAATGAAAGAAACATTATTCTTTTCCATATAAATTTCTTTTCTAAGCTATAAGGACTAGTCACCTAATTGGTGACTTACAGACCCCAACAGTATCTATCTCGGCCTAACCAAGGCACTAAGTCTCCCTATGACTCTGCATAAGTCAATTCAAAGAGTTCAATACTCTATCCATGACAATTCTCAATCATTATCAATATGGTTAAAACGATTACTTCAACACATTTCACCGTTTATATAGCCTCTTGAGCACGTATTGTAAAAGCACCTAGGCTCATACATATCATAATATCATCAATTAACCAATATTCTTCCAACCCATACATTTCTCAGAGCCAAATTCCAAAGTCCCTAAAATTTATATATCAAGGCTAAACCTTCATCACAACAACCTCCTAAGCATACTTTTTCAAAGGATCCAAGCCTAATTCAAGCTCTAACTCAAATGAGCCACTATTCATCTCAAGAACAAATTCTTAAATAATCTGTAAAATTTATGTTTCTTACCTCTAAAACGACAAGGAAAGCTAGAGGACAACTTCTCCAAGCTTGAATGTCCTTAAAACACCTTCTTTCTCCTCCAAACTCAAACTTTGTGAAGTTCCCTAGAGAAAATGATCTCTCCGTTTGATGGTTTTCAAGGAAAACGGAGGTTGGAATCTAGCTCACTGGATGATTTCCTTCAACATTCATGTTGGAAGTGAAGTGTTTTGGTCAAGGAATGAGTGAGTATGAAGCTTCCCAAGCTCAACAATGGTGGAAAACGGAGAAGGAAGAAGAGAGGTTATGTTTTGTGAAGAAAATGAGAGAAATGGGTCACTTAAGTGACCCCAGCAGCGTCCCTACGCTAACCGCGCCAAATTCCAGAGAGAAATGGCCATTTGGTGCCCTCTGGCGCTATCCTGGCGCTAACGACGCCGTATCTGGCACTATTCGCGCCAGATTGCAGAGACCAAGCTCAATTTTTTTTGGCATTGGTTATTATATTCACTCCACCTTTTTAAGAATTTTGACAGCAAAATTCAAAGCCATACCTGTCAAGCAACTCGGGGTACAGTTGCAAAAGTTCTTGCTCCCGCTCCCAAGTCGCCTCCTCAGGTGCCCTCCCTTCCCCTTGTACCTTAACTATGGGAATAGTCCTACTCAGAATCTACTTCTCCATTCTATCGAGAATCCGTATTGGCCGTGTTCAAGGCAAATTCTCCCTAATCTGAACGGTGTCAGGCTCCATTACGTGCGAAGAGTCTGGCACATATCTCCTCAATTGTGACACGTGAAAAACATCATGCAGCCCTGACCATTGGGGAGACAAAGCTAGCTTGTAGGCCACTAGTCCTACTCTCTGGAGAATCTGGTAAGGACCAATGAACCTAGGATTGAGCTTTCTCACGCCCAATGCTCGTCCAACACCTATGACTGGAGATAGCCTCAGAAATACATGATCACCCTCATCGAACTGCAATAGGCGGTGCTTTGTATCGTAATAGCTCTTCTGTCGACTCTGAGCCCGCAACAACTTATCTTTAATCATGCGGATCTGCTTAGAAGTGTCCGAACCATCTCAGGTCCAAGAAGTTGTCTCTCCCCTACCTCAGTCCAGCAAGTAGGAGTCCTGCACCTCCGACCATACAATGCTTCGTAGGGTGCCATGCCCAAACTAACATGGAAGCTGTTATTATACGAGAACTCTACGAGTGGTAGGTATCTATCCCACCTAGTTCCCTACTCTAAGGTACAAGCTCTCAACATGTCCTTCGGAGTCTGGATAGTCCTCTCTGTTTGACCATCGGTCTGTGGGAGGTAGGCGGTGTTAAGCCTCAACTGGGTCCCAAAAGCCTCCTGAACAAAGCACCCCAAAACCTAGAGGTGAACTTCGATCTCAATCACTGGCAATGCTCTCCGGTACACCATGCAGTCTGACAATCTCTCTGACATATAGCTGAGCCAACTTCTCAGTGTTATAGTCAGTCCGAGCAGGTAAGAAGTGAGCGGACTTGGTCAACCTATCAACAATCACCCAGATGGAGTCATATCCAGTCTGAGTCCTTGGTAGTCCAACTACGAAATCCATGGAAATGCTATCCCATTTCCACTCTGGAATCTGCAAAGGCTGCAGTAGACCTGACAATCTCTGATGCTCAATCTTCACCTTCTGACATACCAGACACTTAGCCACATGCTCAGCTATGTCTCTCTTCATCCCTGGCCACCAGAAGTTCCTCTTAAGGTCCTTATACATCTTGGTGGCACCTGGATGAATGCTAAACTGACCCTTATGAGCCTCAGATAGAATGGCATCCACTAACTTGCCCTTAGGAACAACAACTCGATCTTGGTAGAACACCAAGTCTTGAGTCGCCCAAGAAACATCCTACTGACCAATCATGGCCCTCACATCATCATCCTGCTTCTGGGCCTCTCGGATCCTCATAATCAACTCGTTATCAACCTTGGTTTCTCTCAACTCGAGACCATGATCACCCTCTATCACAGTCAGGTGCATATTTCTAAACTGCTCAATCAACTCACAGTCTGAGATCATCATGCAGGCATCACTCACATACTTCCTGCTCAAGGCATTAACAACAACATTCGCCTTGCCTGGATGATATCTCAACTCAAAGTCATAATCTTTGAGGAACTCCATCCACTATCTCTGTCTCATATTCAACTCCTTCTGGTCAAAGAGATACTTGAGACTCTTGTGGTCACTAAATACCACCAACTTGGCACCATATAGGTAGTGCCTCCAAATCTTTAGAGTAAAGACAGTAGCTGCAAGCTCTAAATCGTGAGTAGGATAAGCCTCCTCGTAAGGCTTCAGTTGCCTGGAAGCATAGGCAACAACCTTCTTCTCCTGCATCAGTACACATCCAAGCCCCCGCTTGGAAGCATCATAATACACCTTAAAACTTCCCTCAGGATCCGGAAGGGTCAACACTGGAGTTGTAGTCAACCTCTCCTTCAACTCCTGGAAACACTGCTCGCACTCATGGGTCCAAACAAACGGAACCCCCTTTCCGGGTGAGGCGAGTCAAAGGTAACACCAGCTGTGAGAACCCCTGAATAAACCTTCGGTAATAGCCTGCCAATCCAAGGAACTCCGAATCTCAGATATGTCCTTGGGTCTCTCCCAAGTCATCACAGCCTCTATCTTACTGGGATCAACTAATACCCCACCCGCAGAAATCACATGGCCAAGGAATTTCACCTCTAATAGCCAAAACTCGCACTTTGCCAACTTGGCATACAATTGATCATATCTCAACGTCTGAAGAACAATCCTGAGATGCTCGGGATGCTCCATCTCTGTACTGAAGTAGATTAGTATGTCATCAATAAACACCACCACGAACTGATCTAAGAAAGGTCTGAATACCCTATTCATATAGTCCATGAACACTGCAGGGGCATTCGTCAGACCAAAGGGAATGACCTGATACTCATAGTGACCATACCGAGACCTGAAAGCTTTCTTCGGTATGTCTGAGGGCTTGATCCGAATCTGGTGATATCCGGATCTCAGGTCGATCTTGGAGAACACACTGGCTCCTCTCAACTGATCTAACAGATTATCAATTCGAGGCAAAGGATACTTATTCTTGATAGTAACCTTATTCAACTGCCTGTAATCAACACATAACCTCATACTGCCATCCTTCTTCTTCACGAAGATCACCGATGCTCCCCACAGAGAAACACTCGGTCTGATAAACTGCTTGGACAACAGGTCCTACAACTGCACCTTCAGCTCTCCGACTACCTCGACTGGGTCAATGACCAGATCGATTTTCACAACTATGTATAAAAGTATTTTACTATTTTTATGTCTCATAAAAATATTTGTGTGTTTACTTATCCTGAATGAATATAGCCCATATTTATTGTTACCTTTTATATCATGGGGTTTTGACAAATAAAAAATGGTATCAATAAGCTTTGATTTATAAGATTTACATTTTTTTTCATTTTTTTTTCATTTGTACTTGCATTTCATTTGGAAATCAATATTTCATTTATAAAATAAGCTTCAATATGACTTTTTTGTATTTAAAAAATACTTAATATATTAAAATGAGGGTTGACTCGGCCGGATTCCTGGTTGGATCAGTCCGACCCGGTCGATTTTTTTGATTTTGTTTTTTTTGAAGAAAAAAATATTTTTAAAAAAAATTCGGGTTTTGGAGTATGAATAGATTTTTCTTACTCAAATAATGTTAGTTATATACTTATATATAATAGATACATATATAATTTTGAATTTTTAAATATACCGGATCAATTACTAGTCCACGGACTGGACCACTAACCCATTAACCTACTACCTTAACTGGGTCAATGACCGGACCATATTTCACAACTATGCTACTAATAGACATAGTTAACAACTATTTTTTATATAATATATATTATAATTTATAATTATAATATATGATATATATCTAATAATAATAATAGTAATAAATTAAATTGTATAAGAATTTATATATTATAGTAATAATTATAATATATTAAATAATAAATATAATTAAAAATTTAGTGTTTAGTTTCTTTATACATAATTATCATAAATGCATATTTAGATGTTGTTATTATTTTTAATTAAATAAATGACATATATTAATATAATTGATATGAATAAAAAATATTCTCCTTTCTTTGTTATTATAATTTTAAACTTTGGAAAAAATGAGAGATCCTTTTATCATAACTGTGTGTTTTATATAATATATAGATATATGAGAAAAATGATTATTCTTTTATATACAATCATCCAATCACAACCCACCATATATGATAAATTTATTGATTTTTAAAATAAATAATTCAAAGGATGATTTGTGATTGAATGACAATAAAAAATTATTTTACATCTTCAATATATAAGCGTATTAATTAATCAATTATATATTTGTAGGGCTAATCAATTCATCATTATAAAAATTTGGTATAACAAAATCTAATTTTGATTGTCAATTGAAAAAATATAGTAATTATAAAATATGAATATTCTTCTTTATCACAAGTTCAAATTTTCACTCGTTCTTTTTGGATAAGATAAATATAAATACCTCAATAATCATAAAACACTTTTAGAGCCTAAAGTCTTTTCCTAACTTTTAGTGGGGTGTCATTCCCTCTTACTAAATTTCCCGTATATAAAAAAAAAAACAAGAAAATGGTTAATTTTTGCATGTTGGGCTTGGGCTTCTTTTTGGTTCTGGATTGTTTTGTGAAGTTCCATTCCTTTCTCTCCCTCCTTTTCTTCTCTCTCTTTCGCTTCCTTCGCAACACAACCCTCGTTGTTCCGTGTTCAGGCGAAACGACACCGTTTTACCCTTCCTCTTCTAGGCACAGGTTAGCTCACCCCGTTTCTTCATCTTCATCTTCTTCTTCTTCTCTCTCTCTCTCTCTCTCTCTCTCAATCGTTGTGATTTTCTTCTCCGCACTTATTTGTTTATCTTCATCTTTTATCGTATACTGAATAGTACAGAGGAATAAACGAAACGTAAGCCTAGAATCGGTCCAGTATTGAAATTCGTAGTGGTCGAATTTTATTTTCCTCTAGAAATGTATGAAATGCATATATAGTACACACACTGTTCTCCATTCATTTTGTGAATCTTTTTTCAGTGATTATTACCACAATACCAAAATAATGCATAGGTATTCCGTACACGCAATTAAGGGGATCCTTACCTGATCTTAGGTTAGTGTAGTTCATACCACCACATGTAAATTTCTGTTATTAATACGTGTGAACACTTGAACATTGATATATTAACCAGATGGATATATAATTATCACAAATTAAATTGGAGTTTGGCATATTGAACTATGAATTCTTTGGAACTTTATTTTGGTTTGGGACCTGCTGATACTTTATGATTTTCTGGCTTCCTTTCTTAAGGTGATTTAAAGCTTCCTCTTCACTTCAGTTCACTGTTCAAAAGTGTTATATTTTGTTTTTCTAAGTCTATCATGTTTCTGTTTTTTATACTTTAAATTTAAATGTTCTGCTTTGATTTATTATGGTGTGTACCAACCCATTCCCATGGCGGGTTGAGGCGTTGAGCGAAGTTGGCTAAATTTTTTCTTACTATGACCGCATCTCTAAGTTGAACTAGTGATTAGTAAGTTCCTACATTTTCGAATTTTCTTTTCCAAATCAGTATTGTTGCATTGATATGGCACAAGATAAACTTGTTTCACTGTTTGTTATCTACATCCTTGTAAGAGTCTTAATTTTTCATCCTCCTAGGTCAATGGAACTTGCCTCTGTTATTTCCTTTTAATCTTATGAGTTGCTTTTTTTATAGTTTTCTTAGTTATGCTGTAGACCTATACTTAAGTGTTTTACCATATGGGAAAGTTCAGTAGGATGAATAAGTTCTATATGGTGAAGATTTGATTGCAATTAATTTAGCTATAAATCTGTGTTGCATTTGATTTGGGATCATGCTATAGAAATTACAGCTGCATGAATGGTAGACTAAGTAGTTAACAGTGCCCCACTGCCCTGTTAGCAGCTAAATGTGGAGGGCGGTAGCGGTTTTGAGGCATTTGTATCTTTTTACCCCCCTTCTTTATCAATTATTGTCTTTTAAAGCATTGTAAGATCCAACTTTATTATGCAGCGTGGCATCAACTGAAAAATTGAATGTTCTGTTATTTTTTATGATTTGGGCATTTTGCTTATTTGCATTGAAGTTTAAGCATACAATGAAGTTATCCAATATTTGTTGTGTAGTTTTGTGCTATATTTTGATTTGCTAGAATCAATGGTTTACTGTGCTAGGAACTAGAATTCTCTATAGAAGTTATAGTAAAAATCAGAGAGCAGACCTCTATTTTAGTATGAAAATGAAATGTAGAAAAAGAAAGAAAATGTCAGAAAAGGTGCCCTTCCTCCATCTTCCCTATCTTTCTCTCCCTTATTCCTTGTGTCTAACTGTTTCCCTTTCCATCCTTGCAACACTAGCAAGGTTTTTACAACCTAAATCTCTCTCCTGTCCGTTACTCATTTCCCACATGGCCTAGCATACAAGTGACTAACATACTGATTTACTTTATATTTTGTTCAACATTCAAATGTAGACAGTACTTACTGGTTATATATGTATGTTCAGCATCTAGCAGGTTGTAGAAAATATGGCCAAGCATCATCCTGATTTGATTATGTGCCGGAAGCAGCCAGGGATTGCCATTGGACGACTGTGCGAGAAATGTGATGGCAAGTGTGTGATCTGTGACTCTTATGTGCGTCCTTGTACGCTTGTCCGAGTTTGTGATGAATGCAACTATGGATCATTTCAGGGTCGATGTGTCATATGCGGAGGAGTTGGAATATCTGATGCCTACTACTGCAAGGAATGCACACAGCAGGAGAAAGATAGAGATGGTTGCCCCAAAATTGTTAATTTAGGGAGTGCCAAAACTGATTTATTTTATGAACGCAAGAAGTATGGTTTTAAGAAGAGATGA
>PYAF01003834.1:726637-739349 GCA_007407185.1 Glycine tomentella
AGGACATGTTATTCATTTGCATGGATGTAATCGATTACAAATAGTTGGTAATCGATTAAGGCAGTCAACATGATTTTTCTTATTTAGCCTATGTAATCGATTAATTCGATATGTAATCGATTACAATGATCTTGATGTGTTTTCCAGAAGGCATGAAGAACAAAATAATCGATGCCATCAATGCAGTAATCGATTAATGTAGGAAAACAACATTTTTCCAAAAATATATCTTTTTAAATACTTTACTTGTGAATGCCTTTTACTTAGACCTTAATTCAAACAACCCATAATGAATGATAATGCATGATATGCTTTTGGATTATTAGATTACTAAGCTTTCCTTTTACATGAATCAAATTGGTCTTCAATAGCTTTCTTTGACATTTTAATCAATTATTTTATCTATATAATTGATTAAATTGTTCATCAAAAATCTGAAAATCTGTTACGAACAGAATAATCGATTAAATAACCTTGTAATCGATTAATCAAGACAAATTAAGATTTTACAATGCACACATGTAATCGATTAAGTACCTATTTAATCGATTAACACAGACCATGCCTAAAACTTAATAATGCATATTTAATCAATTACTAACATCTGGTAATCGATTAAACCAGATGAATATGCTGTGTAAAATTATGTAGAAGCATATGTAATCGATTATTTCCCAAGATAATTGATTATCATAAGAAGTTCCCAATTCTGTGTACAGTTTAATTTAATCGATTACGAGCTAGTGGTAATTGATTAAAATATTCATAAGGCATTTTCCAGAAAACATCCACATGCCTGTAATCGATTATATTACAAGATAATTGATTATCACAGTGGAAGAATGTTTTATACAATTCCTAATAGCCTTTATGAAATTATATAGGTTTACTAATTACCATATGATTAACTCCTATCAAATGAATGTATGAATGCATGAATTATCAATTGCTAAAGAGGATTATAAAGCTTTATCTAATGAACCAAGCTTGAACACAATTAATATGCCATCAACTTGATTGGGCATGTAAAATATCAAAACTCATTTTCTTCAATCATCTTTGAATCCTTTGCTTCAACTTCTTTAATTCTAACAATCTCCCCTTTTTTGATTTTGAGCATGCCAAATACTTTATTAATGAAACATACTCTTTGACTTCAATGAAGGGATGCATGATTTGAAAATTTCTCAGCTTTTGCAAAGTTCAAGCATCATCATATCTTTGATTGATTAAAAAAAATTCAAACATTCATTCAAAAATATTTTAGGCATTTTTATACAAACTCCCCCTGAGTTGAATAATCATTTACCTAATTTATATCCAGAGCATTTCATTGATGAATATAACATTTCAAATGCTTAATATCATAGCAATTTCAATATCAGAACAATTTCAAATCCAATTTCAATACTCATTTTCTTCATTCTACTACTCACTTTACTTTTATTTCATTCTACTACTCCCCCTATTTGGCATATCAAATTCAAAAATTGAAATTAAAGCTTATCAATGGAAAGGGAAATAGAAATTACTTCATTAATCAGTAAAAGAACAGACATAAACAAAATAAACCAAGCTTAACAATTCAAAACATAAAACATAACACATATTTAAACTAAGACTAGAACAAAGAGATCAATCTAAATCCCTAGATTCATCCCTAAATAACTTGCATTCCATGTTCTTCACCCTAGTCTTAAGTTCATCTAATGAAGAATTAACTTCATCTCTATGTTCATGATGTAAAGAGAATAAATCATCCATCTTTTGTATCATTAAAGATTCAAATTGGGAATATTGAGGCTCAGATGGTGCAGCTTCTTCTTGTTCTTCTCCAGCATCTCCAATTTGATTTCCTTCATCATCTCCCTCTTCTCGTTCCTCTGTAGCTACTGGAATAGGTTGACCTGCCATTTGCCAGCCATATGGCGTCTTCACCATTACAAGCTTAGTGAGGTGCTTCTCCTTGATTTGACTATTGCCAGCATTGGTGTGATCCATGACTTCATTGGATACATCTACTTGAAAGTAATCAATGAATCTTGAAACTAATACAGCATAAGGAAAGGGGTAGTTTATCAATCTCTTGGATTTTTGCATGGTCTCTTGAAGGATATGAATCCAATTTAACTTGATTCCATTCTTTAATCCATAGACAATTTGGAGATCATCATCTATGGCTTGTGCATGGTTGGTAGATCTTGGAGTGAGAATAAGGTGATGGTATAGTGTAGGAGTCTATCTTCATGTGTCAGAGGTCCAGTACTTAATCTTAGCCTAAGATTCATGTGAGGGTCAATGAGAATACCTCTATAGGTTTCCATTTTATTGTAACCATCAGCTTCTTCATCAAACCTCCTTTCTCCATCAAAAGAGATCCTAGCAACTTCATGCCAAATTTCTGGAGTAATCTCCATAGCCACTCCACTCACTTGGGTGAGGATAGTTCCATGCATAGAGAGTTTGGAACTTGTATAAAAGACTTTTACCAGGTCAGGGTAAAAAGTCCCTTGCATTTCAACTAATTTTGTTAGACCTTGCTATTCTAACATTTGAGGAAAATGAAATCCTTGTTCAGTAAACCAAGCAAGGTTCAAGAACTTTGGAGGGCAGAGTAACTTGGTAGCATTGAACTGAAGGTAGTTCATTTTGTCAGCTTCCTTGGAGAACCAATGATCAAGTCTGCTGACTACAGGGTTTGAAGGTTGGGCTTGAGCTTTTCTCTTTGAAGTTTTAGTTCTTTTGGAGGTAGACATGTTGGGTGAGTGATTGAGCACGAAAAGCAAGATGACTTCAGAGCTAAGAATATTGAGACAGAGAATAGAAGATAGCAAGGCTTGAAGGTGTGAGTTTTTCAAGTCTTAAAGGTCTCTATTTATAGGCAATTTTGATATAATGTGCAATTGAAATTTCAAAAATATAGTTGTTGTGACCATTAACCACGACCATTAAGGCTTAGATTCTATCAAATCATGGTTTATTGTAGTTAGGCAGTTTCAAAACTGTCAGATTTTTGCAGTAACCACTTAAATAATCGATTATTTCATTATGTAATTGATTATATCATTCAAAATTACAATTTTGAGAAATGAAGTAATCGATTAACATACAGGGTAATCGATTATTTTTCAGCACATGTTGCTTATAGAAGAAGAAGTGTAATCGATTATAATTGGAGATAATCAATTAAAACAGAGTGAAACAGAGTTTACAGGCATACATGACTCAGATAATCAATTAATTCATTCAAGTAATCAATTATTACAAACAAGTTCAAAAATTTGGAAACATACAGGAATCCATGTAATCGATTATTCGAGACTGAACTTGATTTTCCAGAAACTCGAGTAGGGAATAATCGATTATTTCGATGGTTTAATCGATTACAACAACTTTGATTCAATTGTATAGAAGCATCAGATGAGAAAATAATCGATTAAGGTTTTGTGGTAATCGATTATATCAACTTTTCAATAAACAAAAGATCAGATTTAGTAGCATCTAGCATGTATTCAATTTCCAATTGAGTTATTGTCTTTCAAGCAATATTTAAGCCAATTATTTATAGAGTAACAAGCACAGGAATGTCAATAAACATATACTATATTCATCTAATATACCAAGCATGTTTCTTAGAGGAAAAAATCTATCTCTATCTAAGGGTTTGGTAAATATATCATCCAAATTGTTTGTTACTTTCAACAAATTCAATTTTTATATTACCTTTTTGCACATGGTCTCTGATGAAATGATGTCTGATTTCTATGTGTTTTGTCCTGGAATGCATGATTGGATTCTTGGAGATATTGATAGCACTTGTATTATCACATAGAAGTGAAATGTGTTGAAGTTCCACACCAAAATCTTGGAGTTGTTGCTTCAACCATAAGCTTTGAGCATAACAACTTCTAGCTGATATGTACTCAGCTTCAGCTGTTGACAAGGCTACACATGATTGTTTTTTGCAATGCCAAGAGATTAAAGAGCTTCCTAATAGATGACAAGTACCACTTGCGCTCTTTCTATCCAATTTGCATCTTGCAAAATCAGAGTCAGAGAATCCTATTAAGCTGATTGTTGTACCTTTTGGATACTAAAGCCCTACTTTTGGAGTAGACTTTAAATACTTTAAGATCCTTTTTACTGCAGTTAGATGAGACTCTTTAGGATTGACTTGATATCTACCACACAAGCAAACACTTAACATAATGTCAGGTCTACTTGTTGTAAGATAAAACAATGATCCTATCATTCCTTTATATCTTGACTCATCATTCTTTTCCCTTTTTCATCTGAATCTAGATAGGTAGAAGTTGCCATTGGTGTTGCTGCAGCTTTGCAATTTTCCATGTCATACTTCTTTATCATTTCCATGCAATATTTTGATTGGCTAAGAAAAGTTCCATTCTTCATTTGCTTAACTTGTAGTCCTAGAAAGAATGTGAGCTCTCCCATCATAGACATTTCAAACTCTCTCTGCATGCTAGCTGAAAATTCTTTACACAATGATTAGTGGAACCAAAAATAATATCATCAACATAAATTTGTACCAAGAGTATGTCTTTGTGTCTTTTTTTGATGAACAAGGTTTTATCCACTTTTTCTCTTGTGAATGATTGCTCAAGCAAGAACTTGCTCAACCTCTCATACCAAGACCTTGGAGCTTGTTTCAAACCAAATAAAGTTTTTCTCAATCTGAAAACATGATTAGGGTATTGATGATCTATAAAATCAGGAGGCTGGTTAACATATATCTCTTCATCAATATAACCATTAAGGAATGCACTTTTCACATCCATTTGAAACAATCTAAAATTTAATATACATGCATATGTTGATTCAAGGGGGAGCTTCATGAAGTTTGAAAGTCTTTGATACAAGAAGAGTTTTGCGCTTTCAACATGCTTGAAGACTTGGAATTTTATGTAAAAGGAAAGCAATCTGATTGATCCATGCATTCACATATTTAATAATTCATTCATTGATTTAACAAAGTCGTTTTTATAAAAATCAAACAATGCTTTTTTATACTTTACCAAAGTTTCTTTATTAACTCAAAGGTTTTTGGAAAAATTGTTTTATACTATTGTAATCGATTACATTAAAGATATAATCGATTAAATTGTTCTTAGTTCATTCTGGAAAAACCTTCAAGAACAAATAATCGATTACCTATCAGAATAATCGATCATTTAACCTTTGTTTTCACATACACTTCTTTGTTGAAACACTTTAATCGATTACCAATAAATTGTAATCGATTACAAAGCTTTACATTGCTACTCATGGTTTTAAGATTTCCTGGAAAAATCGATTACCAATAGGTAGTAATCGATTACACAGGCTTAAATTGAAAAAGCCATCTTCCTGCTTTAATCAATTACCATTTCTAGTAATCAATTACACATTGTGTCTGTATTGTGTAAGTTTACATTAGATAATCGATTACCACATTTCGTAATCGATTACACAATGTATTTTGGAATGCCACAAGCTTCTGCCTTAATCGATTACCAAAGATACTAATCGATTACACAATACATTTTATATTTTACAAGTCTTATCTTAATCGATTACAAAGACTGAATAATCGATTATTTTGCTCGTTGCTCATACCCAGAAACTTTGTTAAACACTTTAATCGATTACAAGGTTTATTTAATCAATTACATGAGCATTTTAATTGATTATTAGACGTGTTTAGTCGATTACAGGCAGTTACAAAAAGTTGTTATAAATAGAACCTTGACTCAGCTGCTTAAAAAAACTTGGTGAAAAGTATTTTTCTGAGCTTAAATAGTCTTGTGAACATTCTTAAGAGTTTTCCAAGGGATAAAGTCTTTCTTGCTCCATTGTGCATTGATCATGTGTGGTAAAGTCATTCTTGGAGCTTGAAACCACTTATAGATTAAGGAAAGTTGTTCTTTTTGATTTGTAATCATTCAACCTAAGCTGATAACTTCATGTTGCATTGCATCATTGGATCATCAGGTTGTATCTCTCCTTAATCTGGTTGTAATTTTTGTATTTTATTTTCTTTGTGAATTGGCTATTGTAATTGGGTTCTTGCATGTAACTAGAGAAGGGGTTCTCTAGGTGAAAGAACTGAGTAGTGTTCTCAGGTTCTTGTCTCTTAGAATCTAATAGGGTTTTAGATTTTTGTACTTTATCTAGGGTTGATAAAGGGAGACTTTGTTATTGCTTGTAAGAACATAAAATTATAATAGTAGAACTCTAACCTAGTGTTGGTTGGAAGAAAACTAGATGTAGCTTCTAGTGTTGAATTGAACCAGTATAAATTTGCTTGTCTTGTTTCTCTATTCCTTAACTCTCTTATATTCTTTGTGTTCTTGTTTAAATTGCTTGATCAATTATATCAGTTTTGATTCATTGAATTCCTTGGGGCTAAAATACTTGATTGAATAAAGTTCTTGGTTTTTGAAAAGTGATAAAGATCCTAGGAACTCTAATTTTGATTAAAGAATTTTTTAAAATACCAAGGCTTAACCAATTCACCCCCTCTTGGTTAAGTGTGAGATATTCATATTCTTTACAATTGGCATCAAGAGCTGGTTCTTGAAAGTTACTCAAGATCACTATTTTCAAAATGAATACCTCACAAATAACTTTCAAGGAAGGTGCTTCTTTAAATAGACCTCCTTTGTTTGAAGGGAAGAATTTCAGTTTTTGGAAAAATAGGATGAAGATCTTTATTCAATCTAATGACCCAGGTGCTTGGAATGCAATTGAAAAAGGTCCTGTGGTGCCCATCAAAAATGTTGGAAATAACATGATTACCAAAGAATGGGATGAGATGTATGATGCTGAGAATTGTTCAATATGATTTCAAGGCCAAAAACATGATAACTTCTGCACTTTCCTCTGATGAATTTTTCAGAACAGTTAGGTGCACAAGTGCTAAGGAAATGTGGGACATGCTAGAAATCACTCATGAAGGAACTGAAGAAGTAAGAAGATCAAGGAAGCATTCATGGATTCATGAGTATGAGATGTTCAAGATGAACACAAATGAAAGCATTTCCCAGCTCCAAACAAGATTCACACACATTGTCAATCATCTTTTGGGACTTGGAAAGACTTTTGATGTTGAGGAACTAAACATCAAAATCTTGAAATGCCTCACTAGATCTTGGCAACCAAAAGTGACAGCTATCAAGGAATCCAAGGATATCTCTAAAATGTCCATGGCTGCTCTTTTTGGTAAGTTACTTGAATATGAATTAGAAATGTCTCAATTAATATGTGTTGAAGATGCAGAAAATAAAGGAAAAGGAATTGCACTAAGAGCTTCATCAACAAGAGCTGAAAAAGAAGAAAAATCAAGTGATGAGGAAGATGAAGAGAACATGAACTTGATAGTGAAGAAGTTCCGCAAATTCTTGAAGAAGAATAAGGGCAAGAAATTCTCAAGGAACACCAAGAACAATAACAACAACAACAACAACAACAACAACAACAACAAGAAGATTGACAACAACTTTACATGTTTTGAATGTGGGAAACCTGGCCACATTAAGACTGAATGCTCAATCTACTTGATGAAACAACAAGGAGACAGCAAAGTAAAGAAGGATGGAAAAGCTAGAAGAGCCTATATAGCTTGGGAGGATAATGACTCAACAACCTCTGAATCCTCCACTGAAATTGAAGAAGCAAACATGTTCCTTACTCCATTGTCAATGAAGATAATGATGATCTTTTAGATGAAGAAGATGAGGTAAATTCTGAACTTCATCAAGCTATTCTTGCTTTTCAAGAGATGCACTAAGAGGCTCAAAAGCTTGCAAGATCTAACAATAGACTCAAAGAAAATATCAAAGAACATCTTGCAAAAATTTTAGAATTGCAAACTGAAATTTGCAAGTTGAAAGAAGAAAATGAAAAACTTGTTTTAAGTTACAAATCAAATGGTTGTGTATGTGCCTCCTCCTCTACAAGTGTTGACAAATATGAAATGCTGCAAAAAGTTTTTAATGAGTATAGAATAAACCAAGAAGAGAAATATATGCAGCTCCTTTCTAAGAATAATGAATTGATTGATATCTTACAAAAGCTCAACGAGGGAAAATGTGATTTGAATGAAATGTTGACTGCTCAAAAACATGATGGAGATACTTCTGGATTGGGGTATAAAAAAGGTTCTAAAAATGTCCAAAAGACAATATTTGTGACTTCAAAACAGAAGAATAAAAGGTGATCAAGAGTCAATCAAAATGTTTTCTTCAGAAAATCTTATAAAGTTGTTGTTTGTAACTATTGTATGGAGGGAGGACACACTTCTTATAAATGTTTTGCAAGAAGGTTCTATGTACCAAATGGTGAATGCATTTGGGTTGAAAAGAATAAGAAAGTCATTAACCCCTTTGGACCCAACCTCAATTGGGTACCTCCTCCTATGAATTGATTTAAATTCTGCAGGTATGTCTTAGAGCAAGAACTTCATTGTGGTATCTTGATAGTGGCTGCTCAAGACATATGACGGGTGACAAGTCTTTGCTCACAAATCTTATTCCTAAAGATGGAGGCTTTGTCACTTATGGAGATAACAACAAGGGCAAGATAATTGGTGAAGGCAACATTGGAGATAGCTTCAACACCAAGATTAGCAATGTTCTCTATATGGATGGTTTGAAGCACAATCTTCCAAGCATAAGTCAACTCCGTGACAAAGGTTTTAAAATCTCATTCAATGAGAATTGATGTATGATATGTGATGGCCAAAGTGGTGAAGTAGTTCATATAGGCAAAAGGAAAGGTAATATCTCTCTACTTTCTATTGACCATGTATTCTTTCACAAAACTTCATGTTTAATGAGTAAGTTAGATGAATCTTGGTTGTGGCATAGGAGAGCTAGTCACATCAACATGCACCATATTAACAAGCTTATTAAAAAGGACTTAGTGATTGGTTTGCCTAAACACAAATTTGAAAAAGACAAACTTTGTGATGCTTGTCAAAAGGGGAAACAAACTAAAATCTCTTTTCAAAGAAAAAATATTGTTTCCACCTCTAGATCTCTTGAATTGCTACACATTGATTTGTTTGGGCCTTCTAGAACTATGAGTTTGGGTGGCAATTACTATGTACTTGTGATTGTTGATGATTACTCAAGATATACTTAGACTTTGTTTTTGAAATCCAAAAGTGATGCTTTTCATGCTTTTAGAAAATTAGCCAAAGTTATTCAAAATGAGAAAAGCAACAAAATTATCTCAATAAGAAGTGATCATGGTGGGGAATTCCAAAATGAATATTTTGAAAAATTTTGTGAAGAAAATGGAATTAACCACAATTTTTCAGCTCCAAGAACACCTCAACAAAATGGTGTTGTGGAGAGGAAAAATAGATCTCTTGAAGAAGGTGCTAAAACACTTCATAATGAGACAAATTTGTCAAAATATTTTTGGGCTGATGCAGTTAGTACAGTTTACTATTCTTTAAATAGACTTCTCATAAGGCCTATTTTGAAAAAAACCCCTTATGAGCTTTACAAAGGTAGAAAACCAAATATTTCTCACTTGAGAACCTTTGGCTGCAAGTGCTTTGTGTTAAATAATAGGAAATAATCACATGGAAAGTTTGATGCAAATGCTGATGAAGCTATATTTCTTGGATATTCATTACAAAGTAAAGCCTATAGAGTTTTCAACAAAAGAACTATGTGCATGGAAGAATCAGTTCATGTAATTTGTGATGAATCTAACTCCTCAAGAGAGGAAAAGAAATGTGATTTAGATGCAGGTCCTATGGAAGATATTGTCCAGCCTATTGAAGAAAAAGGAGAACCAAGTGCTGTAACACATCCATCAACACCTAATCAAGAGCCAAAAGAATGGAGAACAACAAGAGATCTCTCACTTGACAACATCATAGGTGAAGTGTCAAAGGGAGTATCAACTAGATCTTCATTGAGAAATTTATGTTGTGATATGGCCTTTCTATCTCAAATTGAACTTAAGGATACTAACCAAGCTTTGCATGATGAACATTGGATGCATGCTATGCATGATGAGTTAAATCAATTTAAAAGAAATGAAGTTTGGGAACTTGTTCCTAGACCATCATCCTTCAAGCCTATTAGTACAAAGTGGGTTTTTAGAAACAAGCTTGATGAAAGTGGAATCATAGTAATAAACAAGGCTAGATTGGTTGCTAAAGGTTACAACCAAGAGGAAGGCATTGATTATAAGGAAACTTATGCTCCAGTTTAAGATTGGAAGCTATTTGGCTATTACTTGCTTTTGCATGCTTAATGGATTTTAAACTCTTTCAAATGGATGTTAAAAGTGCCTTTTTAAATGGATATATTGAGGAGGACATTTATGTTGAGGAACCTCCTGGATTTATTAATTTCAAATATCCTAACTATGTTTTTAAACTTAAAAAGGCCCTTTATGGTTTGAAGCAAGCTCCTAGATCATGGTATGAAAGATTGAGCAAATTTCTGCTTCATTAGTCTTTTATAAGCGGCAATGTTGACAAAACCTTGTTCATCAAGAAGCATAAGGATGATATTCTATTGGTTCAAGTTTATGTTGATGATATTATCTTTGGTTCAACTAATCAACTACTTTGCAAAGAATTTTCTACAGCTATGCAAAATGAGTTTGAGATGTCAATGATGGGAGAATTAACATTCTTTCTTGGACTTCAAGTGAAACAAATGAAGAATGGTATTTTCCTTAATTAATCAAAATATTTCCTTGAAGTCATCAAAAGGTTTGAAATGGAGAAAAACAAAGATGCTGCAACTCCAATGGCAACATCTACTTACCTTGATTCAGATGAAAAGGGAAAAAAGGTTGATGAATCAAGATATAGAGGAATGATTGGTTCTTTATTGTATATGAGAGCTAGTAGACCTGATATTATGCTAAGTACCTGCTTGTGTGCAAGATATCAAGCAAATCCAAAAGAGTCTCATCTTACAGTAGTCAAAAGAATTCTCAAGTATCTTAAGGCAACCCCAAAAGTTGGGCTATGGTATCCTAAGGGTGCACAAATCAACATTGTTGGTTATTCTCATTTTGATTTTGCAGGATGTAAATTGGACAAGAAAAGCAAAAGTGACACTTGTCATCTTCTTGGAAGTTCTCTCATATCTTGGCAGTGTAAGAAACAATCTTGGGTGGCTTTGTCAACTGTTGAAGCTGAATATATCTTAGCTGGGAGTTGCTGTGCACAAAGCTTATGGCTGAAACAATAATTGCAAGATTTTGGAGTTGAACTAAAGGAGATACCTCTGCTTTGTGACAACACAAGTGCTATCAACATCTCAAAGAATCCTATTATGCACTCAAGGACCAAGCACATTGAAATTAGACATCATTTCCTCAGAGATGATGTTCAAAAAGGTAATATCAAAATTGATTTCATTGATACCCATAACCAACTAGCTGATATATTTACTAAACCATTGGCAAGAGATAGATTTTATGCTCTTAGAAACATGCTAGGTATTCTTGATGAATCCAACATATGCTAGCTTGTTTAAAGTATGCCTTTCCATGGTTAATTGAGCTTCATTGATGCATTCATCACCAAGTTGATTGAAAATTCGTGTTGATCTGCAAAATGCTCTGTTTTTTGATAAACTTGCTGTAATAATCGATTACACCATGAGTTAATTGATTAAATTCATTTAAAATCACCTTATTTGTGCTAAACGAGCTTAAGTAATCGATTACTGCAATCTTGTAATCGATTATTCTCTGTTTCAAAGAAATAATTCTTCCTGGAATAATTGATTACACATCGGGATAATCGATTACTATGAACTAAATCCATTTTCCAGTTTAAATGGCTCTCTGGAGTAATCGATTACAACAATCTGGTAATCGATTACACATATGCTTGGAATTCCTTATTCTTCTGGAATAATCGATTACCACTCGAGATAATCGATTACATAAGCTCCGGTACATGATAGTGTAACATCCCGGGCGCTGACGAGGGCGGGGAGTGATCGCCGGTGCAGTGAGGCACGGACAAGGAGCGGCTCCTGGCAGGCTTCCAGCGGGAGGGGTACATGAATGAATTGAATACACACCCGAACGAGAGGGATCCAGAGGCTGTGCAGGTATGGGACTGTACAGTTGAGGATAACTTAAAGGATTTAATAGGTACTACCTATACCAACAAGGTGCATCTACTTTTTGGTAGCCCATAACATAAGAACTCCACAGTTAAGCGTGCTTGACTTGGAACAATCTTGGGATGGGTGACCTCCTGGGAAGTTTCTCAGGAAGTGTGTGAGTGAGGACAAAGCACACTGAAAAGTCTTGTGTTGGTATGTAGGGACAGTCGTTGATCCTGCAAGTGGCCGGGAGTTACAAGTGGTATCAGAGCAAGGCCTCTCTACCAGTACGGTGTGGTTCGAGGACGAACCAGGCAGAAGCTGGTGGGCATGTAACATCCCGGGCGCTGACGAGGGCGGGGAGTGATCGTCGGTGCAGTGAGGCACGGACAAGGAGCGGCTCCTGGCAGGCTTTCAGCGGGAGGGGTACATGAATGAATCGAATACACACCCGAACGAGAGGGATCCAGAGGCTGTGCAGGTATGGGATTGTACAGTTGAGGATAACTTAAAGGATTTAATAGGTACTACCTATACCAACAAGGTGCATCTACTTTTCGGTAGCCCATAACATAAGAACTCCACAGTTAAGCGTGCTTGACTTGGAACAATCT
>PYAF01003834.1:744280-788743 GCA_007407185.1 Glycine tomentella
TAACATCGGTTTTCTTTAAAAACATGAAAACCGATGTTAATGTGGACTAGTTAACATCGGTTTCGAGGTGTTTTTAACAAAACCGATGTTAACAAAGTCCATTTATTTACAAATTTGCCACCGCGTTTTCGTTAACATCGGTTTTACCGATAACCGATGTTAAGCTACCGATGTTAAATCATGTTTTTCTAGTAGTGAAGGTCTAGGGACAAGTTCCCAAACATTATTTCTTTTAAATTGATTTAACTCATCATGCATAGCAATTAACCAATGTTCATCTAGTAAGGCTTATTCAATATTATTTGGTTCAATTTGTGATACAAAAGCCATAGTACAAAAAAGATTTCTTAGAGAAGATTTAGTAGATACTCCCTTAGATACTTCACCAATTATGTTGTCTAATGATAAATCTTTTGTGATCCTCCAATTTTTGTGTTTAGGTGTGGCTGCTTCTTGATTGGACTCTAGTTGTGCTTCATCTTCTTGTTGTTTACTAACTTCAATAGGCTGTTGTTTTTCCTCTTTAGTTTCTGCATCATTATGACTTAAAACTTCTTCTAAAGAAAGGTTAGATTCATCACATATAATATGTACTGATTCTTCAACACACAAGGTTCTCTTGTTAAAGACTCTATAGGTCTTACTTTGCAAGGAATATCCAAGAAAGATGGCTTCATCAGCTTTTGAATCAAACTTGCCAAGATTATCTTTACCATTGTTTAAAACAAAACATTTACAGCCAAATGCTTTAAAGTGAGAAATGTTTGGTTTCCTTCCTTTATAGATTTCATAAGGATTTTTCTTCAAACAAGGCCTTATGAGAATTCTATTCAAGGTGTAACAAACAGTGCTCACTGCATCAGCCCAAAAATGCTTAGGTAATTTTGTTTCATTTAGAAGAGTCCTTGCTTCTTCTTCAAGTGATTTGTTTTTCCTCTCCACAACACCATTTTGTTGAGGTGTTCTTGGAGCTGAAAAATTGTGGTTAATTCCAAAATCTTTACAAAACTTTTCAAAATGTTCATTTTGGAATTCACCTCCATGGTCACTTCTAATGGAAACAATATTACAGCCCTTTTCATGTTGAATTAATTTGGCTAATTTCTTAAAAGCTGCGAATGCTTGGCTTTTAGATCTAATGAACAATGTCCAAGTGTATCTAGAATAGTCATCTACAATAACAAAACCATAATAATTTCCTCCTATGCTCATAGTTCTTGAAGGACCAAATAAGTCCATGTGAAGCAATTCAAGAGGTCTAGAAGTAGAAACAATGTTCTTACTTTGGAGAGAATTTTTAGTTTGCTTTCCTCTTTGACATGCTTCACAAATTTTGTCCTTCTCAAACTTAAGCTTAGGTAGACCTATTACTAAGTCCTTTCTTACTAACTTGTTGAGATGATGCATGTTAATATGAGATGTTCTTCTATGCCATAACCATGTCTCATCTACTTTACTCATCAAGCAATCAGTTTTTATTTATGAATGCATGGTCAATGGATAAAACAAAGATGTTACCCTTTCTTTTGCCAATATGTGCAACTTTTCCAGTTTTACCTTCATGTATCAAGCAAGTCTCATTGTTGAAGGTGACTTTGAAACCCTTGTCACACAACTGACTAATGCTTAGCAGATTGTGCTAACATAAAGCACATCCTTGATTTTAGTGGTTAAGCTGTCTCCAATGTTGCCTTGCCCAATAATTTTGCCTTTATTGTTGTCCCCATAGGTAACATATCCTCCTTCTTTAAGTACTACATCTGTTAGCATGGATATGTCCCCTGTCATGTGTCTAGAGCATCCACTATCTAAGGACCATATTAATAATTTTGCTCTAAGACACATCTCAGATTCTGTACTTGATGTTTCTTCTTCTTCACAATGGTAGATGTAAGGTATAGGTGAGCTTCAACTTCTTTTTCTGAAGAGGATTCAGAACTTGTGGATTCATTATCCTCCAAGCAATGTAGGCTTTTCTAGGCTTTCCATCCCTTTTAGATCTCTTCTCAGCTTGTGACTTCTTTGCTAATGAGGGGCATTCAGACTTTATATGACCTTGCTTTCCACATTCAAAGCAAGTTATGGAGGAGGGGTTTTTGTTCTTGTTGGTGCTGTCATTTCTTTTCTTTTGTTATGGTTTCCTTCTGTTTTTATTCTTCCTCAAAAACTTGGTAAACTTCCTTACAATGAGATTCATATTCTCATCATCATCATCTTCACTTGAATCTTCTTCTCTTTCAATCTTTGAAGGTGCAACTTTTAATGCTATACTCTTATGCCTTTTATCTGCATCTTCACTATGAGTTAATTAAGACAATTCAAGTTCATAATCAAAAAGCAACATAGCATGGACATCTTTGATAAATCCTTTGACTCTTTGATAGCTGTGACTTTAGGCTGCCATTCCCTTGTTAGGCATTTGAGGATCTTGATGTTCAGCTCTTCTACATCAAAATTCTTCCTTAGCCCAAACAAGTGATTCACTGTGTGGGTGAACCTAGTTTGAAGCTGTGAGATATTCTCATCATCTCTCATCTTGAACATTTCATATTCATGAATGAGAGTGTGTTTCCTTGATCTTCTCACATCGTCTGTACCTTCATGCGTTACTTCAAGTAGTTCCCACATTTCTTTGGCGCTTTTACACCTAACAGTCCTGAAAAATTCATCAGAAGATAATGCAAAATTTTCCTTGAAATCATATTGAGTTGACTTCTTTTCTATTTCAGACATTTCATCCCATTCCTTTGGTATTGATTTGCCATCAACAACTTTGGTAGGAATGAAAGGTCCTTTCTCAATACAATTCCAAGCACCCGGGTCATTTGATTGGATGAAGATTTGCATTCTATTTTTCCAAAAGTTAAAATGTTCTCCTTCAAATAAAGGTGGTCTATTCAATGAGGCTCCCTCCTTGAATATTATTTGATTAGTATTCATTGTCAAGGATTTTAAAAAGAGCTTGAGCAAATTACAAGAACCAGCTCTTGATGCCAATTAAAAATATAAGGAACACTTATGCAAATAACCAAGAGGGGGGTGAATTGGTTTTACCTCAGAGTTTTAAAATTTCCTTTCAAAATTTATAACAGCGGAAGACTTCAAAAGGATCGTATCAATTTAAAACCAATTAAAAATCACTTTACTTCATCAATCAAATGACTCTTGTGCAATAACCAAGTTTATTTGATGAACAAATTCTACACTTCAAGAATTTAAATGAAATATAAACTGAAATCTAATGCACACAAGATTTATACTGGTTCACCTCTCAACCTCGGAGGCTACATCCAGTTTTCCTTCCAACCAAATCTTGGTTAGAGTTCCACTATAACAAATATCTGTTCTTTACAAGCTTACAAAATGATCTCCCTTACCCTCCCTAGGTAAAATTCAAAATCTATTTCCTATAGACTTTTCAAAAGATCAAGAACCAGAGATCTCATCTCTGTTCTTCCCTCTAGAAACCCTTTCTAGATCAAGCTCTAAAGAATACAAATGTTATATGGAAATACAACTCAGTTATACAACAAATATTAACAAGACAAATAGAATGATATGAATGATTCAATCAACCCGATATTATATGCATAAGATGACTACCAATCTTTCTTGAAAACTTTCTTTAAGCTCTAGCTTGAATAAATCTTCAATCCATGAGTATCAAGACTCAAAACTCTAGTAATTCACAATGATACTCATCATATTTGTTTATCTTACTAATTTCAGCCTTGGGTACACTTGAGAACTTTAGAATATGTATATCACAAAGTATGCACGAATATCTCTTTCTTTCTTACTTAGTCTTTCTCAGACTCAGCTTCTCTATTTATAAAAAATCTGTTTTAACTAACTGTAATCGATTAATTCGTCAATATAATTGATTATTTTATCTATGATAATCGATTATTTTATCTATATAATTAATTAAATTGTTCATCAGAAATCTAAAAATTTGTTACGAACAGAATAATCGATTAAATAACCTTGTAATCGATTAATCCAGACAAATTAAGATATTACAATGCACACATGTAATCGATTAAGTACCTATTTAATCGATTAACACAGACCATGCCTAAAACTTAACAATGCATATTTAATCAATTACTAACATCTGGTAATCGATTAAACCAGGTGAACATGCTGTGTAAAATTATGCAGAAGCTTATGTAATCGATTATTTCCCAAGATAATCGATTATCACAGGAAGTTGCCAATTTGGTGTATAGTTTAATTTAATCGATTACGAGCTAGTGGTAATCGATTAAAATGTTCATATGGCATTTTCCAAAAAACATCCACATGCCTATAATCGACTATATTACAAGATAATCGATTATCACAGTGGAAAAATGTTTTATACAATTCCTAATAGCCTTTATGAAATTCTATAGTTTTGCTAATTACCATATGATTAACTCCTATCAAATGAATGTATGAATGCATGAATTAGCAATTGCTAAAGAGGATTATAAAGCTTTATCTAATGAGCCAAGCTTGTACACAATTACATATGCCATCAACTTGATTGGACATGTAAAATACCAAAACTCATTTTCTTCAATCATCTTTGAACCTTTGCTTCAACTTCTTTGATTCTAACAATACCTAGGAACTTGGGAAGTTTAAATTTCACATCTTTCATTCCATTCCTATTCCTCCTATTCCTATGCCTTCTACCATCTTCATGTCCATCATCACTTCCTTGAGAAGAATGAGGTGACCTATGATTTCTCCTTCTTTCCATGTCCTCTATTCTTCCACTCAACTCTTGAGGACTTTGTTGTATCTCATCAAAATGTTCTCCCATCCTCCTTTCAACATTTCTTTGTAACCTATCCATTTGCTTAGCCAATGAAGTCATTAGCTTAGCGGTTCTAGGTGAAGGTGAATCACTATCGCTATCGGACACCATTGCTACAAGAAAAAGGTTAGTAAAACAAAATAATAATGGAGCTTTCCACTCACTAAGTGTTTATACTCTTCAACAGTTGTGTTTCACACTTGTAAGACTTTTTCTATAAGGTTTACTCTTGTCTTTTTCCACTCTCTAACTCTTCTTCAACTCTTGAAATTCAACCAAAGATTCCAATTCAATGAATATCCAAAGTAAAAGATGAAACAAATCCAAACTCAACTCAAGAGGTCAAGGAAAAAAGAAAACTCTAAGACAAAACCTTGGAAATTTAGAAGACAAGCAATAAAAGATCAACAAGAAAAGGACAACTCAAAAGGAAAGTCAAAGAAGACAATGATGAAGATAAAAAAAATGGCTAAATATAAACCACTGTAATTATGCAAAAAGATAGTGCTATTAAGCAATAAGAAACACACACTAAGAGAGAGGAACACACACTAAGAGAGAGGACTTTTAAAATAAAATTTTGGCTATCAATTTTTTTTATATACTTGGGTCCTCATATTTTTTAATATTTTCATTTTGAGCCCAATATATTTTTTAATAATTGCCTTTTGGTCCTTTGTATTTTCTCTTTTAGGATCAGAAACTTTGATATTTGCACAAACGTCGCAAAACTCTCTAGACAAAATTTTATGAATTAAACTCAGAAAATTTTCAGCAGTGTTATGAGTTTCATGAAGAACACGAAGAACAACCCATATTCAAAACAACTCTGAATTCATCAAAATGATAGGGGAATTGAAGGCAACTGTAAGCTAAACTCAAAAATCACACAAGAAACACACAAAGAACAACAAACAAGCAAGAATCATGAATTTCAATTTTCATTTTCCGGAAAAAGAAAAAAAACGAAAATGCAATTAACATAGATAGAAATATTTACGAAATGCTTTCTGGAATCAAGCTCTGATTACCACATGATGACTACCAAGACATGAATGCTTGGTTATGATCATTTCCGGATCGCCAACTTCAAGACTCTATGAATTTTGGTTGAAAACCCAAATAGAAAAATGGAGAAGATTAAGGAATGATTAGGAATGATGCCACGATCCACAAACGGAACGATAAGTCGTAGGAGGATTCGCCACAAAGGAAAACTTCCTTGATAAGAATCGATTTGGTTTCAATCAAGAACCAACAAGAGGCTAAGCTCTCAATTCAAGCAAAAGCTTAATTTTTATTAATCAAAGTTAACCAAAAATAGCAAAGTCTGAGTATTTATATGGCTAGGCCTCTAATTAAACACCTAAAAACGTAAGTTTAGGCCTATTTGCAGAAATATCAAAGCCCATTACAAAAATAACAAAAATATATAGAAGCATTACGATTTTAACTGAAAATAATCGATTCATACGACCTGTAATTGATTAAAACAGAGCATTCCAACATTGTGTAATCGATTACAGAAACGTTGTAATCGATTAAAACAGACAATTTTTTCTTTGTGTAATCGATTACAGAAACGTTGTAATAGATTAAAACAGACAGACAACACTAGCTTATGTAATCGATTATAGAAACGTTGTAATCGATTAAAACATACAACACTTACTTATTACAACAGGCAAGACTTTTGATGTGATCTTGAAAGGTTGGGTTCTAACTCTTGTCATGGGTGCTTCAAAGCTCACCAAAGGAAGTGCTTCAAGCTCTCCTTCTAGACCTTTGGCTTGGAATGGACCTCCATCATCATGATCCTTAGATAGTCCTCTATCACCTTCTTTCATCATTTTCTAACTACTGGACTAATCTTCATTTGGCTGGCAATAATTGGAAGGACTCTTCATACAGGTTGAACTGGTTTTTTATTAGGCACCATAAATTTTGTTGTAGACAAAGATTTTACTTACTATCATTCTTCAATCTCAAAAGGATAAGAACTTTTCATGTTTCAGACAGATTTTTCTCCACAGTGATAGTTTCTTAGATTTAAAATATTTCTTCAATCAATAGAACATAAAAAAACATCCATAATGAATGGTACAAACATTACACTCACACAGGGAAGCACAAATGAAGTGAAACTTGAGTAACTCTTAAAAAATTTGTACATTAAGAGTTAGGCTTTGGATATCACTTTCAGTAATTTATGATATCAACTATGTCCTGCAGCTTCAAGATGTTCCTCATAAGGACATTTCTTAAATTGGCTTACCATGCTCACAACAAAGGCAATGTCTGGACGAGTGTGTGATAGGTAAATTAATTTCCCAACCAGCCTTTGGTATCTACCCATGTCAACTAGCACACCATTTGTGACTAGCATTGACCTCTATATGTGTATCGGTAGGTTTACATCCACTCATCCTGAAAATAATAAGAACACTTCAATACAACCAAGAGGGGGATGAATTGGTTGAACCTTGGTATTAAAAATTTTATAATCAGAGTTTCCACAGGATCTTTATCACTTTGAAAATTGTTTTGAAACCAAGAATCTTATATTCAATCAAATTCCTCTGTCAAGAAAATCAATAGACAATTGAAATCTTTCTGTGCAAATAATTTGATTCACAAACCAAAGCAATAAGGAGATGAAGGGAATAGAATAAGATCAGCCACAATTTTATACTGGTTCACTTCAAACACTATGAAGCTACATCCAGTTCTTCCACTCAACACTAGAATGGAGTTCCACTATTGCAAATTAATATTCTTACAAGATATTACAAGTCTCTCTTTATCAACCCTAGATAAAGTTCAGAGATCTAAAACACTATTAGATCCTCAGAGACCAACCCCACTGAGAACACTACTCAGCAACCCCTAGAGAAACACTATCTCTAGTTATCATGCAAGAAACCCATTTACAATAAGCCAATCTTTACAAAAATCAAAGAAAGGATTTACAACCACAAAGAATAAGGAATGAATTCACCTGATAATCCAATGAACAAGATGCATATGAATGATTCACCAGGTTGAAAGAAAGAATGACAAACTCAAAGTATACCTTTCCTTACTCCTTGAGACTTAATGATGCTTCACTCATCAAATCAAAAACCCATATGAATTTTGGTGAAGCCTAGATGTTTTTGAACTCAGAAAACTCACTAATGAAAGCTCATGAATGTTTGTGATTGCTCAGAATACGAATTGTACAACCCTTCAAAACACAGAGCAATGGGTTCTATTTATAACAACTTTCTAACTGAAAATAATCGATTATACACGCTCCTGTAATCGATTATTTAGCATATGTAATCGATTATTTCAAGAAAGTAATCGATTAAAGTGTTTCTGATATGTTCTGGGTTTGAGCTATGAACATAATAATCGATTATCCTGTTACGTAATCGATTAAGACAGGAATCCATGATTTTTCAAAATACACTGAGTAATCGATTACTGTTTTTGGTAATCGATTAAATTAGCAAAACATGTAACCCATAGGCATGATATGTAATCGATTACAAGCTTCTGTAATCGATTAAGACAGAAAGATTATTATTTCAATTTTAGCCTAGGTAATCGATTAATTCGATATGTAATTGATTACAATGTTCCTGATTTGTTTTCCAGAAGGCACGAAGAACAAAATAATCGATATCAACATATCTGTAATCGATTACAACAGAAAAACTTCATTTTTCCACAAACTTGATTTTAATTAGCCTTATTTATTAAATGCTTTTGTATTAGCCTTCAATCTAACAATCCTAAATCAATGATATGCATGATATGCATGATATGCACATTGGATTATCAGATACCACTTCTTTCCTTTTACAAGAATCAAATTGATCTTCAAGCTTCCATGGCACTTTTGAAATGAGGCATGTTGAAAGCACAAAACTCCAAAGCTTGATTCCTTATCCAACTTCTCATGACTTCTCTTGAATCAACACATCCCAATTTCTTTCAAGAGATAAAAAATGTACTTCCATTGTGACACCACTATGCTCTTTTTTGATCTTGCGACTTCCATTCCAAGAAAGTACCTTAGCGACTAAGTCTTTAATATCAAATTCCTTGGCTAGCCTTTGTTTCAATCTACTCATTTCTACTAAATCATTCCCAGTTACAGAAGAATTTGAATCAAAATTACCTATATCATTATCTTTAGGAATTTCATGATCCCACCTCTGAATAGATTCTTGGTGATGTGGTTGAATGATGCCTCGCTTTTTCTTGTACTTGATTACGCCTTAAGTAAACAAAACCTTTATACTGTTTCACACATATCTCTGTTTTCAACATTTTCATTTTGAGATGGCATATGTGTATTAGAGGATTCACCAATTCCCCCTTTAAATTATTTGATTCGGTTAATTCCAATGATTTTTGTGAAGGAATATCATTATAAAACTCAAAAGTTAAACCAAAACCATCAAGAAAACTAGAACCATCAAGAAAACCATCTTCACTATCTCCCCTTGGAGATTAGAGTTATCATAGTATGGGGTCCCTTCAAAGAAAGTGACATCCATAGATTATTTTTTTTTAATAAAAAAACTAGATCATATAGCATTTGTAACCTCGATAGTTGGTAGGATAATCTACAAAAATACATTTATGTGCCTTTGGGCCAAGTTTTGAACACTTTGGGTCATGATTATGAATATAAGCCACACTGCCAAAAACTTTTAACGAGATTTTTGTTGTTATCCAAGTACGGGGAAAACAATTCATAAAATCTTGTAAAGGAGTATTAAGACCCAAAGTTCGTGTTGAAAGTCTACTAATTAAGAAAATGGCTATGAAAATAGATTCTCCCCATAAATACTTAGGAACATTCATTCTGAAACTTAAAGCTCTAGTTTGTTTTTTCTTTCAGCCACGTCATTTTGTTTTGGAGTATAGTTACATGAACTTTGGTGAACAATCCCTCTTTCATAAAAAAAATCCCTAACAGTGTTAAAAAATTCTTTGCCATTTTCACTTTGTAAAATCTTAATCTGAGTTTGAAACTGTGTTTGAACCATATTATAGAAATTTTTAAAAACATTTCCCTCCTCAGATTTATCTTTTAAGAGAAAGACCTTAGTATGTTCATCAATAAATCTAACAAACCAATGTTTTCTAGAAAAGGTTGTCACTCTAGACCCCAAACATCATCATGAATCATGGTAGATGGTTTTGATTTTTATAAGGTTGAGACGAAAAAATAGAACGATGGTGTTTTGCTAATTCACAAGATTCACACCAAAAAGACAAATGACTTTTATTTGATGAATAACTTTGGAAACAAGTACTTTAAATATTGAAAGTTGAGAGGTCGTAATCTGTAATGCCATTACATAATTTCACCATCACTAGGTGAAGAAATAGAATTGCAATAGGTATGTTGGTCTTGCAATCCAAAGCTTGATCCTTGATTGAAAAAGTAGAGGCCCTCATCTTGTTTAGCACCCCCAATCATCTTCCCCGAGGTTAAATCCTAAAATTCACAATGAGAAGACCAAAAATTAATTTGACAATTTTGATCAGAGGTTAATTTACTGACCGCCAAAAGATTCTAGGATAGATGAGGAACATGTAAGACATCATGAAGGGTTTGACAAGAGGAAAGAAATACAGTTCCATTTCCAGTGGTAGGCGCAAAGGAACCATTTAAAATTTTGACCTTTTGATTACTTGTACAAGGTGTGTATGAAGAAAAAAGTTGCGAAACACCTATCATATGGTCTATAGCACCTGAATCTAATATCCAGGTGTCATTGGAATTGGTACTAGCAATAGTTGCAGTGAAAAGGTTACCTGATTGGGCAATAGAACAAGATTGAGTATAGTTATCTAAGGACTGAGACTGAAGCATTTTTACATAAATGTTCTATTTGTTCCTTTGTGAACGGAGAAGATGTAGATGAAGATTGTTGCCTTGGTTCAGAATCGCTGACTTGAAATGCACGTAAGTCTCCTCCTGACCTGTTATTATGGTGAGATTTTTTCTTAGCATTTGCTTTTTTCCAATCACGGTAGGTGTACACCAAAATTCGACTTTTAGTATTTATCTCTTTGTCTTAGTGATGGATGAACTAACAAAAGATATTCAAGAGGAAGTGTCGTGGTGTATGCTTTTGCAGATGATATTGTGTTTACTGATGAGACCAAAGACGGTACGTTAATAGGAAACTTGAACTGTGGAGAAACACTTTGGAGTCTAAAGGATTCACGTTAAGTCAGAGCTAGACTGAGTATATGAAGTGTGAGTTTTCGATGGTAAGAGATGGTTATCAAAATCCCGTGCATCTACTTGATCAAAAGGTACCCAAGAAAGATACTTTTAGATACCTGAGATTAATTTTGCAAAAAGGTGGAGAGATTGATGAGGATGTAAATCATAGAATCAATTTACGGTGGATGAAATGACGGAGTGCATCTGGATTTTTGTGTGACAGCAAAATTCTCCTTAAGCTAAAAGGAAAATTCTATAGAACAACTGTAAGAGTTACAATGTCATATGGAGTTGAATGTTGGTCAACACATGAACAACATGAGCATAAAATAGGGGTAACATAAATGAGGATGCTAAGGTAAATGTGTGGTTATACGAAGATGGATAAGATAAGAAATGAAGATATTCAATGAAAGATAGCAGTAATACCGGTGAGTGAAAAGATAAGAGAACATAGATTGAGGTGGTTTGAGCATGTAATGAGACGACCCCTAGATGCTCTTGTAAGAACAAAAGTTTGTTACCAAGAGCTATAGATTGACGGGCGGTGTGTCTTAGGACGGAATGGAGAAAAGCTATAAGCTTGGTAGAGGGTTAGACACGTTGTTATCTCTATGTTCCAGATGGTTCATTTTTAGTCTTTTTCCTTTTAGTCTCCCTCATTCTTCCACCCTTCTTTTCTTTATCTTATTTCCCCTTTCCCTTTCCCTTTCATTTTTTTTTTGTTTTCAACCTCCTCGTATCTATCATTGGATTTATCTACTACCGACCCCAATTAGCTTGAGTTAAATGTGTTATTGATGTTGATGTTGATTTACTGGTTTCCCATTCAGCTTCCAACATGGTTTTCATGTATGCCATCATTTTTTACAATGATCACACCAAGGCCTTTGCTTTCCTTGGTGACCTTCGAACTTTAAACCTACATCTCGAACTACAATAACTGACCTGACATCTATGTTTATGTCATTTTGATGCTTGAGCATCACTTGCCATTGTGTTTTTTCTCTACGCACCTCTGAAAAAACTTCACTACTAAAAAATCATTTTCAAAGATGGTTCTTTGTAGTAGTGCTTCTTTGATAATGGGCAAAGGGTTTTGACTTAAGATATGCCCTCTAATCTCATTTAGATCTTCATTTAGTCTTGCCAAGAAGACAAATACCCCGCTTTGCTCTATTTTCTTGTATCGAGCACTATCAGTTGAATTCTACCATTTGTCATCTTCAAATAAATCCAGCTCCTGTCAAACAATCATCATGGCATTATAATAGGCAGGTACATTGTGTTTTCATTGTTGCATCTTCCACATCCAAGTGTTCAGTTCAAATAATTGTGAATGAGTATCCATATTGGAATAGGTTTCCTTGATGCTTCGTACACATCACTAGCCATAGGCAAGAACATAAACGGTTTGCCCACCGCTGATCCATGGAGTTAATCAACCAAGTAGTGACTGTAGAATAGAAAAAAATTATGTCGTGAGAGCTTGTGGAGAAAATAACTTCTAGAAAAGTCTTTATTCAACTTCTTTCTCTTTTCTTTCTCTCTTTGTCAAACATTACAATGATCTATTTATAAGCTATAATATGCCCTTAAAGAATTTAAAAGGCTTAAATTCTATTAATAGCCATAACCTACAATCAAAACCCGTTATAGTCATTCATAGCCATAAACTACGATCAAAACCCATTATAGTCATTCATAGCCATAAACTACCATCATTGTTGACTCTTGACCTTTCATTCTCCTAAAACAAAATTGCTAATTAAACCCATTAAACTTTTAAGTTTATTCAACAAAACTCCTCCGTAAACAAAATTGCTAATTAAACCCATTAACCATTTGGGTTGTTGCGGTTCATCTTCATCATTGCTAGTTTCAGAATTTGTCGGTATGATTGTTGGTATAGTGGTTGATGATCCTCCATTTTCGTTGATAACCTCAATTGAGTTATTCCAATCCCACCCTCTTGTTTCATTAACTCGTACATCACGACTCAATAAAAACAGACCTTTTGCTTTTGTCTTTGAGCTTCGTTCTTCATTGATCTGGTACGTGTGCATAGGCAACACTACCAAATACTTTGAGATGAGAAATTGTCGATTTTTGTCCGCTCCATGCCTCTTGTGGTGTTTGATCATCCAACTTCGCATGTGGGCGTCGATTTTGCACATAGATGGCGCATTGCACGGCTTCCGCCCAAAAGTCCTACGGCATCTTCTTGCTCTTGAGCATTGATCGAACCTTGTTAAGAATAGTCTGATTCTTCCTCTCAGCCACACCATTTTTTGGAGGAGAGTACGGTGCGGTTAGAAATCGCCTTATGCCTTGCTCCTCACAATGCTCCATGAAAGCCATTGAAGTATACTCGTCACCTCTATCGGATCGTAAGGATTTGATGTGTCTACCAGTTTCCTTTTCCACCACCTCTTTGAATTTTTTGAACACCTCGAATGCCTTAGATTTTTCTTTCAGAAAATAAACCCAAGTTTTTTTTCATGAGAAATCATCAATAAAGGAAATGAAATACCTTTTACCACTAAAAGATTCAAGGGTGACTGGTCCACATATGTTAGTATGAATCAATTCGGGAGGTTGCTTAGCTCGATATTCTGCCTTCTTTTGAAACGATGTTCTCGCATGCTTGCTGAGCACACATTCTTCACAAAATTTTCCCTCGTAGTACATGTCCGGTAGCCCGTGCACCATGTTCTTCTTCGCCAACTCATTTAGACCACCATGATGTAGGTGACCAAAACGGAGATGCCACAATGACACCTTGTCTTCTACGTCGACTTACAAACATTTTTCTTGAACACTTCTCAAATTCAGCTTGTACATGCGATTTCTTCCCATTTCAACTTGAACAACCAAACGCCTGTGCTTATCTTTCAACTGTAATACTCGGTCTTTCATAAGTACTGAATAACCTTTCTCATGAGTTGCCCTAACTCAAAATGTTACTCTTGAGGTCTGATACGTAATATACATCTTGGATTGACCCAACTAAGCCATCCTTTTGTAAATAACAAACCGTACCTTGGCCTTTGACCTCAACCTTCGACACATCTCCAAAGGACACATATCCAGTTTCAACCTTTCGCATCTCTTTGAATAGGTGCTTGTGCCCACACATATGGTTGCTTGCACCCGTGTCAAGGTACCACACCGTGTAGTTGTTGGTGTTGATTTCATTGTGTGCCATCAAAAAGAAAACCTTCTTTCGCCTCCTCATCTTTCGTGATTAGGTTGGTTGTCTCTTCCACCTTTTTCTCGACTCGACATTCTTTCGCCAAATGTCCTACCTTGCCACAATTGTAACACTTATCGGAGTAGCAATCCTTCGCATAGTGACCATATTTGCCACACTTGTAGCACTCAATATTGGAATAATTCGATCGAACGCCTCCTCCATGACCACGTCCTCTTCCGCTCCATTTTTGTTGGTTTGATTGCTCCCTCTCCTCATAATACCCTTCTTGATTGCGACCTCTACCACCACAACCATCTCTTCAACCTTCACCTCAAAAGTTTTGAGAATAGAGTACCTTTAAGTCTTTGATTGATGCCTTGGTTTGAAGTGCTTGCTCGAGTGTCTCCTCCTTCTTCTTCTTACGTTGCTCATGTGCCTCGAGAGAACCGGTGAGCTCGTCGACCATGAGCTTTGTTAGGTCCTTTCACTCTTCTATAGCACATACGACATTCTCAAAACTGTCGATTAATGACCTCAAAATCTTCTCCACAACTTGCGTATCGATTAACGCTTCTTCGTTTCGGTTGAGTCAGTTCACCACGGTTTGAACATGCGTGATGTAGTCAGAGACCCCTTCTGACTCCTTCATCTTCATGCCTTCCAACTCACCACAAAGAGTTTGTAAGTGTAACATCCTCAAAATTATATTATGAGTTATATTTATGATTTATTATTGAAGTAGGATGAGAGTTGGATACAAGAATAGGATAAATTTTACTTGAATATAAGCTACCCAAAACTTCCATTTTTGCCACCCGAATTGAGAAATTTATTTCTCTCTCAATTCTTATCCAAATTTAGTGTATAATATATGGAATTAAAGATCTAGATGTCTACTACAACATATAAAAATTTTAGATAAATATAGTTTGTGCACTGCTTGCAGTAATTAAAACCTTAAGGGATGTCAGTATGGAATTTCTCAGCTTGCTGACAGTTTTGAAATCTAGATTAAAAATGTTATAGCCAGAGTTTTATAACTCCAAATAATGCATGTGATACCTTGTTAGAAAGCTTAGGAAGACTAGTTTAACATACTGGAAGATGATAATTTTTGGACTAGTATATTGGTATAGAATAAACAATGAGTGAACCCTATCTGGTTAAGTGTTTCTAGTCCTTTGGACCTTTTGGATTGGGCGCAACTTGTAACTCTTGGAATTTTGGCCCAAGGAATGAAATACTTAGAAAGTTTTGGTAAACCAAAGTCAATGGTAAGTCAATGAAGATAATCTTTTTGAACCAACCATTCTAGGTGACCTTCAAGGTGGAAAGCAAGCATTAAATGGCATAAGCACCAATCAGATTGTATGTCCAAGCCTTTCCACATGGCATAAAATCAAGTCAAGATAAAGCTTAAGTCATAAAATCTTCTAAGGTAAATGATTACCTAGTTAGAATCTAACTAAACTAACTTATAAAGCATTTTATAATCCTACTAAAACCCTTACATCTGAACCAATTAACATAGTATAAATAGTTTGGCTGCTCCAATTTTCTTTCATAAACCACTAGCACCAAAATCATCCCACGGTTACTTGCTTCCTTGCACCTAGCTTTACATTTCTTATCTTCTCTTATTACTTTCAAACCATAGCTTCACCTCTACATCAAATTTTCTTCTTTTCAAGACTTCATTCCTTAGAGGATTTACAAGAGAAGCAGCCACTTAATCAATTTCAAATCCAAATCCATTTGAGGTAGGCTAGGCTTAAATCTCTAGTTAATCATTTGTTTGGATTAACATATATGCTTAATTGGGTAGATTTGTGGTTATTATCTAGGTTGGAAATTCATGTTATTTGAAGGTTATTTTATGATAAGGAAATGTTGATTTAAACCATAGGATATGTGATGATTTATAGGCTGAAATATTGGTGATGTTTGGAAGTATATTTGGTGATCTTTGGAAGTGATTTTGATGATATTTGGGCTGTTTGTTCATAGTTTTATTATGGTACTGTTTTGAATTAATTTTTAGAAGTAGAGGTTGAATGGCATGTAGATAAATGATTCAAATGCTTGAGTAATTAAATTTGAGGATGAAGTAGTAAGGTGGTAGGTGAAAGGAGATTAAAATGCATGCTAGCTTATAATTTTCTTGTGAAAGTTTAAAGGAGTTAGAAATTATTTGAAAGATATGTTGTGGTTTATTAGTTAGACTACTAACATGATTTGTTTGTAGCCTGAAGATATTAAATTGTTATGCCTAAGTTGGTATAATTTTGCCGAAATAAGGTATGGTGGTTTAATCATACTTGTGGTACGTATGATGTTATGCAACAACAATTTTTTTTCATAAGGTGGTATGTATTTTGCTTATGGATTTTATTATGAATGGATTTTGATTGATGATATGTTGATTTATGTTTCCAAGTCCAGTACGAGATTTGTGAAACAAAATTTAATACTACATACAGTACGATATGTAGTGACCAGGTGCAGATACATGGAATAAATCATGCATGTTTGCGTAAGACGATCGCAACGTCTACATCCAATACGAGGTGTAGCTATATACAATACGATATGTAGAGGCCATGTGCACCCTGAGAAATTTCATTTCATGTATTCATATATTTTGTATAATTATTTTATGATGATTTACTAATGTACTAACGTGTTTTGGTGGTTTAGTTTTGCCTACTGAGAAATTTTATTTATCACTAGATTTGTTTTATCTTTTTCTTTTATAAATGACAACAATGGTTAATTTCATTGACGCCTTGGACTGATGGTGGTATAAAGATAAAGAATTGTCTCTAGGAAATGAATGATGAAAGTGTTGTAGTATCTTTATGTTTCGTTGAGAATGACTCTTGTAAAAGGACTGTGGTTACGTATTATATATATCAGTTTAACAACTTCTATAACTTCTATAATTTATATGTTTTAGAACTTATACTAGGATCCGTTCAGTAAAAATAAAATAGTAATAAAAATTATCCAACGATTCTTAAAAATTTAACCCTAATAAAAATATAATATCTAGAATAATTTTAGGTCGTTACAGTAGGTGGACTTGTTTAACCTGGTCGGCTCCTTTGTAGACATTCGCCAAAATGTCCCACACTTCTTTTGAAGTTGTTGCACTCATAATCTTCTCAAAGCCCAACTCATCAACGACTCGGAACAACATGTACAAAGTCATTTTATCTTTCAATCGCGTCTCTTTCAACGCCTTGTGTTGAACCACCGTATATCCCGTGGTAGTTGTCGGTTCTTCAAAACCTTCTTGGACCACCTTCCAACCATCTTGAAACCCGAGAAGAGCTTTCATTTGGATGCTCCAATTTTCGTAGTTCGCCTTTGTTAGTCGGGGGGCGACACATTGTTGGTCATACTCGCCATTGGCTCTGATATCAATTTGTAGAATAGAAAAAAATTATGATGTGAGAGCTTGTGGAGAAAACAACTTCTAGAAAAAATTTTATTCAACTTCTTTCTCTTTTTCTTCTCTCTTTGTCAAACATTACAATGATCTATTTATAGGCTATAATATGTCATTCAAGAAAGACTTAAATTCTATTAATAGCCATAACCCACAATCAAAACTCATTATAGCCATTCATAGTCATAAACTATAATCAAAACATATTATAGTCATTCATAAGCATAAACTACCATCATTGTTGACTCTTGACATTTCATTCTCCTAAAACAAAATTGCTAATTAAACCCATTAAACTTTTAAGTTTATTCAATAGTGACGTCCATGAAGTTTTCGGAGCGCCAGTGCCTGTATTTTGGATCTGTGCGGTTTGGTGGTTGCACCTCACCATTCAAGTAGCCAAGTTTTCCCTTGCCATCAATTACCAAACGTACAGTTTGAGCCCACTCTAAGCAATATTTCCCATTCAGTTTATGAATGGTAATTTGTAGAGTTCTCAGAAAGAGAAACTGCCGTTGGTCATTGATTCTCATTATCCGAGTTCATCACGCCACTGTCAGTATTAGAAGGGGATGAATTGGAATCAGCCATGATGGCCTTACAGCTTAGGATCAAAACCCTAAAACTGTTGATACCATGTAGAAAAAGAAGAGATTATTTTTATTCTCCTTAATTCATTTCTGATTTACAACATATAAATAGATAGAAATTAATAACAACCCAATATTCCTCAAAATACATAATATCAGGGATTGATTTATTCCTGATTTATTCTCCCCATAATTCTAGGAATATTATTTCCTATCATAATCTGAAATTAATACCCAAAAACCAACCTTCCTAATTTACCGACACTTCAAAAGCATCCTGTGTGGGAAATCAAACTTCATTTGCAGAGTGACACAAAGGCATTTAGATTATCAATATGCTGTAAGGTAGTAGGAAGCCATTATGTGAGCCACACATCCGTATATGGGTTGGGATACAATGCAAACAGATTATGAAGTATCAACATGGTAAAGGGTACGTATCAATTCAGCAGAACTATCACACTGGCTAGCATCGGTGTTTGTCTCATTCTGGGAAGCATTACTTGGCTATAAGATGATGCGTTTGTAAAAAATGGATGTCACTGGTTAGATTTTGGTTACTGCAGTATTAGTACATGTTATTGTATAAACCAATTGTGCAGGGCACTAGCAGAATGACTCTCATATATGTAATATGGTTTCCTGGTTTTTGCCATATTTTCACAGCTTGTGATATACTAATACCAGTTAATTTAATGAAATCTCTTTTTTCCCCGTGAAAAAAAAATGTTGACCTGCTTAGACAATTCGAATCACACATTCAATAATTAAAAAAAAAAAATCGGATATTCGGTGTCGAATGTTATGCAACTCACGGGGTTTGATTAAAATTTTAAAATAAAAAAAAAAAATCCTTCAGTTGAATCAAACAAGTAATTAACACGTATATATATATATATATATATATATATATATATATATATATTGACAGAAAAAAAATTGATCAGGTAGTTGGACCCAGCTGCATGTAGAAGTTTGATGTACAAATTCAATTTGACAAAATGAATAATTTCTTTTCGTTTGAGTATGTTTGAATAATTAAGAGTTTGCAAAATACATTTAAGATAAAATTAATGTTAATTTACTCACGAATAATTTCTTTTACTACATTATGTTCACTGTAGTACGATAAAATACGGAGTAAACATTAACATTTGTTTTTTGAATTATAAAAAAATTTCTCATTAAAACAAAAATATAATGTAATAACAAATAATTAGAAAAAAGAAATATTAATAATTATGATAATTTTGAAAAAATTATAAATTTAAAATACATGTATTAATATCAATTAAATTAATCATTTTTTTAATAATGATTGATACACTTGATAACAATTTATATTTTTTAATTAAGTGATTCAAAGTTTGAAATAATTAATTTATGATCAATATTATAATTATTAAAAAAATAATCAATTTTTTAATCTTAATAAATGAAGTAGTTGGGTATTATTTATTAGGAGTGTATGCTATATATATCTCGAAAGATGGACAGGCTTCGTGTTCGTGTTGCTACGATTTATGACCTTTTCAATTCCAAGTTATAGATTATGTCTTCTTGACTTTTTGCTAAGAGGCAAAATTATATAAGAGTTTCTCTTAGAGTAAACTTTTTACTTCATCCACCGGTTAAAAATATCTTGAATATGAAATTTAAAGTAATCATTACATAAATGATAAATCCATACTTATCCATTATATGACGATATTTAGATTACACTATAAAAAATCTTTACACTATATGTCAAGTATTTCAATTAAAATTTCATATTAATTGTGTGGATTTAGAATTCCTCTTAAAAATTTATTTTTTTCCATACACTGTTAGAATATAATTTTTTATACTGTTAACTAGTAATTAGAAATCATCTTATATATCTAAAAAAATCATCTTATATGAAATATTTAAAATCGAACAATCTTACCTTAGATGACCATTTATAATAGTATAAAAATATTCATATTATCAATGCATTATAATTAAATTTTATTTTGTAATTAGTTAACTTTTAATTATATATTAGCCTCTTTTATTAATATTACAATAAAAACTTATTGGTTAATTGTAATGATGTTTATGAGAAATTATAAACATTAATGTGACTACATTTCATATCTCTTTTCATTTTTTCCGATAAGCAAAATATTGTTTTACTTGGGATTAATTATTACACACAGATGATGAAGTTGCTTCGAGCATGGTGGGGAGGTCATTGAAGGTAATAAACCTTGAAGACTATGGTGAACCAACTGCAAATCGTGAGCACGATCCATGGAAGGGGGCTAGTTGGGGGAGGTAATGCAGGGCGAAAAGGCTGAGCCTGAGAGAGATTATTGGAAATGTATAATAGTTTACATTATTTCCGTTAATTCAGTCAATTCAATATAATTTCTTTAATTTTCTCAATATATGCAGTCAATGCAATATATACTTAACCTTTTATACTATAAACATATGTACTTTTGAGATCCATGAAGAGTAAAATAATTTCTCTGGAAGAATGGGAAGATTTAAAGGAAGATTTGTACTTAAATATATATATATATATATATATATATATATATGTTGATAATCATCAAAAAATAAAAGTTGATCACATGCCCTGGCCTATTGTATTTATTTGTATCGAAAGAAACTATAGATAGGGACAGTCATGACAATACAATAAGGGATTGTATAACAATGAGAATAACTTTCATCTTTCTCACACACGGTGGGTTTGATTTCATTCAAGGGTACTAAAATTCTGTTTGGTGGGCAAATTAAGTCCCTAATGCCTGGAGGCTAATTAAATAACTATAATGGGATAGAATTATTTGCATTCTAGACTATAAAGAATGAATTCAATTTAATTATTGATTATTCAGAAATTATAGAACCAATATATAGAGAGATATATAGGTGTTATTTACATTCGTATTTAAAATTAATTAGCTAAATTAGTTCCTATAAATCAGTAAACAAATCATTGACTGGAATCTAAAATAAATGACATGAACAACTCTTATGATTCAATCAATTAGATGCAATCAGATGCCTATAATTTAGTGGATTTGAATTGTTCTTTGTGTGCTGAGTCATTTCCTTTTGTATGTTGACTCATTGCTTGACACGTCCCCGCAAGAGAGTTGTGCCGTCAAGGACACCAATCTTGGTCTTGAGAAGGTGATGACGCTGCTTGGATAAGGGCTTTGTGAGGCAATCAGCAAGTTGGTCCGTGGTGGAGACATGTTAAACTCGAAGAATGCCTTGTTGAACAAGGTCACGAACAACGTGCACATCAATTGCTATATGTTTCATCCTACTGTGCATTACCAGATTAATTGAAAGATAAGTGGCCCTGAGATTGTCACAGTAGATGGTCGAAACATGTTGAGGTTGGATGCAAAGTTCAGAAAGTAAAGATCGAATCCATGTGAGTTCAGCTGAGGTTGTTGCTAGGGATCGATATTCAACTTTTGTGGATGAACGAGCTATTGCACGTTGCTTGGAAGATTTCCAAGAGATGAGGCTCCTTCCATAGAAAACAAGATGAGTGGAAGTTGAAGTATAATCTTCCTTGTTACTTGCCCGATTGGCATTACTAAAGGCATAAAGAGACGGTAAGGACCCTCTGTGGAGATGAAGTCCATGAAACATTGTAGCTTTGAGATATCGCATGAGGCGTTTTAGAGCTTTCATGTGAATCGTGGTGGGTTTGTGCATGAATTGTGCTAGCTGATTGACTAAGTAGGCAATGTTTGGTTTAGTCATGGATAAATATTGGAGAGCACCAATAATGCTTCTGCACTAAGCTTGGTCTACGGATGGAATGCCATTGTTTAATGTAAGAGATGTGCCAGTGGAAAGTGGAGTTTGAACCTCTTTTGCTTCTGCCATTTTCGTCCTTTCAAGAATCACAGATATATTTGTGCTGACTGAGTAAAAGAACTGTCTTGGTAGGAATAGTCTCTGTGCCCAAGAAATAATGAAGAGAACCCAAATCTTTGATGGAAAATTGTTGGGCCAGAGAAGAAATGCAGTGTTGGATGGCTGAAGTAGATGAGTCTGTAATTAAAATGTCATCCACATATACAAGTGCATACATTAGAATGTTACCTTGATTGAGGATGAAAAGAGAGGAGTCTGATTTTGAAGCATGAAAACCATATGAACATAGAAAGGAATGTAAAGCAATGAACCATGCCCGAGGTGCCTGCTTGAGGCCATAAATTGATTTTTTTAAACAACAAATATGATTGGGAAGGTTATGATTGATGAACCCAGGTGGTTGAGCCATGGACACCTCTTCTTTCAAGTGACCATGTTGAAAAGCATTATTGACATCTAGCTATCTAATGACCCATTGATGTTGGAGAGAAATAAAGAGCACCAAGCAAACTGTAGTAGGTTTAATAACAGGACTAAAGGTTTGTGTATAATTAAGACCTGGTCTTTGATGGAATCCCTTGGCCACTAGTCTTGTTTTATACCTCGAAATTGATCCATTTGGATTTCTTTTGATACGGAAGACCCATTTGCATCCAATCACATTCTGTGATTGATCTCTTTGAACTAGATCCCAAGTACCTTGTGCAAGTAATGCATTGAATTCACTAGTCATAGCCTCACGCCATTCTGGTGTCATTATTGCCTCAGATACACATGTTGGTTCAATGGTGGATGGAAGGGATGCTTGGTGGTTAAAAGAAACTTTTTGTTTGGCTTATGGATATTGTGCATGGATCGAGTAATTGGCCTGGAGGGAGCTAGCGTTGATTCACGATCAAGTGGGGGTGAGTGATTTGATGATAGTGAGGCAGTGGCATTTGTTGGTGTGGCATCAATGGGGTTTGGCGGGGAGGGTAGTTGGGCTAGTTATAGGGGAGTTGTTGAGTGAGAGGGTGATGTGTGTAGGTTCTTATCGATGGGGGATAAGTGACGTTGAATTAAGGGATGAGATTCAAGTGATTGAATGGGATTTGTATGTTGGTGTGTCATAGAGGGTGGAGAATTTGGGGGAGTGAATTGTGATGTGAGGTGAGGGAGTGAAGATACTGTTATGCCTTTTGAAGGGGAAGAGAACGAAAATTATGTTTCAAAGAACACCACATGCCTTGAAATGTAATTTTATTGTTGGCTTTGTCAAGACATTTATAGGCGTGATGTTGTGAAGAGTAGCCAAGAAAGACACAAGGAGTGCCACGGTGATCAAGTTTATGACTTGAATATGGACGAAGCCAAGGATAACATAGACATCCAAATACCTTTAGATTTGTGTAGGATATGGGCTTGTGAAAGAGTTTGGAGAAAGGTGTGTTATTTTGAAGGTTTGGGGTGGGCATGCGATTTATGAGGTGCACGGCTGTCTGGAAAAGCATAACACCAATATTTTGGAGGCATGAAGGCATGTTTAAGTAATGCAAGACCAGTTTTGACAATGTGTCAGTGCTTTCTTTCTGCTATGGTTGGCAAAGTGAACCAGTCTGCAAAAAACGGGTCGGGCCACAAAAATGCGGGACGGGTTAGGCTGGCCCACTTTTGCAAGTGGGCTGAAAATGGTAGCCCGTTCCACTTTAATGCGGGCCAGGGAGCCAGCCCGCCTAAAAAATAAAAAATAAATAAAAAAGTGAATTTTTTAAAAAATACAAAAAATTATAAAAAAATACAAATGTGATAATTAAAAAAAAAGTTAAATAAATGTAAGCAATTTAAAACTAATGCTAAATAAATGATGTCATGTGATAATTCACAAAATTACACCACTTGCAAATGGAATTTATGGATGTAAACTGTCCGAAGTGTAATATGCTAGCAATGAAAGACTATTTGAAAGCATCATTATCATAAATATTTTGATATTAAAACTTAAAAGTTAATTAGAATACGCTGAGAGTGCAAAAGAGCATAAATTAAAAGAACATATCTATTTCAAAATATGTTAAATATATCTATTTAATTTTAATATTTAATATTTTAAATAATATTGGTCCGGCGGGTTGGCCCGCCCCGACCCGCGTTTGGCCCGCCCTATTTTTTATCAGCAGGCTAATATTGTCAACCCAGCTCGCATTTTTTGACGGCTAAACAGGCTGGCCCTGCGGGCCAGACCCGTTTTGCCAACCCTACTTTCTGCAATTCCAACATGTTTAGGGGTGTAGGTGGAGAAATATAGTGTGAAATGCCATGGTTTTGAAAGAATGATTTGAGTTTTATGTATTCAATGCCCCCATCAGTGTAAAGAGAACAAATGTCGTGATTGAAAAATGATTCTACTTGAGCATGAACTTAGGAAAAACATCAAACACTTCACTTTTGAATTTTAATTGAAACGACCATACATATTGGGTGAAATGATCAACAAAAATGAGATAATAACAGAAGCCATTTATTGTGGGAATTGGTGAAGGTACCCAAACATCAGAATACACAAGTTCTAATGGTGAGTTTGATGTTATAGAGGATTCACTAAATGGTAATTTATGGCTCTTATTTAATTGACAAGAAGAACAATGAAGAGGAGATTTGGGCATATAGATGGAGTAATTGGCCTTGAAAACTTGCTGTAGAATTTTCAGGGTGGGGTGGCCAAGACGAGCATGCCAGAGGAGTGTAGGGGATCGACTGGTGAATAATGTTGTTGCTTGAGTGGGTGATTAGTGTTTTGTTGTGGGTTGAAGGGTGTACAGGTCACCACTACTTTGACCGTGCATCAATGTCGCCCCCGTTGTACGATCCTTCACACAAAAAGAAAAGGGGTGAAATTCAACATAAACATTATTGTTTTGACAAAATTGTGAAATGGATATGAGATTATGACGTGCTTTCTTAACACACAGAACATCATGCAAAGTAAAGGCAGAGGTGGGGGTGGGAAGTTTGGTAGAACCAACATGAGTAATGGGCAAACATGTACCATCACCTATTGCTACTTCATCTGGACCATCATAATGAGAGTGAAGGTTGAGGTTACGAAGATCACTGGTCACATGATGGCTTGCAACTGTGTCAAGCACCCAATTAGTGAAGGGTGTAGTGGTGGAAGCTGCAAAATTGGCATTATGACGTTGAGACAGCTGTGGGCAATATTTGGCTATATGTCCTTCGAGCTTACAAAATTGGCATTTGGCAGGGGGTTTATTATTTCTGCTTTGTGGACCATGAAAACGCCTGCATTGTTGATCACCTTGTTGATAGTTGAAACTTTGATTTGATGAAAATGACCCATTTCCATGTGGACTATGAGTAGAGAATCCACCATGACCCTGCTGGTTTGAGTGATTGGACCGAAATTGCTTGTTCTTTTGATGAAAGTTGGCTGTGGGAATTGACACTTCAGAGGGATAGTCATCACGTTTCAAAAATTCCTCGTGGGCAACCAAATGACTATGCAGTTCTTCAAAGGAGAAGGGACGATCTCTTGTGCGTATTGATGCAGCAATGTCCCTGTATTATGAACCTAAACCATTAAGCACATAAAGAGTTACATCATCATCTGAAATTATATGATCAATAATAGATAATTCATCAACTATTCTCTTGACAGAGAACAAATATTCTGTGACAGATTGAGATCCTTTGTTGCTGCGTTGGAGTTGTTTTTTAAGTGACATAACATGAGAACACGATGGGTTCGCGTATTTGGCTTCAAGAGCTGACCACAATTGGCGAGAGGTCTCGCAGGCTGAAAGAGCTATGTTGTCTCTTTTATTCGTAGCAGATAGGAGCAGGCTCACTATGAGCTGATCTTGGCAGAACCAGGTTTCATATGTTGGATTAGGAATGGTTGCACCATCCTGGGTAATTTCTGGCTGTTGGGAGGGAGTGGATCCATCCACATAACCGAACAGCTTCATGCCCGATAGAAGGGAACTTGCTTGCCAACGTCACATATGATAGTTGGTGGCTGAAAGCTTGATTGTTATCTGCGTTCTTGAGTTGAAAAATACCACTGGGTTGGATTGGGTTGTTGTTGGACCATTTTGAGTGTTGTTGTTAGTAGTGGCTGCGGAAGAATTGGTTAAGCTGGCCATGGATCTTAACTTGTGGGAGTATGCCTAATCTGATGCCATATAAAGAATGGATTCAACTTAATTATTCATTATTCAGAAATTACAGTACCAATATATAGAGAGATACATAGCTGTTATTTACATTCGTATTTAAAACTAATTAGCTAAATTAGTTCCTATAAATCAGCAAACAAATCATTGACTAGAATATAAAATAAATGACATGAAACAACTCTTATGATTCAATCAATTAGATGCAATCAGATACCTATGGTTCAGTGTATTTGAATTGATCTTTGTGTGCTGAGTCATTTCCTTTTGTATGCATTGGCTTGACATAGACATGCATTAATTTTTTTTAATGAACCTCTACTTGCTGTCTCAGCATATTAGTAGTGTCGTATATAATAGTATTGAGGTGTCTCAAGTTTTACCAACTTTTTTGTTTTTTTTACTGTAATAATCTCACGTCATTTCTGTATTAATAAGAACCTCAATACAGGGTGGCATATACTCAAAATTGTGGTGACTAATATAAATATGTTCGCTCTTGCTAAAGAATGAATAACTTAATTATCTTGTCTCCTGATCAAACTTGACCCAAAGTTTGTATAACTATACATACTATGCCTACAGTTCAAAACAATTGCCCCCATACTCAGATTTTGCTGGAAAGAATTGCTGTTAATTCTATCAACTACTACTTGACAATCCATTTCAAAAGATATAGCATTAGGAAGTTTAATTTACCACTTTTTTACTTATAAAAATCATTACTTATATCTACTAGTCATGATTAATTACTAATTATACATAATAATAAGAACAAAATTTGCGTTAAATCAATATAATCTTCAAAGAAAAATGAATCTTGATCCCATATGATTTGCATCGAATTTAGGTTCTCACATAGACCAACACGTGTGGTAAGCTTCGTTCATTGAATTGAATAGTGGTTGAATGTGAAAGACAAAGATGTGGTAGCTAGCATTTTCAACATAGTTTGTGCCCTGTGGTACAAAAGAAACAGGTAATCATTTGAGCAGAAGCGAATGAATTTGCATCCATAATATATACCACAACACTAACAGCCAAAGAATTCAGAAACAATTTGCTTCAGATTTGAGACAGCACTTCATCTGTCACTCACACAGGCCCTATTTGAAACACTGCAACACACTTTAGAGAACTTCGGATGGTTTTAAATAGTGTTCTGCAAATGTAATTGCGGCTGCATCTGAAGAAGCAGGTGCTGCAGTAGCCGCTGAATCTTCTACTGGTACATGCACAACTGTGTTGACCAATGATGTCAAGGTATTTTAACAGTATTTTAACTCAGTGTAACTGCAACCACGGCCGCGACAGAAATTTAAAATCGTGGATTTCACCAACAATGGAAATGGAGGAAAGCTGATTCAAGAAACTAGTTCCAAGAATCATATGACGATTATTGTATAACAGCAGTAAGGGAACTAACTTATTGCACCTCATCTCTTCCACAAAACGCTCATGCAACTGATAAATTAGCAAAATTAGCACACACACACACACACACATATATATACTCTTCGTCTAATAAGTGTATTGAATGGAGATGTTGCTAACGAAATTCTTCCTTTCATTGATTCGGATGCAAAGCCATTATTCTTCCTTTCATTGATTCGGATGCAAAGCCATTATTCTTCCTTACATCGATTAGCAAAATTAGCCACCACTCTCCAATAAAATCATCCAATCCAATTAGTGTTAAAAAGAAATAATCATACCCACAACCAATCTAACTTATATAGGCTTCGCTGCATAAATTAAAAAGTCTTTATAAGATTTCATTTGACAATGTGTACATATTTTACTCATTCTTTCTACTCCATCAATTTTCTTAAAACTTTCTTTCTTCTCTCGTTGAGGATTGTGTTTTACACACTGTTTTCGCAATTAGCTAAAACATGTCTTCCAATTTCAAATTCTTTTCCTTTTATCTTTCTCTGTATACACTTCATTTTCCTATTGTTTATTCATTTTAATTTAAAAATAATTAATTGTATATTACAATTTAACTCCTCTTGTGTATATAAGAATTTTCGTGTAGATAATTCTTATTATCCATCACGAAAAATCACATGAAGACATTTGTCAAATAACATGAGGTGCCAATGCCACCTTATGTACTGCTACAACTAAATCCAAACATCAGCACACACAAACATGTCCCACCTTACATCAAGTTAATAAACTGAAAACAAAGCCCACATGCATGAAACTTAATTTCTTACCCTTATTTCACTTTCCACCCCAATCTAAATTTTGTGATGCACATCTACTTAAGCTTATATATTACATATTCTTAGTTCTTACACAAAATCCACTGAAACCCATTTGAGGTTGAGACCAACCAAACTAACAAGGATCATTCATGGCTTGGTTAAGAAACCTCTCAAAGTTTGCCACCATGAAAAGAGCATCATCATCATCATCTCAAAGACCCAAAAACACTGACCCATTTTGTCTATTACCCTCCTTCACTTTTCTTTCCAACTTCAGCACCAACACCATTGAGGAGAAGCCTTGTGTGAAGCCTGTTCAGTATAATTATTATTCGGGCTTGGAGCCAACAAGGCCTCATGAGAAGCCACGTGTGGTGGTGCTGGGCTCAGGTTGGGCTGGGTGCAGGCTCATGAAGGGCTTGGACCCTCGTGTGTATGACATTGTTTGTGTCTCACCTCGCAACCACATGGTCTTCACCCCTCTATTGGCCTCTACTTGTGTTGGAACTCTTGAGTTTAGATCCGTTGCTGAACCCATTGGGAGGATCCAACCAGCTATTTCTAGAGAGCCTGGTTCTTATTTCTTCCTCGCCAATTGTACTCAAATTGATGCACATAACCATATGGTGTGTCATGTGTTAACTTGTTTTGTTTAATTACTGTGTGTTTGATTTCATATTGGAGGATTTATTGTAGGTTCAAAATTAATTTTGGATAAATTTTTACTTGTTTAGTTCCACATTGGAGAATTGGTTATGGGTTCATAATTAATTTTAGATCAATTTTCACTTGTTTGTTTTCACTTTGCAGAAGATTTTAAAATTAATTTTGTGTTCAGAATTGGTTTTGAGTTGAAACAACTTTAAGTAACTTTTGTGTTGAATCAAAAAGTTTATAATGAATTTTATTCCTAACTTGATTTTATAATGAAAACTTCCAAACATAAATCGCATCACTTCTAAATGAATTTTAATCAAAATCAATTTTACCAATGCTCATCCAAGTATTTTCTAGCACCAAAATATTACTATCCAATTTCTAAGTTTGCACGTGAAGGACATGTGCACATTCTTCTGTTGGAAATGTTAACATATGATTAATTTACAATTATTATTGGATTCATTGACCTCAAACAAATAAAAAGACTTTGTGGGGGGTGATGAATGATTTTGGAATGGACATCTTTAGATGACTTTGGAGTGGACATGTTTGCCCATTTTTGTGTGTGTGTGTTCATGCCAATTTGTATGCTACAACTTAGTGACTAGCAGTGTGAGCTGCACACAACTTTAAACAAGGAACTTCATCATTTTTGTTATGTTGTAATTTGCTAAAAATGAAAAAGAAAATTGGCTTTAGGATGTAGGGAATTCGGAATGTTTGGAGTATCTTAAGTGATGAAGAATCTGTCACTAGATTTAAATTTTTGTGCCATTTATATTGGATTTTCGAGGCAGTATATTGGCCCGAACAAAAATACAATTTGATACTATTATTGGTTGGACTTGGAAGATTGGTGCCATAGCAGTGTGGCTTAGTTATGAAGAATTTGGTGCTTTGTTTTGAAGGTGCACTGTGAGACTGTAACCGAAGGAGTAGAGACAATAGCTCCCTGGAAATTCACAATCTCATATGACAAGCTGGTAATTGCATTAGGGTCACAGCCTTCCACTTTTGGAATTCAAGGAGTCAAAGAACATGCCATCTTTCTTCGTGAAGTTCACCATGCACAGGATATTCGTAGGAAGCTGCTCCTGAACTTGATGCTGTCTGATGTTCCAGGTTTGCTCAACAATAGTTTTACTATGTTCCACAAACATTGAGTCATCATAATTTTTGATTATTTTTATTTTTAGACTTTAATTTCTATGCAATGTTAGTGGTAAAGAATCAACCAATTAGAAGTCATTGTTGGTGTGGTTTGTAAGGTAGTTATTGTAGAAGTCAACAAACTTATTATACATAATGATTTATGATTAGTAGATGACAATGTAAAAACACTTTACACTATCGATGCATAGACTATTGATTCTTTATTAATTTTTTGGTCGTGCATCACTTATGTGCTTTATATGTATGCAGGAATTTCAGAAGAGGAGAAGCAAAGGCTTTTGCATTGTGTGGTTGTGGGGGGTGGTCCTACTGGAGTAGAATTCAGTGGTGAGCTTAGCGATTTTATCATGAAAGATGTTCGTCAGAGATATGTCCATGTAAAGGATTATATCCGTGTCACTTTAATTGAGGTATGCTAAGTACCATCAGATATGTGATATGTGAACTTATAAAAGACAAAATTGTCTATTAAGGTAGTTTATGATGTTGAACAAATTTATTCATGCCTTGTTAGGCAAATGAGATATTGTCTTCCTTTGATGACCGGCTTAGGCGCTATGCTACCAAGCAATTGACAAAGGTGAGTTGCATATTGATGCAAAGGCATTTCATCTTTAATTTGGAAATTTTCAAATACAAGATGTCACTCTTGATCATTGTAGTACTGTCTGAAACTGGTTGACAAGCTAGCTAGTTGTTAAAACTTAAAACTTTTCTGTATTAGTTTCATTATATTTTGCCAATGTTGTAGTCTCTCTCAGTCAGGAGTTCGTCTTGTTCGTGGCATTGTGAAAGATGTTAAACCTCAGAAGATTGTCCTTAGTGATGGCTCTGAGGTTCCATACGGGTTGTTGGTATGGTCCACTGGTGTTGGTCCATTGCCTATAATTCAATCTTTGGATCTCCCAAAAGCTCCTGGTGGGAGGTTAGTCTTGTTATTTGACATTGTTACATTCACTTCCCACAGATTCCCTGTTTGGATAATCTTCTCCATTAGTACTTATAGCAAAAGAACATAAGAAGGTAAAATGAATTAACTTCTCTCATAAATTAAATCTACTTATGCACTTTAACTTTTATTGAAGCCTTCTTGAAAAGCTGAGGTGATAAGTTGATTTTAGCTAGAGAGAAGTTCAATTCATTTCTTTTCCTATAAGTGCTTATAGAGAATTTTATAGACTAAAAAGTTACAAATTAGAAGCTGATTTATGAATAGATTGAGTTCTTTTTTTTTTTTTTTTTTTTTTTGTCATATAAGGAAATCTGGTTCAGGTATATATAACTTCTCTATAGTCAATTATCCCAAAGCAAAGTCTGAATGTTTTTGTTTCCTAGGATTGGTGTTGATGAGTGGCTCCGTGTTCCTTCGGTACAAGATGTGTTCTCAATAGGAGACTGCAGTGGATTTGTTGAAAGTACTGGAAGACAAACACTTCCTGCATTAGCCCAAGTAAGTGATATTAGGTTCATTTGTTTTCTCCTGCACACTCCTTGATTCCTTAAATTCTTGCAATTTGTAGTTTTGGTTTCCGGCTAATATGATACATTTCAGTGACTTTGCTTCTTTTATTCTTATTTGGCCAGAAAGCTTGTTATTGACCATTTGATACATTGCCATTTGAATTCAATAGGTTGCAGAGAGGCAAGGTAAATATTTAGCAGCTCTACTAAACAAAATTGGAAAGGCAGGTGCAGGCCATGCAAACAAAGCAAAAGAAATAGAGTTTGGGGATCCATTTGTTTATAGGCACCTTGGAAGCATGGCAACTATTGGTAGATATAAGGCCCTTGTTGATCTTAGACAGACCAAGGTAATATATATCATTCCTGAGATACTGCTGGTACTTCAAAAACATAGTGTGATTCACTTACCATGCTCTTACAGGAGGCAAAAGGGTTGGCTCTGGCAGGATTTCTGAGTTTTTTTATTTGGCGCTCAGCATACATCACACGTGTTATCAGCTGGAGGAACAGATTCTATGTATTTGTCAACTGGATTACAACTGTGGTATTTGGCCGCGATATAAGCAGATTATGAAAATCATAAGGTAATCAATCTCTTGCAGCGTGATTAAGTGTTGTTTCCTAAGGTTTTATGTAATTTTATTTGGGTTTGGACTTGTTGGTAGGATCTTTTATATGATAGTACTTGTGCTCGGTTGCATTGAGGGGTTCTTCATAGAAGCAACTATCAAGTCATCAAGAGATGAACATTTGCTGCACTAGTTCATGACAGCAATGGAACTGCACTTGTTCATGACATTTGCTGCATGTTCCATTTGATAAAAGCATCTGCAAATGAAAGAGGATATTAACGAACGGGGCTTGAGGGACAAGGCAGTGAAACTTGCATCTTGAAACCAATGTATATTATTTGTACACATTTTTCTCTTGTTGATTCTCATCAATCAGAAATGTGGCCATCCTAAGTCTTTTTGTACATATTGAAAACCAAGAAAACAATTTTCTTGTTCATTTACTGTTCAGAAATGTGTGATCAGTGGTCACAATATCAGTTCAGCTGTTCAGTTACCTAAATTTTCATGATCTCTTTTCTATCTGAAGATTATTGAAATGGAAAAAATTGTCACAAGTTATTCTTGCAATTGGTACTAGTCCCTCCAATTGCAAATGCCTTGTTGAGTTCTTAGTTGAAGTATTGGATTTACACTTCAAGTTTAGACTAAAGCTCTTCCACTTGAACGTGAAGTGATGCATATGATTGACTCAATACAACATGACAGCATCATTTTAAGCGTTTACCGGAAGTGGAAGGAGACTTTTTCAACATTACGTTGAAAAGAATCTAACAGAGACTAACTACTAATCTACTTTAAGAGTCACTGTCAATGAAATGTAATATTATTAATTAAGCATGCTTGGTTTCAAATAAATTAGTTATAGATAAGGAAAAAAAAAAAAGAAATAATTCATATTTAATAGGTAAAGGTCGAAACTAACTTCTCTAGCAAAATTTGGAGCATCATTTATATATTTTTGTGAACGCTGTCCAACTGTGAATGAACTTCAAGATAAGTTTACCTTATTACTATTAAATAATGCAATTTTTTATCACTCTTATATCAGTATAAGTGAATATAGATACATTCTCTAATAATAGATCATTTTCTCTTTTACCATAGCTAGCAAAGTGTTGGTATGGAGAGGTTAAGTTTGACTTTTTCTACTTTTTAAAGTATTTTAAAGATTGAAAATTCTTAGTTTTCGTTTTTAAAAAGGGTAAGATCTAAAACATACAATTCAATCCCTCTTATGTGCCACAATTTTCATGACTTAAGCCCATGAGTAAACGAATTACAAAACATTGTTGTTAGTTTCCTTTATATAACTGCTTGCAAGACAGTGAGATTGAACTGATACTGATCAAGAAATTAACAATACATTTTTCTTAATGAAAACCGCATTGCTATGTATTGAAAATCTCCGTGAGATACATTAATAACACTTTTTACTAAAAGTTTTTTACTTTTAATTTCTGAATCAGCTACCTTAGTATTTGCATTGAAAATATATTAAATGAAACCAAACCTTGAGAGGTGAAAGAAATTAACACTAGCATTATTCACATTGTATAACAAATCTTACAGTTGGTTAGAACATTCACCAAACATTGTTTAGATAGTATACAAGTAATCATGCTATATCATCTCATCACTCTACACATTCATTAATTATTGATTTTCACAAATCAAAATAGCTTGAAGAAGGATAACTTTGAAGTTTTCTGAATTCCTCCTAGCCAGTGTTGCATATGGACCCCAATGGCATCCAAATACATGCTACTCCTCCCATGCAAACCAACCACCTTGCCCTCTGTTGTGGTTGAAGTGAAATATTTCCCTACTTCATCACCAAAAGGACCATATTGTCCTTGACTAGTATGGAATGTGAGTGACTTTATGATTATAGGTTGTTCATCAGCAGTGACTGAACCATAATAGCCAGATATGCAAGTGAGAACCTCATTTGGGTACTCCAGTTTTATCTAAAATCACAATAGCCATGAGTAAGACCAATAATGCATAGTCTAGTCCATTTTTGTGTTAGCAATCATGAATGATCCAAGAAAATGAATGATGAGTATGAAACAAAAGGGATGTGGTTAAAACATGAGTTGAATATCTATGCACTCTCAGTGTAAAAATATTTATATTGTCAATCAATTAGAAATCATAATAGACATCACTTTTAAGATAATTATTGTAAAAAGTCAACAAACTTACTATACATGATAATTTGTGATTGGATGACAGTGTAAAATCTCTTTACACTATGTGCATATACTATTTACTCTAAAACAAAGTGGGAAAAATGAGAATTGATTCATATACATACCCGATGCATGGTATTTCCTCCATTACCACCATGTTTTACAGACCATACAGATTGCTTATATCTGTCATACTCAATTTGAATCGAGCAAATGCCTTCAGGTGTTTTTGTCAAATAAATCTGCTTAATCCCCGAAAAGACTCCATCATCCCAGGGTCTACCTCCATCCCCACCCCATGGACCTGGTCCACATGGAGCTGGTTCTTTAATCACACAACGTGAAGCCTGTGATGTGAAATAGGGAGGAAAAGTGAATAGAATATCCTCTTCAATATAATGCTAAAAGGTTATGCATCAAAGAGTAAAACATTCACTTGGTTTCTATAGTTGTTTTCATTTTCTGTTTTAGTTCCCATATGAGAAAATTGAAGTTTTAGTCTCAACACATGCATAAAAGTTATGTTTTGGCCTGTTATTAATGTTTAAGAAAACTTTTTGGTGGTGATAAACCACCACAAAAAAAATTGTCTAGGGACTAAAACAGTAAAACTTAATAATTTTTTTCATAGAGACTAAAACTGGGGACAAGTATAAGGACTAAATGAATAATTTAACTTAAAATACAAACTGATTCAAGGAATAACTGTTCAATTGGGACTGGTTTGGCAACAACTGGCCGTTGAGGATTGTCTATTTCAGAAATACTTGGTTCTTTTGAGATGATTTCCATGGAAGGAGATGTTTCCACAGGCACTATTACTTTTCCTTCTATAGCATGCACACCAAGAGAATCTAGAAATAAGCCACTTCTACCATGAATACCAACAACCTTCCCTTCTCTCAGCTTTGTTGTGAAATAAGTTCCATATTCATCTCCAAATGGTCCATAGGGCCTTTTGGTGGTGTGGAAAGTAAGTGACCTTATAACAGCAGGCCCCATGTACATCAGAGATCCATAGTAGCCAGATATATGTGTGAGAACTTCATATGGAAAATCAAAGATTATCTGCAATATGATGCACACAAAATGGTAAAAAAAAAAAAAAATGTAAATCCTATTGTCTAGTTTATTAGGTAAAAGTAGATTACAAAGGCTTATTAACTCTTAAGTTTACCTTTTCATGTTTGAATCCTCCTGCCCCACCATGTTTGTATCCCCATACAGGCTCTCCATCCAGATCATACAAAGCTCTAATCCATACAATTCCAACATTGCGGGATATGTCGATTTGCCTAACTCCTGTGTAGGGTCCATCATCAAACACATATCCACCTGTGCCACCCCAAGGCCCATATGTCACTACACCTTCAACCATTGATGGTGCCTTCTCCATGAAAACTACCTGAAGCAAATAGAGATTCTCAGTTTGATTTGATGCAAATGCCAGCTATGTTTTGACTAATGGAAGGTGTAAAATAGAATGGAATGGAATGGAATGACACTAGCTTTCATTGTTTGTAAGGTTTAACATAGAATGAAATGAAACAAAATCTGATGGAATGCATTTCATCCCATTCCATCTAATACTTTTTTCTCACCCTCCAACTGGGAATGTGTGTGATGGATTCATGGAATGATTCTGTTTTTATCTATTCTATCATAAAAGTCTCAAACAATTAAAGGACAAAATTCAGATGCTATTCTTTAATATTTTGGCATTGTCTCTAATTAGAATTAGAGTTTCATCTTGATAATATGTATATTAAGGTTTGTATTAAAATACCAAGGTAGAACTCTAATTTTGATTGGAGAATAGTACGAAACTTTGTTCCATACCACTCAACTCTATTACACTCTATTCTCATGAGGAGTGCTAGTAACATGCCCTTTTCTATTGGTTAGAATTTATTGAAAACCACAAAATCATGAGAATGAGACTTATCAAATGAGAATTGACTAATTGAGTCTCACAAAATTTAGTGATTTTCAATAAATTTCAACTAATAATGGAGTGTGTGTTAGAGGTATGTTGCTAACATTTGTCTTCATTCCTTTCCATTTTACTCACAATTAGATATCCAAACATAGCTAAAATTGAAAAGAAAATTAAGTAACACTTCAAAGAAAGAATATTCACGAAGGCTCACTTTATCTTTATTACCTTTTCTTTTGGTTCAACATTGTTTGGTTCTTTGAAGCTAGAAATCTTGACGGTTGGAGATTTTCCAAAATCATCTTTCTGTTTTAAAGCAAGAACAATATCATAGCCTTGGCCAACACTTCCTTGTATTACAGAATAACTACCATTGTCATTGGTGTTAGTCATGTAGTTCTGTGAAAAAGACAAAGCTTTGGAAGGCTTTGGTTGCTGAGAGGACTTCACATTGACTCCAATCGCATCGAGGTGCCAACCGTACCTGCCATGGAACCCAACAATCTTGCCACCAGTCATTGGCAACGAAAAATATGTTCCTTGTTCAACTCCAAATGGTCCATAGAGTTTCTTGTTGCTCTCAAAACTAAGTGACCGAATGAAGATTGGTCCCCATTGACTTAAGCTACCATAGTATCCATCAACTGATGTTAGGAACTCCTCTGGGTAGTCAAGCTTGATCTGCAGCTCAATCATAAATATTTAATCGATATAACACACGAGTTTGATGAGTAGCAACCAAAGAAACACAAAAACTTCATGATTGTAAACACAAATGTTTTTGTTTTTATCACCAAATGTTAATTTTTAGTTTGTTAGTTTTTGTTGTAACATGTTAGATATGTATCTATGTTGGACACTCTACGGACTACAAAGTACAAACACTTTGAATACTCTCAAGTCTTAACCATGTTGGACACTTTGAATACTCTTAAGTCTTAACCATATTTTTCAACTATAGGGATCAAAAGGCCCTAAATTCTTTCTTTTCATTTAAGATTTGTCTTAAGTTAATTTTATACTTTGTATTATAACCATAGAACTTGTTGTATACTCATCTCCATGTTGTGTCATATCTATGTCACATTTCTAGGAATCAATTAGCATACTTATTTTTTCAACAAGAACAGCTAAGGGCATGGAAAATTTACCTTGTCAATTTTATAGCCTCCACTTCCACCATACTTCAATGACCAGATAGAACTCCCTTGCTTGTCATATTCAATCTGAATTGAGTCAATTCCTTCCCCATGAACTATCACCAATTGCCTAACCGTTGAATATACACCATCATCCCAATGGTATCCTCCATTCCCACCCCATGGTCCAACTGATACAGGTTTCTCCTCAAAACTCTGCACTCAAAACACCATTGAATTCAAAGGTGTTAGAAAAGTAAGGCAAAACAAATAAAGTAGCTGAACACATACTTGGCAACAACAAAAAGGTGACTTCATTCATAAGTAACAAAAACTTCTTTAAGCATGCAGTACCATCTTCTTGTGCTTGTTGGTAGAGAAAAAATACAAGTTGGATAGAGAAACCTTAAGTTCAAGTGTAGGGAAAGGCTTTTGAGTTATGAGGAATTTAAGGCAGCAAAAGGGTATGTTTAGGGGATTGCATAAGAGAAGTTTATGGAAACAAAAAGGCGTATTTGCGCTTGACAGGTGACTAGCTATGTAGAAGCAGCTAATTGGAATCCACAATGGAGGGTAGCAGTTGAAAGGCAATGGAATCAGGTTCCCCATAGAAATCAGTCTCATGTTTTTAGACTTAGACATTTTCATTTCATGAGTTTGTGACTGTCACATTCACATAACAGTGTTTTCCCACAATATTATTATTCTCCATTTTCACCACAAAATTCTATATGTGAAATTGATGGAACTTTCCATGCTACATTAAATTTCATATTTGGAATATTTATAGGAATACAGGTGCTGTCCATCTATCATGGAATGTTTACTCTGCCTACCTAATTTCCATTGACAATTGCATTGTATTGCATATTCTTCTCTCTTCATGCTTTGTCATTCAAGAATTTAATACGCTTTGTTTTGAAATTCACGGTGATCATGTTGATAAAAAAACTAATTAACTTTTTTAGAAAAAAAGAAGACAAACTCCCTTCTATTTGATAAACATTAAGACAAACTTAATTGTTGGAAAGTAATTAAGGGGTATACTGAATAAAATACTCATATGGTTCAGAAAATATAAACAAAATCTTAGTGCAATTTGCAACTTAGTAAGGCAAACCTAATAGTTAGAAAGTAATCAATCTTTGTGCCACTGATAAAACCACATGATTGTGTACCTTTCATGGTGCTAAACTGGATGTTGTTAATCCATATACTATTTAAATTGATATTTAGCATTATGCAAATATTGCTTGGGAGAATTTTTTCCAGATGCTTAAGTGCTTGAATTTGTAACCATCAGCATATAGATCAACTAGCATGGTGTTTCAGCTTATTCAGTAATTTTGAATTCCAATCTCGTCGTTAATATAAAGTTAGGCATGTAATTGCGTTAAATACTTAGAATGAAAACTTTATCATCCATAAGCCAGACCATTCTACTCAGCTCGAACAGACTAGCCCCTAGTGATGGATATTTGTGGCTGATACAAAAAAGTTGTGCTTGAATTTGTAAAGGTATGTTTGTCAACCCTCCAGGCACTGTCAAGGAGTTAATACCGGATTGATTGTAGCAATAGCAACTAGGATAAGAATTTCTATTTTTAATGGTTATTAGTTTTTAAAATGCAATTTAACAAGGATGTTTGAATAACCACCAGTGGAGGATGGTGCAATATATAGTCCAAAGAGAAGTTGAATAAGATGAAAACAAAAGAAAAAAAAAGAAATAAGAAAGCATTTTCTAGTGTGTTTATTTTTTGTTTGGTTTTTAAAATACTTGTTTTAGAAACAGTTCTCAAAACTTTATAGATTTTAGATGAGAAATTGATTACTTAGTAGTGTGAAAATGTTTTAGAAATTAGAAATCAAATTTTAAAATTAAAAAGTGAGAAAGAAATCAAATAGACCCTTAATTTTCATTTTTCTGTATCTGGAAGCAGTCCAAGTAAGACTCCGGTAAACTACTGCAAATCTTCTGCAGAATTCTGTATTCAAATGTTCGATTACTCTTCAATTTTATTCAATTTTGATAAATTTAGTTCCTTCTGAGTAAACCCCGTATTTTATCGGAAGGTTTTTTCTCCCGATTCTCATTAAACAAAATCAGTATTAGAATCAAGGGAATCCTTTCAGGAAAGGCTACCACATCTAAGGAATCAAAATTTAGATTTCTTATGCTTTTCTTCTAACCGCAACTTGGGACTTGGAACCACAGCTACATCTGTTCTTTTTACCTGCTGAAATTCACAGTTCTTTTTGTTAGCTCTTGAAGTGGTGGCATAGTTTTAAGCAAGACTTTAAGGGAAACAGAAGCACAAGGGAACACATGATTTTTACTTGTAATCATGTGATTACTAGTGCAATTGCAATCCAATGGTTTTCATTGTGTCTGGAAAGCAGTTGAATCCAACGCAAACCAACTTTCAATACCTTTCCGTTCCATTCTCACACAACCATGACACAATGTCCAACCACTATTCCCCGCCCCCGCCGGCCACCCTCCACTCAATCCGCGTCTCCCTCTCCGACATCTCCACTTCCCCGCCGGACCACCGTCCCTTCCACACCCCACGCCGCTTCGCCGTCTTCGCCCACAGCCTCCTCCTCCCTCTCCCACACTCCCCGCCCGTCCACACTGCCCTCAAGGGACTCTCCGCCGAGCTCTCCAAGGCCGCCGAGACCGTCTCCGTCTACAACAACGGCAGCAAGATACACGTCCTCGTCACCTGCAAAATCCTCTCCTCCGCCCTCCAGGAACGCGCCGTCGCCATTGCCGCCTGACTCGCGCTCCTCGCTTCCGCCCTCCACGCCGCCGGCGATGACGACGACCACCGCAAGAAGGCTTCCGACCTCGCCAGGGACATGAAGCTCGCACAGTTCAAAGTAGCTTCTTTCTACGTTTCTGTTTTTTTATTATTATTATTATTATTATTATTATTCATAAGAATCGAATACAGCGAATTACGAATGCACATTGTTTTGCTTAAACATGTGACCCTTGATAAATAAAAAGCAATTCATTTTTTTTTATCCTGCAAAATCAAACACAAGGATTTACAATTAGCTAGACCCGCTTTTGACGAATAAGAAGCATTTAATTTAATTCTTAAAATTATAGAATAATTATTTTAGCCGTAAAAATTATCAGGCAATATAACATGAATAACAAAAAAAAAAAAAAAAAAAAGATGTAACTTTTTAATGGCCTGTTTGTTTGCTTTCTAAATTTAAAAAATTTGTTTGATTTAAAATTCTTTCGGCAGATTCTGTTTCCTGAGAATTTGTTTTTGGCAGATACTTCATCATGCTCCAAACGCGTGGCTCTACACAAGAATGGGGTGTCGAAGGGACGGTGGTCCGGCGGGGAAGTGGAGATGTCGGAGAGGGAGACGCGGATTGAGTGGAGGGTGGCCATTCTTGTTGTTGTTGTACCATTCTTCTGCTCTTATGCAGTAGCAGCAAAAAAAAAAAAAAAAGGAGTTTGGGAGCATCTCATACCTGTTTCTGTTTTTTACTTTTTAGAACACTTGTTTTCAAATGCCGAGTAACATAAAACTGGTTTAGAAATCAGTTTATACAATCAAAATTTGAATAATAGGCCCTAAGTGATTTTAGTGTTATTTTCTAACTAAAATTAAAGTCTAATAGATATGTATTATCAAAGTAAAAGATTAAGTCTAAAAACATGAGACTGATTTCTATGGGGAACCTGATTCCATTGCCTTTCAACTGCTACCCTCCATTGTGGATTCCAATTAGCTGCTTCTACATAGCTAGTCACCTGTCAAGCGCAAATACGCCTTTTTGTTTCCATAAACTTCTCTTATGCAATCCCCTAAGATTTTTTTTTTATATAGATAAATGTTAGTTGGTAGAATTTTGGTTAGTTAGATTCCAACTTACAACCTATTTGACTATCCCTCTCTCCCTTCCTTCTCCCTTCATCATCAAACCAACCTTTGTCTCCCATCCTTCTCCCTTCATCATCAAACCCTTATATCTCCTACTCAAAAGATTTTACTCTACCAAACCATTATTAATCATATTTGCTATGATTCTTAAAGTAGTAGTTATGACAAGATTATGATTGATTGATGTTGTTAAAAATAATGCATCAAATTTTCTTTTCAAGAATTAACATATTGTGGTATATTGTGATATAGTTGATAGATAATCATGTCCTTTTAGCTTATTATTGGAGGCTCAATCTTTAAATTTGTGTGTATGGAAGCACATCAGTTTGAAGAGAACCCATAAGTAAATTTCTTGAATGGATGTCTGATGTCTGTAACTCATGGATTAGTGCATGGTCCTTGGGGATACCTTGGACTCCTAAAAAAAGTTTCATCTACAAACGCCTTTAACGTAAATTTTTGTTACATCTATTATCTGAAACTTTAATTTTGATTTGTATCTAATATATCCTAATATTATTGAATGATAGTCATTTTAATTTTAAAATTAAAAACATAAACATTAAAGTAGCAGATGGATGGTAATTTCAGTGAAGGATTAAATTAACTTGTGCTTAGAAATTTGAGGATTAATTTAGTATATTATTCTGGTTTGTACTGTGTTTTAGTGGCTAAGGTGTTTGATGATAGGTCTCTGAGAACGAAGAGAGGATTTGGTGCACGCTGGAAAAGGAGGGGGAAGGGAGAGAGAGGGTGCAGAGTGGTATTGTCATGGATTTGGCTCGTGCATTGGGGTTTGACCCTGGTGATCGTGCTGAGTTTTGTAACCAAGTGAAGCTCTTTAAAGGTGATCCTTTTAGATCCCATTCTGTGCCTGAGAGAAGGGTATTGATGTCCTTGGAGAGGATTCTTAGTAACTAGGACTATGAAATTGTTGAAGATGCTGCTGCTCCTGTTTTTGTGTTCAAGAGTTTTCTCTGCCCCTTGACCAAGGAAGTCACCCTGTGGTTGTTCTGGAGTCCTATCAGGCCTATGAGAGGACTGCTATTGAGCACTGGTTTGAACAGTGCATCCAGGACGGCCGTGACGCCACTTCTCCGGTCACTGGCAGGGTTCTTAAGTCCTTGGAGAGGAATAGCACAAAAAAAAGAGGAAGCGTCCGGCATTAGAGATGGCTTCCTGCCGGAGCATTAAAACTCGAGCGGAAACAGCTGACTAAGAGACAAGAGCTACCTCGCCAGACTCCATAGCTCCTAAGGCTTCTAGAGAGTCTTACTAATGGCATACTTCTTCAGTCGAATGCTCCTGGGCAAAAGGAAGATGACATATAAAGCCGAATATTGGGTTGTCTGGGGCAATTGAAGAGTGGGTTGGAAGGTTTGTTGAGTATCAAATCATATCTGCAGTGCAGTATCTGAGTGAGGAACCCTTGTCTGTTGATCATGTTGAGCGTGCTCTGGATCATGTTTATAAGGTTTCTGAAGAGCACCCCACTAGAAGATACATAATCAGGAATGCTGGTTTTGTGCAGTTGATAGTGACTGCTCGGTAATAACTCCAAAACTATTGGATCGGGTTTGAGAAGCAAAGCTCTAATGACTTTACTTAGCTTGGCCGAGGATGAAGAAAGCAGGGTCAGTTTTGTTTATCTTTCTATGCTTGTTTTCGAGTTTTTGCATCTTTAATTTTCTCAACAAATGAACAAAACAAGATTATGCAAGTCTCACCAACCAACATGTCAAAGTGTCATGTCAAGGTCACCAAAACTCTTATGCAAGTCTCACCCACAATATGTCAAAGTATCTGGCAAGAGAATCAACTTGGGATAGGAAAACTGTGAAATAATGGGTTTATTCAAAGCATACAAGAGACTCTGATTGCTTTATAATTATGCTTTGTGTTGAAACAAACAAGTTTGTTAAATTTGGAAGAATATTTTCGCTTAGATTCTCATACTTCATTTCAAGGTATGTAAAACACTCATTGTCTACAACTCTCGTAAACCATCTAGGCATCTACATGTTATTTTCAAGTACAAACATGCGTAGTAAATTAAAGGTTTAATTATTCATTTGATTTGATCCTTTAAGTTTGGATTGAACGCAATTTTGTCTCTTAATTGTTTTTAGCTAATTAAGTTTTCTATTGGCCGTACATAGTCTTATTGGCAACTTCGAGAAATAGAGAGAACATGCTATTTAGTTATTACTAGAGTTCTGCAATGATGAAGATTGTTGCGTAAGAATTGCATCAGAAAAAGGTGCGCTAGTTCTTCTCTCAAGTATGGCAGGAAATATGGAGTATCCATCCTTGTCCAATTTAGCTGAGGAAGTCTTAAGGCAGATAGAAAGGGTAGAGGATAATGTTCAATGTTTGGCAGCAGCTGGAAGATTTGGACCGTTGATTTCACGGTTACATGATGGTATGTAACGTTGTGTTAAAAATATATCAGTTGGAGTTTCCTATGTAGACATTTATCGGCTTTTTTTTACCGGGGTGCATTTATTATTATTATTTATTAAGAGTAGATTTCAAATAAATGATCAATAGGAATAAACAGTAACATGTATTATGACTTATGAGTGTCATGACTTATTTTTTTATTTTTTTAATTGAAGCGATAAAAGATTATACGATTTTAATGTAATTTTATTTTAAAATTTATGATTTTAATTGGTAACGAAATTTTGTTTTTTTAGTAAAGTTATAATACTTTTTTACAACTTCAGTTTATATTATTATAGTTAAATTATAATATTGTTTATGACTTGAAAGTTGTAAATAATATTATGGTTTCTAAGTGTAAGTTTTTTTTTTTACATGCGAATTACGATTTTACGGCTTACAAATAGTAAGTTTTTTTTTTT
>PYAF01003834.1:796875-809300 GCA_007407185.1 Glycine tomentella
AAATTAAAGAACAATGCAGAAATTAACAAGATTATCAAGGAGTAAAGTAAAACAGATTAGGAAGCATCAATCCAATTCACTAACCCAAGCTATTTGAATCATCATCATTCCCATAAATTGATTCTATCATGAACATTCATTCAATCTCAATAGAAGCAGTTCAATCGATCCTACTCCTAAATTAATTGAAACCACAACCGTAACTGAACTATCATTCAATTAATCTTGTGATTAACATTTGAAATTAGGACATGAATCCATAATCCTAACTCACTTTCATTCAATCCTTGGATTGATTAATGATTTAGCCTTCCATGATGATCACCAAGGAAAGCCCCATGAAATGAGTGCAGAAAAATGGAAGAATAGCAAAATGGAAATGAAGAAGATGAAGAACAATGAAGAACAAATGAGAGAAAATGAAGAACATGCTTTTGATTCTAAAAACTAAATAAAAGAAATGTAAAACTTGTTTATTGAATTGTAAAAGTGTTCTCCAAGTTTCCTAAAGTCACTAATATATTGGTGACTAAGTTCTGAAAATAGAATGGGCTATAAACAAACCCAACAATCCAATTATTTACTATTTACAACCATGAAAATCAAATTCGCAGCCCAAAATTACAAGTGCAGAGGTAGTAACTTCGAAGCTCAAAATGACCCTCAATATTACAGAATTGGCCTTGGGCTATTTCTAGCAAACTTGTAGGTCTTTTCATTATCTTTCCAGGGACTCCTAGAACGCTCCATTCGGAGATTGGTAGCACTCTATAGGCCCTGCACAAGCCAGATACGTCAAGTGAGCAAAAATCCGAAAATACGCAACAAATAGCAATTAAGCCCACTTACTTGCCTAGGCCCAAAACTGAATTAGAATAGGAAAATAAAGGTCCAAGAGAGGTCAAATAAGCTAAGAAGGATAGAAAAATATTTAACTAAAATCACTCTATCAGAGATGGAACCTCCAACATCGTCATCAAATGCCCCAATCTTACAAATCAAAACATGAACTAAATAAATAAAACTCACATTAAAAAGAGAAGAAAAAAAATGCATAGTCTCAGATCCAGGCATGGAACTAAATTCCTCATTTGTACACAACAGTGGCTAACAAAAATCTACTATAATTATTATTGATAGTAATAAATTAATAGCAAAAAAGAAAGTGAATAACCTATTCCGATGGCACGGTCGGCTTGATCACAGCTTCGAACATAGCAATCGCAGATGTTGAATATGACCAGAGGGTGGACCTTCACAGACAAGCTCTACGAAGAAGAAGAAGATGAAGAGATTTACGCATGGGCTTGGGACACAAAGAACAAAAAAGTACCAAAATCGGTGAACCTCTTCCATGGGAGGTGGAGGAACTCCACGGACTCTCTGCTTCCCTTGTTATCATTCGTTGTGAGATGAAAACAAAATAAAGTAAGAGAGAGAGAGAGGGATCGAAGGTGTGACCTAGCCTCCGATGACGGCCATGGCGGAGGAGAGAGTCCCATAGTGTGGGTAGTGCACTATTGCAACTTCTTGGAAACCCTAGAGGGGAGCCAGAGCATCAGAGAATGAGAGGGAGAGGGAGCGTCATAATAAAGTAATTTAAAAAAAACCAAAAATCACAGCCTTCATAGATGGTTTTCGAAAACCCGTCCTGGAATGGAAACCATTCTAAGACGGTTTTACGAAAACTGTCGTAAAAATATGGTATTTATTTTCAAAAATGTCACTGCGTTTCTTTCTAAGATGGTTTTTGATCAACAGACTTTAAACCAGTGTCATAAAAAGGGGTTCTTTTAGTAGTGTTTGGAACATAGAGATGACAACGGGTCTAACCCTCCACCAAGCTTATAGTTTTTATCAATTCCGTCCTAAGACATACCATCCTCCAATCGATATCTCCCTCCATTAAGTCTTGTTTAACTACCTTTTTTCATGTAGGTTTCGGTCTACCTCTACCTCTCTTTGTGTCGAGCTCTTGATAACAAACTTTTGTTCTTACGGGAGCCTCCAGGTTCGTCTCATTACATGCCCAAAACATCTCAATCTATGTTCCCTCATCTTCTTACTCACCAGTAGTGATACTACCTTTCATCGAATATCTTCATTTTTTATCTTATCCAACTTTGTATAACCATACATCTACCTTAACATCCTCATTTCTGCTACCCCTATTTTATGCTCATGTTGTCTATGTGCTGGCCAACATTCAACTCATATAACATTGTAGGTAGGGGTGTTCACGGGTATGGGTCATCCTTGAATCCGAACTGATCCGAACTGCTTGGGTTGGATCATTTATGTATTTTGGTCAAAACCGAACCGAACCAATCAAAACCGATCATGTACGGGTTGAGTCATCATTATTTATATATATATTAAAAATTCAAAATTAATAGAAACATATGGCCCAATTAATTTGTTTCTTTTGCAAAAAAAAATTAATAGAAACAACATTTTATTTGTTACTGAATTTGGACAGAATTATGAATAATTTTAGGCAATAGCAGTGTAGCATAACAAATTTTTAATAGATAAATACTATACTTGAATTTTGGTTTTTTAAAATAAATAATATTAAGCCTAACTCATTCAGAAACTGATTCAGCAATATGTACTAGAACATCTCATTTCTCATTCTAGTAGCAATTCAGCTAATTCTAGTACATTGATTTCAAACATGGTCTCACAACATAATGATGACAAAGGTGATAAGGATGATGATTGGGATGATGAATTTAAAATGGAAATCAAGAAAAAACAGGGTGAGGTGCAAAAAAATGAGTTAGATAGGTATTCGGAGGATGATGTTGAAGATGACCATCCTGAGTTTGACATTTTGAATTGGTGGAAATTGAAGGCATCTAAATATTATAATTTTTCCTATATGGCTAGAGATATATTGGTCATTCCTGTATCTACTGTATCATCTGAGTCTGCATTTAGTACATAGGATAGAATTCTGGATTCATTTCCTAGTTTCTTGAGTCCTACTACTATTGAAGCTCTCATTTGTGCCCAAAATTGGCTTAGATCTACTAAGCAAAATGTTAATGACTTGCAAGTTGAAATAATTAAAGCAGAAAAGATTGAATCAGGTGTGTAATCCCTTATTTCATTTTTTATATTTGTATAAAATATCAATTAATTTTTGTGCTAACAGGGTTGTGTTTAAATTTTTAGAGTTGTTTGATTTGGCTTTAAATATTACTAATATTGGTCTCCAAATGTTGAAACTGCAAGTGTTGAAACTTCTTAATGTATTACTTTCAGGTATATTGTTATTTGTTTACCTTGTTATTCATATTTTGTTTACCGTGTTTATAATATTAATGAATCATATTTTGTTCATTTGTTTGTTTCAGCAAATCTGGTTACAACAAATTTGGTTATAACAAAGCTTAGTTTGTAAGAAATAGTTATGATTCAAACTATTATAGTAAATCTTATTCAAGAATATTTTGTTTTAATTTATATTATAAGTCTATTTTAGAATACTATGGTGTTGATATTAAATGAATCAATTTTACTACTTTCATACATTTGATAATATTGTGTTAATTGTATTGGATATTTGAAAGAACCGTGATGTAAAATAGTAGTTCTAAGAAGAAAAATAAATAAATAGGTAACCCGTTGAACCGAACCGAACCGAATCGATCATGAACGGGTTGGGTTGGGTTGAGTTTCAATTTTTTTCTGAAAACCAAACCGAATTGATCAAATTTGATTGGGTTGGGTCCTAAATTTGATCAAAACCGATCTGAACCGATCCGCGAACACCCCTAATTGTAGGTCATATAGTTGTTCTATAGAATTTTCCTTTTAGCTTAAGGAAAATTTTGCAGTCAGACAAATCTCATATGCACTCCGTCATTTCACTTACCCTGTTTTGATTCTATGATTTACATCCTCATCAATCTCTCCACCTTTTTCAAAATTGATCCCAGGTATCTAAAATCATCTTTCTTGGGTACCTCTTGACCATGTAGATGCATGGGATCTTGATCACCATCTCTTACCAACGAAAACTCACACTTCATATACTCAGTCTTGCTCTACCTTAACGTGAATCCTTTAGACTCCAAAGTGTTTCTCCACAATTTAAGTTTCCTATTAACATCATCTTTGGTCTCATCAGTAAGTACAATATCATTTGCAAAAAGCATACACTACAACACTTCCTCTTGAATATCTTTTGTTACTCCTTCCATCACTAAGCCAAAGAGATAAGGACTATGAGCTGAATCTTGGTGTACACCTACTGTGATAAGGAAAATAACTTGATGCTCCATTACAAGCTTTCACACATGTGGTAGCCCCATCATATATATCCTTGATTGCAATTACATACTTTAATGATACTTTTTTATTCTCAAGAGCCCACCATAAAATTTTTATCTATTGTATGCTTTCTTTAAATCTATGAACACCATATATAAGTATTTCTTTTGTTCTCGGAACCTTTCCATTAATTTTCGCATCAAGAAAATGACTTCCATGATACATTTTCCTAGCATAAATCCTAATTGATTTACATAAACCTTGGTCTCTCTCCTCAAGTGATGTTCAGTAAATCTTTTCCACAACTTCATAGTATAGCTCATAAGCTTAGTACCTCTATAGTTAGAACAATTCTAGATATCTCCCTTGTTTTTGTAAATAGGCACAAACATACTTTTCCTCCAAGCATCAGACATGTTATTTGTTTGAAGAATCTTATTGAAAAGATTGGTTAGCCATTTTATTGTCATATCCCTCAGGCCTCTCTACACTTCAATAGGGACGCTATCGGTTACAAAGTTTTATTATTCTTCATCCTTTTTAAAGCCTCCTTAACTTCATGTGTATTAATTCTTGGCACAAATCTTCTATTCAGATCATCATAAGCATCCTCCAAGCTCACCTCACTTTTATTGTCATCCCCTATAAAAAGTTTGCTAAAGTAGTTCATCCATCTTTCATTTACATCTTCATCTCTTACCAAAAGTTTTTTATTTTCATCCTTGATACATCTAACTTAAGTGAGGTCTTTACTCTTCTCGTCCCTCATTTTTGCAAGTTCGTATATACCTTTTTCACCATCCTTGCTCCTAAGACTTTTATACAAATCGGTGAAAAACTTACTTCTAGCTTCTCGCACTACTTTCTTTGCATTTTTTCTTACTAATCTAAACTTTTGCAAGTTCTCATCGTTGGGACTTGCAAAGATCTAAAGAATTTCTTCTTTTTGTTTAATTGTCTCCTACACCTCTCCATTCCACCATCATGTTTCTTTTGTAAGAAATTTGTTTCCTTTGCTTTCTCCCAGCACCCTCATTCCCACATTTTGGATACACATAGTCATCTCATTCCATATTTCATTTGTTTTTCCAACATACTCTCAAGATCCTTCATGCAACATGCTTTCGTTGAACTCTATTTGTTTTTTCTCCTTTAGCTTCCACCATCTTATCCTTGGGTTTTAAGCTCTCTTCCTCATATTAAGTACTTTGTTAAACCGAACCTCTAGTACAACCAGCTTATGTTGCATAATGATACACTCTCGAGGGTAGACCTTGTAGTCGATATCTTCTCTTGTATCCATAAAGAAATCAATATGACTATGATTTTGGCCACTATGTTAAGTGATAAGATGATACACCTTTTTTCGAAAAAATGTGTTCGCTAGCATCAAATCGTAGGCTAATGCAACTTTCAAGATATTTTCTCCAGTCTCATTTCTCGTCCCATAGCCAAAACTCCATGAATTCTATCGAAACCTCCGTTATTTTTACCAACATGACCATTTAGATCTCCTCCTAGGAAAACATTCTCCTCTCATGGTATCCTTCTCAAAACCTCCTCCAAATCTTCCCAAAATTAGTTCTTATCATTTGATTGCAGTCCAACTTAAGGTGCATACACACTGAGAATATTTAAAATTAAATCATCCACTACAAGCTTAATCAACATAATCCTCTCATTTTTCCTTTTGACGTCAACGACACTATCTCTTAAACATCTATCGATCATAATTTCAACACCATTTTGACTCTTGTTTATACCTGTATACCACAACTTGAAACCAGTGTCATTTACTTCCTTGGCCTTTTCTCTAACCCACTTAGTTTCTTGCAAGCAAATAATATTCATTTTCCTTCTGACAAAAACATCTATTAGCTCCCTCAATTTACCCGTTAAGGTTCCTATGTTCCAGCTTCCCAATTACATCCTTAACCCCTGGTCGGTGTTTATCCGCCACGCTCGTCCATCTGCGTGTTGGGACTCTGACATACTTGTCACCAAATTCGGGTGAAGACTTGGCACCTTGCCGTGAGGCAAGGACCCTAGGTCACTTATCACTACATCCCAAGACCGATGCGGTGCCTTGCCTTGTGGCAAGGGCCCTAGCCCATTTTTCGCTACACTCGGGGTCCAATGCAACGTGTCTCTCTGAAGGGTACGCCACAACAAAATATCATAATGGTTCATCTCATAAATATAGCCATGCATGCAAGCACACATAAACGGAGTTAACAAACTCTTAATATAGTTAGAGAAAATTGCCTTATGGCCGTTTTCTATGAGCATCTAGACTATATTCAAAACCAATGGTAAAACGAGTCACTGCCATTGGATTGAAAAGCATATAAGAATTTGAAAGGTCAGTTACTGCTAGGGACTCTAAACCACCATCTTCCAGTAGGTTCTGCTCTTCCCTCGTGCTTGTGTGTGGGAAAGCCTCTAGTCAACCTTCCACATGCCCCATTCACAACTGCCTGTGCAACGAAGATAGTCAGTTGTGCTTGCTTAAGAGCAACTATTTCAAACCCTTTGTTGACATCCTCCATGACAATGAAACTGATGTTCAGCATGCTGCAATGGATGCACTATCTACTCTAGAACTAGATTACATATCTCATAGTTTCAAAAGAGTTATGTAAGAGCTTGAGCATCTGGGGGAAATTGATTCTCTTATCACTCTTTTTACAGAAGTTAGATCTAAGGAGCTTTAAGAGAAGACAATTTGGATGATAGAAAAGATAAGCAATCGGTATGCAATCAATCATTCTCTTGTGAGAGGCTTAGTTGAAGCCTTTAAGCATGGGAATACCAACACAAGGAAACATGCTCAAGATGCTCTAACCCTCCTAAAGCAATTATCAGGAGTTAGTGGAAAGACATCAAGTCAAACTCGAGCTAGAAGATAGCAAAAAAGGTTGTTCAAATATTGTATAATCAAACAACAATCTTTCCCTATTGTTTGTATAGAAGTCAAAAAGAGTTAAAGGGCAAGAATGATTTTACACATCAACCATGTAATGTCATTATTGTAAACATTCATTTTGGAAGAGTTACCATAGGGAGGAAGAAATTTAACAAATATATGTTTGACTTGTTTGTGATCACGTTAGATCAGGATAAACGTTGTATTCTATGTACATAGCAATTAAGGCAATTAAGTTGGTTAGATATTGTTGAATAAATGTTGCAAACCGGTACAGAGAAATCTAAACCTTAACATATGACTTATAATATTGTTCTGATTCAATGATTGATAATGTAGCTGCTAAATGGCTAGAATTGTTTTTCTTGCACATCAGTTAAGATCAATGTTAGTAGTTGGTAATTATCATGAAGTGAAAAATTAAATTGAAACATATTCCTTGACAAGAATAAGCCTTTATCATTTTCTTTGTAGGTCAGTATTATTTTCATTTATCAACAAACTCCACTAGCACAATTGGTAGAAAAGTTTACTTTTAACTCTGATACACCAAAAGTAAAGGCAAATGAACTTATAAATGTAAGGACTAAGGATATAATGAAATAGGAATTAAGAGATGGCATGGATATAATGTAAGGACTAAGGATATAATGAACTTACAAATGTAAGGACCATGGCTGAATTGTATGGGGTGATTTTGAGACTGCACACAGGAAACGTTGGCTAAAGTCTTGGCTTCAATGTGACTCCAAATTGTCTATTACTGCTTTTCACAATAATTCTATAGTACTATGGAAGGATTCATAATAAATGGCATACCTGCCGGATTCTGACAAGGTATAGATTCAGGATCTCTCATATCTTTTGGAAAGGAAACACTTGTGCTAATAAGTTAGCTAATCATGTTGCTGAACATCAGGTGTTATCTTGGTATGATAAAATCCCTTTTGTTGGGATGACTTTTTTCACAATAGAGAGAGTCTATCTCAATACAGTTTTTTTTTTTTTTTTTACACAGCTCAATACAAGCTTTCTAAATTATGCCACGGGTTTTGGTTTGGTTCACCATGTTATTTTCTCCTTTATTTTATTCAAATAAATTTGGGTATGCTACAAATTATGGATAGTGTTTAGGGTGCCAAGTGCCAACATATTTAGAATGTTAGGCACTATTTCAATACCTTGCATGTCTTTTCCAAAAAAAAAATACAAATTTGGAGTGAATTGTGTATAGTAAATGCTCCTAACTATTACTTTAGCTATTCATAAAGAGACGCAAATTCAATTGATGTTATTTTATAAAAAGAACACTACAAAAAAATATGAATTTTTTGGCGGTTTATTTGTGGCGGCTACGAGAAACCGCCATAAATATTTTATTTATGGCAATGCTCGTTAGGAATGCTTACACATATGAATGTTGTGTCATCAATTCTAAGATGGCACGTGATTATTAGGATAAGCCATATATGAAATTTAAAAAATAGAAAAGAACGGAAAAGAATTAAAATATAAAAAACACTCTCTACAACCCCTCAATTAAAAATCAAAAGGCTTCTTTGTAGACAAAAACAAGACCATTCTCGTCTTCTCTATTTGTCTTCTCATGTTACACTCTCTACTTGAACGCATTCAATTTTTGACACTGCGTTCTAGTTAGGGTATGAGTGCTGCTTTAGTTTACACTCTATGGACTATTGATTTCATCTTTGTTGGAATCTGTAACACTGTTTGTTTCATCTCCTATCTGCACTATTGTCTTCATCTTTCTCTGGTTGTGTTTGTTTCAGATGTAGTTGGAAGCGTTTCCTTACACTCTGCATTCCAAAGCATTTTTTCATTCTCTTACACTTTCACTTTCAATTCGCACAAGGTTTTTTAGGTCAGTGTGTTTCTGTCTCAGGCTTTGATTTAGATCCACTAACTCTTTGTTCACATTTATCTTTGCTGGTGAATTTGAAGAAAAAGAAAGAGATGAGACAAATCAGATCTAACGTTTTCAGAAAACAAAGCATTATCAACTTGAATGATGTGATTCTCGACAACTTGAATGATGCGATTCTCGTTAATTCTCACTCTGCGTTATTTTGTCTCTCATTTTTTGTCGATTGATTTTCAATCAGAGAACCATAATTCCCTGAAAGAAAAATAAAATCATAAAATTATGTAAATAATGGTATATTTTGGGGGAAATATGTGGGTTGTTGTTTTATTAAGGCATGAATAATGAATAATATGTAATTGTTCTTAGTTAAAGTGGTTTTATGTGGAAATTATTATACTTAATCTGAATTGGAGAGAAATTAAAGGTTTCTTCGTCGAAGACTTGGTTCTGTTATGTGATGTGTTGCAGCTTGTGTTTCTTTTTTTAGGCAAACAAATAAGCTAGCTACACTTTACATGCTCCAAGATTATTGCTTAAGACATCTATAGAACTTCTCATATTGTTTTTTTTATTAGTTGTTAGATACATGGTTGGTTACTATGAAATTGTTCAAGAGAAGTTTTGAACTATAAGTGAAGCTCTGAACTATAATTTTATTACTCTCTGAAGGGGGACTTTCTTATTGGCCTGGAGGGGACCTTCTTATTCCAATAAAAAAAACTGAAGCTCTAAACTATAATTTTATTACTCTCTGAAGGCTTATTTAGTGAAAAAATATATCTTTGGAGTTTGGATTTGGTTCTTTTTTAGGCAAACAAATTAGCTAGCTACACTTTATAAATTAAAGTCTTATATTATTTCAAAATTGTGCTATATATGTGTTTCTTTTGCTTATGCAATAATTTAATGCAATAATAAGTTGAGGTCCTAAACCCGTATATGTGTTTTGACATGGTTTTGGTATATTTGAGGTTCTGTTTTTGGAATATTTGTAGGTTCTTTCCAAGCAAAGGCTTCTTTTTGGCAGCTCATGGTTGTGTTATACTTGAAGTAGTGAAGCCAGTATTCTTGAAGTGAGTTGGCTTGCTAAATTAACTAATATTGAAGTTTATTCTTTCTTTTTTTTGGTGAATTAATTGACGTTTATTCTACTTCATCTGGAAGATAAAGGAAGTGTGCCATGTATGTTTATCTATGCAGCAACTCTTGTATATTTGTTCATTTCCTCGTTCTTGGATGAGCATTCCTTATATATTAATCAACATCTTCTTTTATGTATAAAAAAATAAAATAAAAGTGAGATAATTGTTCCAGGAATTTGCTCCTTTAGCTAGAGTCAGAATTTGACTTCTATAATTAATTATTTAACCAGAAAAATGGAACCAATGTTGCAACTGGCTTATATTTTCTGGTAGTGAAGTGCAAGTTTTGTTGGCCAAGAATGCATGTCAAGTGGTGTAGGTATTTATAGGCTCATTAATTACTATTGTATGACAATGAGTAAGCAACCAATATGCATGCAGTTAATTTGTTGTTTTCGTAAGTCTTGAACAAGTCCTAATTCATGTAGTTTTAGCTGATAGAGTAATGTATAACACCCATAAGCAACATATACTTATCACGAGACCTAAGGTCATTCAATATTAGATCTCATATTTGTACACGGGTGTGATCGTGGTGTCTAAAATCAGCTCTGTTTCACTTATTCATTTAGATCAATATTAATTTTCTGTTGCCAAGTGATTAATTAATGTAAGATTAATTAACTTATTTTATTTAAATATTATTATTCCATTTTTTTGTTATTTGTTAACTTGCTCCATCGTGATAAATTGTGAAAATTGAAGAAGATATTGTTCACTTATAAGGAGTTTAAGTAGTTTAGTTTTTCTCTATCGAGATAGTTATAAGTTTTCTTTTTTTTTTGGCTTTTATGGAGTTGGTAGGTATAATAACCTAGATTTCAAAAAAAAAAAAAATCCTACGCTAGCAGCGTGGAGATTAGCGTGGCAATGCTAACAGCGTGGTAACGGCGCGGTTAGCGCGGAATGCGGCGCCAGTAGCGTGGGACATGGCGCCAGTAGCGTGAAATTGCACCAGAAGGCCATTTCTTGCGGCCTGATGGCGCGAATAGCGTCAGTTTGGCGCGATTAGCGCCACAGATGCACCCAATTGGCACGGTTAGCACCGCAATGGCGCGATTAGCACCATAAGTGCCCAGGAAACTTTTTGTTGCGCTAATTTGGCGCGAATAGCGCCATATATGGCACGATTAGCGCGGAAAAGTCGGCAGAACTTGTATTTAAAGGCCACATTACGAAATTTTGGCCCCAAAACACTGTTCCTCTTCTTCCCTGAGCCTAGACCACCATTGATGCACCTTAGGAGCTTCATATCTTCCTTGAAAGCCACTAAAACACCTCCTTGTCACCTATAAACTTGATTAGAACCCTTGGAGAGCCAAAATCCAGCCTAGATTGTGAGAAAACTCCCATTTCCTTGAGTTTCCTCAGAGGTTTAGTGAGCTTTGGAAGGGAAAGACGCTGGTTTCAGTACACCAGAGCGAGGAGAGGGACTTCTCCAACTTTCCTTTATTGATCTGAGGTAAGAAACTCATATTTTAACCGGTTAATTTGTGAAATGGGGATTAGATGAATAGTAACCAAGTATTGATAAGGCTAGAATTAGGCTTAGGTTCTTTAGAGAGATGTAGTCAGGAGGTTGTTCTGAGCCATATGGCATGTTGAAACTGAAATTGGGATGAAGTTTGAGTTTGGCTCTGGGAAGGGAGAAGTGTGTGTGAATGAGCAATGATATGGCCTGAATTAACTTAAGTACCTTTACAAAAGTTATTCATAAGGCCAAATAATTGGTGAAAACGTGATTATATATGTGTTTTGGCTGAGTTGAACCAATGTGGGTTCTTAATTCTGGTACAGCTTTAAATTGAGCTGTACAGAGTTCTAAAGGAACTCTGAGGCCTTGGTGAGACTGAAGCAGACCATTGAGGGTCAATGTATATCCTAGTAGAAGCTGGGCTAAGATAAACCTAAAGTTAGAAGACTTTGGATTGGTTATTAGAGGAAAGGTATTTCCTTCCATATAAACGGTTGAACACCGTTTCTGATTGTTTGAATTCATGCCTACTGTAGGGCGTGACGTGCATACTGCTGGTAGAGATCACCAAGAGACTAGGGGAGCTGATTCTGAGCTACGACCAGGTAAGCTCAGTGTTTTCAGTGATTGTTTCCCTACTTGTGTTTCACTGCACCCAACATGGGTGATTGCTTGATATAACTTGTATTCTGATGTGTTATGATGTTGTGGTACTGA
>PYAF01003835.1:0-11609 GCA_007407185.1 Glycine tomentella
AGTTTTCTGATACACGAAGTAGTCTAGATTAGGCTCTTTTCAAATTATCTTCCAAAATTCCTAAAAATTATTCTTTAGGGTTTTCTGATCCCAATCATGTTAATAATGTGTTGTCTACAAGCATTCTTCCAATACTGAGGTTCCCACAAATTTCTAAAGTCATTTGATCAGTGTTTGACCTAAAGGGTATTTTGGTAATCTCACCACTTATCCTATGGGCAAAATCGTCATTTTCTAAAAATGTTCAAGGTATCTCTGTAGGTATCCCTAAGGGTATTCTGATCATTTTTCAATCATCCAAGAATATTTATAAAATTTCCTCCTTAATATATCTTGCTAGCATACCTAGGGTATTTTGGTCTTTTCCCCTAAATCTTTTGTACTGCCTTGAATTAACATTTAATCCTAGTAATTGGTTGTGATTCCAAAATTTTGGGGTGTTACATCTACCACCCATTTGCTCACATTGGTCACAACATTGACATGAGAAATGACCATAACAATTATGTCATCTCATTCAGCAAAGTTAGCCCTAGGCTTAAGAGGATTGTCATTTCTCATCACTCGTTTCCTGCACTATGGCAGGATAATGCCCTGGATTTCCACTGACAAAATGATTCCCCTTTTTTTGAAGGTGGGGCTAAAAGCAAAATAACGTGGACAATTATATGTGTTTTTAGTCTTATCCTTATTGTGATCAGTTTCGTGACCATACCTTTTTGATAGGGTTTGTCTTGCACCATATTTTCTTTGGCAGATAATGCTTTGGCCTTTGCAACAACATGTTCCTTTCTATTGGTATCCTTAATGATAATGTGAGTGATAAGGTCTGATAGTGACATTTTTTTGTGCATGTGCTTCAATCATTGTTTTTAGTCCATCTAGGATTCAGGAAGTTTCCCATTCAAAAACTCGAAAATGAATTCATCAAGTATGGTTATGTTTTTCACCTTTAAGTCTTCAAACAACTTGTGGTACTTGTTGATCTACAACTTGATGTCCTTTTCCTCGACCATTGTCCAACAATAATAGTGTTCAATGATGAACTATTGTCTGACCACGTCCTCAGCAATGTACTTTAGAACAAGGGAGTCCCATATCTCCTTTGCTTCCTTATAGGAACAGTAGACATCAAACAACTTGTTAGATAATGTACTCAAAAGAGTGTGATAACATACCTTATTCGCAAGATTCCACTATTCAAGCTCTTTGGTAGATGATAATGTCAAATTTAGCATTTTTGGATGTTTTTGTCCTTTTAGTTAACTTTAGGCCTTATTTTGAATCAAATTTGCTTTAAATTCAGTTTTTACTTTGTCTTAGGTAGAATTTTATGTTTTAGTTATTTTTAATGAATTTTTTATACTTTTCAACAAAAACAAGTCATTCTGGCAAAAGCCCGTTTAACCGCTAGAGCTCTGGAGGCCCAAAATCAATAGAAAGTTCTAGAAGGAGAAATTGTGGAAATTGAAGAAAAAAACCTAGAAAAATCAAGACAATATATTTTTCAAGGATAAATCAGTTGAAGAATAAGATAATTACTTGAGTTAATTAGAGATATTATTTATTTGTAATTTCTTGTGATTATCTCCTTAATTAAACCTAGCTACAATTCTATAAATAGAAGGCTAGGCGTTCATTGTAATGTGCAGAAGTCCCGAACAGTTCTTTGAATTATATTTTAGACTTCCCCACCTACTAGACGCCTCCATTATTCCATTCAACACTTTAGGTTTCATTGTATTATTTTTATGAGTGCAATTCCTTCCACCTAGGATAGGAAATGATGAACCTTGTTTCGCTTTAATTCTATCAATTCAATACTTCATCTTGAGTTTTATTTATTGATTTACGTACTTAATGTTTTTATTTGATTGGTCATCTTATAGATGAATTCAGGAATTGACTTGTATTTTGGCGGCCTTGTTGAAACCCAAACATGAATCAAGTACTTAATTGGGATTATCTCTAAGGATAGAATAATCTTAGTTAAGCCTTGCTCATTCTTGACTATTAATGTTGATTGCTTGTGTTGGTATGTCCAAGGGATTGGGCATTGGGCAAGTAGTTTAGAATATGTAACCACGCAAGAGAGATGAGTAGAGAATTGTGAAGTTACAGTGGATCAAGCGAATTCCAAGTCCAAACCTAGACATTCTGGTAGAGTTAATACCTCTCCTATTGAAAATGAGAGAGTAATCTGTATTAATTTTGTAAAAGAAAAGACAACATTGCAGAAAAATATAAAATGGGCACTAAGGCCCCCCTGCTATGGAGAAGAATTCCCTAAGCCCCTTCTACACCTATAGAATGACAATGTAATTTTCTCCACACCCCTACCTCCTAGACTTGCAAAGCTATATAGGCAATAATAATAAATAGAATCTCGTACCTCACCTGAATGCACATTCTACTACTACCATAACTAACTATTACACGTCAGCATCATTCCTCTCCTTTGCTTTGGACCTCCTTTGGTAAACTAGTAATGGACTAGACCACTTCTTGGCTTTGAAATTTTTTCTGTGAGCCCTCTTCCCTATCAATACCATCCTCTATAAAATCTTCGTTGTCCTCAAGGCAGAAAGTAGGAAACTGGCCACGGAAAACACTCTCCTTCACCCATGTTGCTTCCTTTACTGGTTTGTGTTTCTAGAGCACTAACCATTCATTACCATTATTTCTCTTATCAACAAAAGTACGAGCTGCCAGAATTGCTTTTGACTCATGCAGTGGGACATCATCAACTTCTAATTTAGTCGGAAGACTCCCTTAGCTGCGATAATCCCTATAGCCTTCTCAATTGAGATATGTGAAAAACTGGATGGATTTTTAGAAGACTGCAAAAGAGTTAATTTGTAGGCCACAACTCCAATGCGTTCAATTACTTGGAAAGGTCCATAAATGCGAGCAACAAGCTTAGGATTTATTCTCCTTGATACTGGCATTTGGCGATGTGGTCTCAGTTTAACATATATCCAGTCTCCTACTGTCAAGGACACATCTCTTCGATGCAAGTCAGCCTGGCGCTTCATGGCAGATTGAGCCCTCAACAAGTGATACTTCAGCTGACGTAAGGCCTCATCCCAATCATACAACACCTTAGCAACCGCATCCACTTGAGTTTCCCCCATCAGATAATGAAGGATAATAGGGGGTTCCTGCCATAGACTATCGCAAAAGGTGCAGTGTTAGTAGAACTATGAAAGGTCATATTATACAAAATTCTGCCCACGAAACCCACAAAGACCAATGTTTCGACTGTCTGATGCAAAACACCTTAAATATGTCTCCAAGCAACGATTAACAACTTCGGTTTTACCATCCATTTGAGGGTGCTATGAAGTACTCATTTTTAGCATTGTATCTTGCAAGCGAAACAACTTTTTCCAAAAATTACTAAGGAATAATGGGTCGTGATCACTGATTACTGACCTCGGCATGCCATGGAGTCAATTGACTTCACGGATAAATAATTCAGCAACATGCCTAGTTGTAAAAGGATGCTTGACAAGAATAAAATGAGCATACTTGGATAGCCTATCAACAACAACCAAAATAACTTCATAGCCTTGGGACTTTGGCAATCCAATGATAAAATCTTACTCAGATCCAACCAATAGGGGCTGGAAATCATAGTCTCGTTCCATTGGTTCTTGCATACGAGACAAAGCATTATTGGAAGCCTTGTTTTCTGGTCCTAGTTTATAGATGACCTCAAATTGATACCCCATTAATTTGGAAAGCTAGCAATGTTGGTCTGAAGTTGTGATTCGCTGAGTTAGCAAGTGTTTTAAACTCTTATGATTCGTATATACTATAAAAAACCTGCCAACCAGATAAGGACGCCAATGTTGTATAGCAAGAGCTAATGCCATAATCTCCTTTCATATACAAACTTAGCCAAGTTCCTGGAAACAAGGGCTCTGCTAAAATATGCAATGGGCTGTTTATTCTCCATCAAAACAATGCCGATTCCATTCCCAGAAGCATCACATTCAATAACAAACTCCTTAGAGAAATCTGGTAATGTTAGTACAGGAACTATGGTTAACAATATTTTAAGTTTGTCAAAAGCAACTTGTGCACCCTCAGTCCACTTGAACCCATCCTTCTGAAAACAATAGGAATACACACAATAACCAAGAGGGGGGTGAATTGGTTTAAACTTGGCCTTTTTAAAATCTTTAGAAAATCAGAGTTAATGGATCTTAATCACAATTAAACCAAGAATGCTTCTAATCATCAAACCACTCAGCCCAAGAAAATAATTACAAAAACTTAACTTGTTGATAAAGAATTCACCAAGAACCATAGATCAAGATAGCTAGAAGAGATTAAAGAATAGAGATCAACACAAGAATTTATAATTGTTCACTTCTCAAGAGAAGCTACATTTAGTTCTTCTAATCAACACTAGATTAGAGTTCCACTATTCATAAATTTCAGTTCTTACAAGCTTTACAACAATCACCCTTTATCAAACCTAGATAAAGAACAAAAATCTAAAACACTATTAGAATCCTAGTGATCAAGAACCCTTCTCTATTCTTTGCCTCTAGAGAAACCCACTCTAGAAAAGCTTCAAGAATCCTTTGTAATAGTTACAAATAACCAAAAATTCAGAAACAAATTTACAACAAGAGTTAGTGGAGAGAGTCAACTTGATGATCCAATGAATATGAATGAATATGATTTACCAATCAGATTTGAAATGAAAACCAAGTTTCAGAATTTTCTATCCAAAAGCTTCTTTATAATCTTGTCCAAGAAATCTTTCAATACACCATGAAGATTTAAAAGGGTGGAACAAGATCTTTAGAACTCAGAGTATCCTTTCTTAATTTCAGAAGGCTTATGAGAACTTTGAAAATTTCATAGTGAAGTGTTGTTATTTTTAGAAAAACTCACAAGCTATTTATAACCAACTTCTGTAACTGAATGTAATCGATTAAATCGCCAAAGTAATCAATTAAATTAACTCATGCAATCGATTAAACTTCCATATAATCGATTAAAGTGTTCTTAGCACAATCTGGAAAAGTTTTATGAACAATGTAATCGATTACGATTGAGTGGTAATCGATTAAGGCAATCATGCATGTTTTGTGTTTTGTGCTATGTAATCAATTATGATATGTTTGTAATTGATTAAAGTGTTCATCATGGCTTTGTAATAGACTATACAAGCTAGTAATCGATTAAAGCAGTCACATTTTGTTTTTCCAAAAACTTAACCATGAGAAATCAATTTTATTATGGAAACATGAAAACCTTTATGCTTTAATAAAATCATGTATGCATGTTTAATGATTATGTTTATGTAATGCAAGGATCATAAGATTAGCCTCTTAACCATTTAACAAATTACAAATGCCTTGGCATGTAAAAAGCTAAAATCTTTCTTCTAAGGCACAAACTTCATCCTTGACTTGATCATCTTCCAGATCCCCCTATATCCAACAATCTCCCCCTTTTTGGCTTTGAACATGCCAAATATCAATTTGAACATTTGTTAGCCTTTAAGTGCTTTGAGGAATAAATGATAGGAGTCTTACGCTTGATAGCCTGAAATCAAATTAGCCTTTTGCCAAGAACAAATGTTAAGTAAGCTTGCATAAACAAAAATCATTCCTTAAATTGCTCCCCCTGACTTAGGTAATTTTTTATAAGATTTAGAGCAAATAAAAACAGAGCAAGAAAGCAAATAAAAATAGAGCAAGATAGAGCATATGTTCATTTTATTTTTGCCCCTATTTGTCTTATCAAAGACAAAAATATCTAGAGATTATAAACAAGGAGAATATGAAACATAAAGTGAAATTTTATTCAACGAAAGGGAAAAGTGCAGTACATTTAAGAAAAAATATAACAAAACAACATTAAAATAGAACCACAAATAGTCTAAGAATAAGAAATAACATCAACTAGACTAGAGATTATCAAAGTCCTTAAGAGCCAATCTAGTCTCAATGTTTTCTAGCCTAGATGTTATCTCTTCCATAGAGAAAGTGGTATCAACCTTATGCTCATGGTGTAGGGACCATAGAGCATCCATCTTTTGAATCATGAGAGATTCAAATGGAGAGTACTATTGTGGGGCAAGGGCATATTCAGCTTCTTCCTCTTCATCTCCTCCTTCACCAGCATCTGCAGGTGGAAGTGGTTGTCCAGCCATCTGTCATCCATAAGGAGTATTCACCATCCCAAGCTTGTTTAGATGCTTTTCTTTGATGAGGCTGGTGATGTTTGTAGTGTTGTCTACAACCTCATTAGAGACATCAATCTTGAAGTAATCAATGAATCTGAATATCAACACGGCATAAGGAAATTGATGGCTTATCAATCTCTTAGACTTCAGCATCATCTCCTCAAAGATGAGAATCCAATTCATCTGTATGGAATTCTTTATTCCATAAACAAGCTACAGATCATCATCTATGGCCTGGGCATGATTGGATGATCTAGGAATCAAAATATATGTAATTATATAGTGAAAAAGTCTGTCTTCACCAGTCATAAAGCCAGTGCCAAGCCTTAGCTTTAGCCTCATTTGAGGATCTTGAAGCATCCCTCTATATGTATCAATTCTATTGTAGCCCTTAGCCTCTTCATCAAATTTCCTTACACCCTTAGAGGAAATACCAGCTACTTCATGCCAAAATTCATGAGTGATCTCCATGGCCACCCCATTTACTTGAGATAGGATGGTGCCATCCATACTCATCTTAGCATAGGTGTAGAACACCTTTACTAATTCAGGGTAAAAGGTACCCTTCATCTCCACAAAATTCTTCAACCCCTGAGCATCTATCATGGCAGGAAATTAGAATCCCTCAGCAATAAACCAATTAAGATCAAGGTATTTGGGAGGGCAAATGAGTTTTGCGGCATTGAACTGCATATAGCTCATTTTCTCAGACTTATTAGAAAATCATTAGTCTAATCTACTTACTGCTGGATTAAAAGATTCATCATTCTTTCTTTTGGTGGATCATGATCTCTTAGGAGTAGACATAATGGGTTTTAACAGAGAAAATGAATGGGCTTAAAGAAAAGAGAAGAAGAAAGCACAGATTGCTCAAGATGAGTTCACCTTTCCTCCTTACAACTTGCGCTCCACCGTCCTGGGCATAGAGATCAATCGATAGCGATTTGGAGGTTCCAAGAAAGGATTTCAAACTTAATGTTGTCCCGTAGCCCACCAATGAACAATCCCATATATTGGTCATCAGCCATAGGAGGAATCTGAGCAGCTAACATCTAGAACTCTTCCACATAATCATCCATCGTACCCCCCTTGCAGTAACCCTTTTAGCTGAGTAAAAGGATTCCCAAAATGTTTCTCACCATATTGATCGTACAAAGCACGTTTAAACCTCTCCCAATCCAGCTGTGGATCGGACTCTCTTAACACCTTAAACTAGAGCCAAGTGGAACCCTCCATGCAAATTTAAGCATATTGCATTCTCATGTGTGTTGACATTCCTTGAACTGCAAAATAAGTTTCATCTCGGGCCACCCACCCTACCGAATCAAGCCCTGAAAATACAAGGAGTTCGATTCTTTTAGCTGAAAGTTGATATTCATCGGAATTGTCCTTCACTTTTTTCTCCTTCACTGGTGATTCAGAATCACCATCAGGTTCACCTCCTTCCCTTTCGAAACTCTAATTCCTTCCTCGTCTTCCAGAGTCACTTTGGTGATCATCAAAGATTGATGACGACAGAAACCTTCCCGTTTAACGATCAGCGTCGTCGCTACTATATCATCAACTCCTACCGCACAAGATTTAACTTTTAATGAAAACTTCATTAAATTGATTATGAAAATGATGGTAAATTTTTTTCACGATAACATAATTATCACACACATATTATAAATCCATAATTAATCACATATATACATATATATATATATATATATATATATTAAAGCAATACATGTCATCCACATGTTAAAACTTCCTTTAGTTTTACATGTGATACAATTGAAATTACATATCTAACAAAAAGTCAAAGAACTAACTAAGAAATAGTTGATTATCAAAACACAACTCTTTCCCAAAAAGAAACCCAACGTCATCACGTCGGCTTGGCGGCTCCAACCAGAAAGAATCTCCCTCCAGAGTCATCTAAGGTTGCTCATCTGCTCACACGAACGAAGGTTCGCGATCATCGCAGGTACCAACCACACGGTACAACAAACGCAAGGGTGAGTTTATTATGTACAACCAACAATTATCAAGAAACCACAATTGGACAGAAAACAACAATCACAATCACAAGTATTACCAAAATTCTATCAGTCCAATACACACTCAACAAACCAATCATCCAATTTATTTCACAACTCAAACAATCATACTCAGAATGATGTATGTACTTGACTCATCTATCAGCATGCAATGTGGTACCATATCCCTGAAATAGTCTCTCACAGGAAAAATGATTCACTGCCTATTAGGGCCACCCTGTCGTGCACTGACCATTCTCCCCCGGTGATCAGCCAGTGTCGCTAAGGAATTCTAAACCCGATAACCCCTTAGTACCTACGTTTTCATCCCACAAAAATCCACAGGTACGCGAGTGCCTTCATTCTATTTCCATTCATGCAAATGAAGTATGAAACATGGGCATCATCAATGCATGACTAGGCTAAGAACAAATCCTTCCTCACAAGGGTAACCCGTCATGCACCCCCATGTACATACATAACACACCAATGTGGGCTCATAGATACATTGACCGTGGCTAGGAACAAATCCATCATCGTAAGGATAACCAACCGGTCACTGCATCCCACATGGACATACACATCATACAACCATGGGCACCATCAATGCATGACCTGACTAGGAATAAATCCTTCCTCGCAAGGGTAATCCGTCATGCACCCCCATGGGTATCCATGGGTATCCACACCACACAATGACATTATCCACATCAACATTATCTCTCATCAATGTCATTATCAACATCAACATCACATCATCTCAATATCATCATCATATATATCAAAGTCATCTCATTTCAACATCATCAACCACATCGACATTATTTCATTTGTACATCATCAAACACATCATCATTATATCATTCAATCATCACCAACACATCAATAACATCTCACTTTAACATTATCAATGACATCAATATCACCTCATTTATCCATAATCCATATTACCACGAGACTAGTATATTAGGAAAATTCTAAATTAAAGAGGAGGCCTAGAATATAGAAAACACACTCTTATGCCCATTTAAAAATTTAATAAATAATTAAATAGAAAAACATATCACAAAATTTTGGGCAGAATCTCCTCTGTAATTAAGATTTTTCCCAAAAATCCAATCAATTACAACAACAACATCAATCACAGTTTTATTCATCAACAAGCCAATTCATCGCATGCCATTAGTTAAAACCATAGTTTTTCTTGAAAACGAGCACACACAGTGACAAACATACATCAATTATAAATACATCGCATCCCATTAGTTAAAAATGTAGTTTTTCTTGGAAAAACAGCACACAGCAGGGACAGATAGTTATCTTCATAGTTGGACTCCCTAGCCGCCAACTATAATATCTAAACTATCGCCAAAATAATAAACTTCCCTTACCTATCTATATCCCTCTGTTAGCTCCTTGAAATGTCGTTTTGGGATCTCTCAAGTTCATGTGCTTTGGCCCAAATGCAGAGTTCTATATACCAAATTGAAGATAATTTAGTATAGATTTCAAAAACAAGGCTAACATTACTATTCGGGGTCAAATACTCACTCAAATTTAAAAAGAGGCTAAAATGGTGTTTTGGGAGTCCACATCAAAAGACATCATTTTGAAATTCCGATCACACCAATGTGACCAGGGTTCAACAAGGATCACAGAAATGACATCAGTTTCATAAAAAGGAGACTTTTACAACGTCTTATTTTCAAAGGATTTTCAAAGGAAGTATAGAAACAGTCAATAACGATACCCGAATCACAAGAGATATCAAGAGAGGCTTAAACTAGCTAGAAGAAGACAAAGAAAATCATAGTTACCTTAAAGAAACCATGAAAGGAGGATTGGAGGTTCTGTTCTCTACCAAATACTCAGGTTAAGTTTTGAAGATTCCACTCCGATTAAAGTGTTCCTCTTCGTGCGGTGGTCCAACGGCAAGCAACAGCGGCCCGTGGTGGTTGATAATGGTTGTGGGTGGTGGAGAAGGGTGGTGGGAGGTTGGGGGAATGTTTGAATGAGGTAGAATACCAGATTTCGTGACTTTTCACGCTTCTGGCTATTTGAAACCGCCTTGACTCGTTTAGGCGAGCAAAAATGCCTGCAAAATTCGGCTGGGCGAGCTGACCAATTTTAAAATTTCTTCTTCTGTGAAAAAAATAATTTATCACACTGTAGATATTATTTTGACAATCCCAACGGTCAAATGTTACCTATTTGGGTTAGGAACCTACTAAAATAGGTTTTGGGTCAATCTCGAAATCACTCAATTACAATACAGTTCAAGCAAACTCCACATAACTTAATGTCCACACCAAACAATTGCACCAAGGTAATTTACACAACAATTTACCTAATCTAAAATAATCAAATAACTGATAAGTGCCCTAAATCAGTTAAAATCATGTTTTAAATAAAGGCACTTATCCTTTGATTTCATAAGTTTTTATCATAAATTTACCCTAAACCTAGTTAATATAGCTCCTATTGCTTGTATGTTATTTCGTCATATTTTGGAAGATTAATCCAATCATGTTTTGTATTTTGATAGATTTCGTGGATTTTCGAGGCTTCCGAATAATCATAGCAAATCTGGGAGGTGCAGAAAGCAAATCAGGTCCAAAACTGACTCAAAACAGCAAAACGGGGGGTACAGAAAGCAAATCAGACAAAAAGATGCTTCTAGAGGTACTTTAGCTCGCCCAGGCGAGCTAATATAGTGTATTTTGGTCACCTGGGCGAGCTGATGGCTGCAAATAGACATCCAAGTGGGCCAAATGGGCTGCAAGTGGGCTGCAAGTTGCAATTAACTCGCCCAAGCGACCAAACATAGGCAAAAATAGTCGCTTGGGCGACCAAAGTCGGCCAGACACCCCCTATAAATACCCATGCACCCCCAACACATCTTACATCCCTTTCATTCCATTTTTTTTCTCTTCCTTGCTTCTTCTAAGCTTTTTCTTTAGTTTAGGTTCTTAAATATTAGTATTAGGTAGGTTAGGAAAGTGAGAGAAGTGAAATTTAGTGTGGAGACTCTGCAGGAAAGAAGCGATGATGGGCCCTTCATCAATTCTTCTCTTAAGGAGGTTCTCTCCATGCTTGGTTAGTTTTTCTTATGGATTGGATGTAATCTTCTACTTTTAAGTATTTCTTTTGATATTTATTTATGCATAAGTCTTTTTATTTATTATTGGTAAATTTATTCCGTACTTAACGCTTGATATTACTTGATCACTAATATCACGAACTTAAACTCGAAGTGAGACTGAGAAGTAATCTTAGGGTTTGAAATGAATAAATTTACTCTTTACGTTACGTTGCTAGACATAGAGCATAATGTTTAGATTGCAAATAAACACGCGAATATAATCGTAACGCTG
>PYAF01003835.1:11709-29542 GCA_007407185.1 Glycine tomentella
ACTTTTCATACTGGCGGAGTATTCACTGGAGGTACTGCAGAACAGGTGCGAGCACCTTATAATGGAAAAATTCAATTCAATGAAGATTTGGTTCATCCTACACGTACACGTCATGGGCATCCTGCTTTTCTATGTTATATAGACTTGTATGTTACTATTGAAAGTGGTGATATTATACATAATGTGACTATTCCACCAACATCTTGAGATTTGAGCGATGCTTCCATGACAACCATTCTTGAGTCCAGGGCATCAATTTTCTGAGAAGTCGTTCTAATAAGCATGCACTGCTCTCTCTCCAAAAAATAACTCTCAATGAAAGCACCAATTGATAGAGTTAAAACCTCTCCTATCTAAAATGAGAGATTAATATGTATTAATTTTGTAAAAGAAAAGATAACATTGCAGAAAAATATAAAATGAACACTAAGGCCCCCTGATAACCGATGTCGTATCGCTTCAAAACAATTAAACTACGCTAATTCTGTAGCACAAGATTAATCGAGGCCGACTCAAAGACACGATCATTATGGTTCCAACTTGAATTCACTAACAAACAGTTGGGGGTTTTTGTCAAACAGTTTGCATGCGTTCAAATATAATTGTAGAATTGCAGAAAAATGTATAAACTAATGCGAATTGACAAGAGGTAATGTAAAACAGATTAAAGAGCATCAATCCAATTCACCAACCAAGCAATGATAATTATCATAGTTCTTAGATAATGATTCTGTTATGAAAGTTCATTCAATTTCATTAGAAGCAATTCAATCGAAGTAACTCCTAAATTAATTGAAATCACAACCCAATTGAAATATCATTCAACTAATCTGTGATTAAAATTTGAAATTAGGAAATGAATCCATAACCTAATCCATTTTCAATCCTAAACACATTCATAATCATGAAAACTGAATATATGATTGAAGAAAAAAGTGAACATTCACACAGAATTTGAAATACTAAACCAGAACTCAAATTCCCTTTTGCTTGGACTGGATCCTTGGATTGATTGATTATTTAGCCTCCCATGATCATCATCAATGAAAGCCCCACGAAATTGGTGCACAAAAATGGAAGAACAGAAAATGAAAATGAAGAACGATGAAGAACAATTGAGAGAAAATAAGAGAAATGATTTTAATTCTGGAAATTTCTAAAGTGTAATGTAAATTATGTTTTTGCTAAAATGTAATGTAATGTTTCACTCACTAATTCACTAGCATATAGTGACTAAGTCAGAAGGAAAGAATGGACCGTGAATAGGCCCATCTACTCTAATTAATTATGCTATTTACACCAATAAAAATCCAACTCGCAGCCCAAAATTCAACTGCAGTGGTTCTGACTTCCAAGCCTAAAATGACCCTCCAAATGACAGAATTGGTCTTGGCTTATCTCTGACAAACTTGTAGATCTTTTCCTTATCTTTCCAAGGACTACTCATATGCTCCATTCGGAGTTCTGTATAGCTCTATAGGTCCTGCACAAGGAAGATAGGTCAAGTGAGTATAAAATCCGAAAATAAGCAACAAATAGCAATTAAGCCCACTTGCTTGCCTAAGACAAAAACTAAATTAAAATGAGAAAATAAAAGTTAAAGAGAAGTCAAATAAGCTAAGAAGAATAGAAAATTATTTAACTAAAAACGCCTAATCACCCCCTGCTATGGAGAAGAATTCCCCAAGCCCCTTCTACACCTGTAGAATGACAATGTAATTTTCTCCACACCCCTACCTCTTAGACTTGCAAAGCTATATAGGCAATAATAATAAACATAATCTAGCACCACACCCGAATGCACATTCCACTACTATCATAACTAACTATTACATGTCAGCATCCTTCCTCTCCTTTGCTTTGGACCTCCTTTGGTAAACTAGTAATGGATCGGACCACTTCTTGGCTTTGTAATTTTTTCTGTGAGCCCACTTCCCTATCACATTCATTCATCAAGATCGACGTCACCATCCAAGTATAGTATTTTATCTTTACTTAATTATTTTATTGTCATTTAAGTTCATTGCAATTTATTTTATGTTATTTATTTCATGACAATTGCAAAAAAAAAAAATACAAAAACATAATTCTTAGTTAAATAATTATATGAAATCCCTCATTTTTTTCTTTGAGAGACGACCTGGACGATAGTTCAGTTACTACATCATGATTGGGTTACACTTGGCCTATTAGTTGAATCTAATGTGAAATAAAACCCTAATAGTAAGCACTGGAGAGTTTAGTTTTTGGTGGTAAAAGTGAAGGCTACCACATGCATGTCAAGCAGTGTGTCAACACGTTCCTTCCAACATCGAAAATGTTGGCCGATAAAAACCTCATTTTTTGACACGTCCGGGAGGTAGCATTCAACCTCAAAGGAGTTTGCATCGAGGTCGGGGTGGCAACATCGAAGTTCATGTCTTCAACCATGATAAATCCTTTAGCTATTGGAATCAGTATTGAAGATCACCAATAATATCTTCTCGAGGCATATGAGAACATTGCCTTAAAGAATTTATCTACGGTATCCAATGAAAATCCCCTAGGATACAACAATAACCTCTCAGCCAAGCTAAGGCTATAGTATCTGATAAGGGCGAAAATTCAAACCTAGAACAGAAAAAGAAAATGAGAAAGAAAGAAGAAGAGATTGTTGTGGTGTGTATGAAACAAGGTCTAAAGTGCAATATATATAGGGTGAGAGGGGAGCACAAAAATGGAAAAATTTTAACTAGAAAAAAAAACATTTATGAAAAACGGTAATGTAGTTTGAATTAATGTGATAATAGATTTGGTAATAATATCATAGATTAAATTGGTAAGAGGAATTAATGCTATGATCCCATCATATTCGCACTGAAGCCAAATCAATTTCTATCTCATTGAAATCAATATATTTCGGGTAAGCTAAAAATATTTTCTCAAAAAGAATTTAATTAAATGATAGAATAAAACTTTGCAGGGCCCATTATTGCACGTCCTTGGAAGGGGGAGGAATCAGTGGATTTGCACTACATCAAGCCCACATAGCCAAAGCTCAAGCACATGAGACTTTCATCTCTTGTTAGCCACTTTGAAAACCCATATCACAAAATGGTATATAAACAAATGAGTCAAAACTATCCCAAGCAATGTGAGACTTGGCCTTTTGTGATATCCTTCAAACCACAATGCATACTAGTAAAAGTCTAAAGCCTAAGCCTACCTAGAACAAGTACATATAGAAGTAAAGGTCCTAGACTTAGAGCAATCACCTTTAACACCTAACCCGGTACTCCACCCAAGCATAAGTCAGCATGTAACGACCCACCTAGTCGCTAAGATATCACTAACTCTAATCGTGTGAATTTCAAATTTTAATGAAAACTCCATTAATTTGATTATGAAAATGGTAGTAAATTTTTTGCGATAACACAAATTCATACACACGGTACAATTATAATGATTGAATACATCACCAACACATCAATAACTTCTCAATTTCAATATCATTAACAACATCAATAATAGATATACCATATCCCATTAGTTAAAAACCTCATTTATCTTGAAAATGAGCGTACACAAGAACAAACACACATCAATAATAAATTCATCGCATCCCATTAGTTAAAAACTTAATTTTTCCTTGAAAAACCAGTACACAACAGGGACAAACAGATATCCTCATAGTTGGACTCCCTAGTCCCCAACTATGGTATCAAAGCTATAACTAAATAATAAACTCCTCTTACATAACTAGGAGTTCTCCTTGTTATAGTCTAGCGGTATTGTTTCGCGATCCTTCGAATACGCGTGCTTGTCCGAACGCAGAGCTCTATATACCAAATCGAAGACAATTTAGTATAGATTTCAAAGACAAGGTTAATGTTACCCGTTGGGATCAAATACCCACTCAAATCAAAAAGGGCTAAAAAGGATGTTTTGGGATTTTACATCAAAAGACATCATTTTGAAATTCCAATCACACCAATGTGATCGAGGTTCAACAAGGATCAATAAAATGACATCAAATTCATAAAAATGAGACTTTTACAACATCTCATTTTCAAAGGAAGTGTAAAACTCCCAACAACGGTAACACAAGAGACATTAAGAGAAGTTTAAACTAGCTAGGAAAAGATAAAGGAAACCGAGATTACCTCAAGGAAACCAAAAAAGAAGGATTTGGAGCTTCGTTCTCTACCGAAACTTCGAGTTGAATTTTGAAGATTCTGTTCTGATTAAGAGGTTCTTCTCCGTGTTGTGGTCTCGTGGCAAGCAATGGTGACCCGTGGTAGTTGATGGTGGTCGTGGGTGGTGGAAAGGAGGTTCTAAGGCTTTTTAGGTGAGTTTTAGAGAAAGAAAACGAAGAAAATGTGTTTATGCGCTTTGCTGAACTTATTTATAATCCGAGTGTCTTGCTCAACGTGTCCTTCCTCGCTCAGCTCAATTTCCTCTCTGTGGATCTAGGAATTGTGCTCAACGCGACCTGTCTCGCTCCGCGCGGCAGCATGCCTCTCTCAACGCGCTGGTTGCGCTTAGCGTGACATCAAAACTTGTCATTTTAAAGATCCCAACGGTCAAAATATGAAAAGATAGGTTGTGAGGTTACTGCCAAAATTTGAGGATGATCAAACGGTTAATGAATTCGAAATTATAGTTTTACCGAAGTAGGTCATGTTTCAAACTATCCCTTACATATTCACAATCATAAATCAAACAATTGTACAAGGTAATTCACACAACAAATCAACTAATCCAAACTTATCAAACAACACAACAATTATATCAAATATCTATTTTCAGTTATCAAAATTTCAGGGTGTTACACAGCATGCGTTCATGCATAACCGAGATACCCAAGGAAGTGATCCATGCCTCTGATCACATTGGGTATCCGCAGCCTCCAAGTGCACTCATCCTCGAGATAGAGCGTTGGCTCTCTGTTTGTCATATGATCCTAAAATAAATAAAAAAAACGTAAGTGGTGAGTCTTCCCACTTCGTCAGGAAGACACAAAAGGACTTAACAAGAACAAACACATACAATCTATCAACTATAGTGATGTGGTTATCTACCAGACCTCACTCCCATCTAAATAATTTATCATAATATCACAACATATGTTTCTTATTGGCCAACTACCATTGAAACTCCTAGAACTTAATGGTCTTAAACAATTTGATTTTTGAATGACTGTTCGGAGTACACCTTTACACCATGGTATAATGACAGACTCTTACCAACTGAAAATTGTTTGTAGTCAATCAGGGTTGCCAAGTTGGCTTGGTGACATTAGTCACAACTCGTGCGCCTCACCCACAAGAACAATAAATGTCCCACAATCATTTCTCAAGTAACAATCGTGGTCATCCAACAACTCTGAGGAGGGTCTCCTCAATGAACCTCCATATTTGGAGCGTCATTCCTTTCATAGTGGGACTTTGTTGCTTTTGACACCTCACGATGTCAAACTGACGCATGGACTTGCTCCACAATCTAAGGACCCATATCACCTTCATCACTCTGGGTGACAATACTATTTGACTTCTACTTCTATCAACATCGACACAATCAAAACATCCCATTCGACTCTTTTCAGGTCACACATTTTACTATCTGTCGTGTACTTATGTTTGCTTGCATGTCTCTCAAACACATTACTCTCTTTAGAAAGAATCCTAGAAAAATTTAATATTAATATTTAAAGTAACTAATTTTTTAATAATCGTAATTTAAATAAATTCTATATTATAAATAAAAAGGGAGAAAGTATTTCTTTATTTCATACTGAATACAGCCTTGAATTTGAAAGTACCATTACCTACTCACGCCTGTTTCTCGTCCATCGTAAACCATTTTTCAACTAGATTCACGATCACCCAATCAAACGATCCGTAGCTATAGTAGTAGTATGTACTATGTAGTAATTATTACTTATTACGACAGCGTCACACTCCTCGCGACTCAGTCGTAACTAAATTTTTTCTTTTCAAATCATTTCCTCACCGACAACGCAAAACAAGGTCCACACTTCTCTCTCTCTCTCTCTCTCTCTCTCTCTCTCTTCATTCTAACTTCTTTAATTCCTTTCCATGACTCGCCTCAGGCGACTCGGCACCGCCGTCGGAGCGGCCGTGACCACCGCATACGGCGGCGCCATCCTCGTCTCCACTCCGGTCTCCGCCAGCGACCATTGCGTCGGAGGATCGCACCTCGCCGCCGTCCGGGAGAAGATCCACGACACCTTCGCCGTCGTGCCGGCGAGAAAGGTCCAGCGGTCGGCGCTGACCCGTGCCAGCGCCGCGAACCCTTTAGACATTCTCGTTATCGGCGGCGGCGCCACCGGCTCCGGCGTGGCGCTCGACGCCGTCACCCGAGGGCTCCGTGTCGGTCTTGTCGAGAGGGAGGATTTCTCCTCCGGAACTTCCTCTCGCTCCACCAAGCTCATTCATGGAGGTACAAGTGTGCGTGCTCTCTCAGGAATCAAAATAAATCCTCATTGATTTTTCCTTTGTTTTATCCTCTTAGTAACTTTGATTTCCCCTAAATTACGAACTGTTTAAATTTCATTTTTAATTGTTAACGATTACATAAATTATGTATTTATTTTTATCTTTAATAAAGGATTAAAAATATACTGTACCTCTTGAATATAATACTAAGGGTCCTACTGGTTAAGGAATCAATAAATAGAAAGGTTTTATGGAAGGGTTGCATTAGAAATCATAAGGAGTGTACTATTACATTTTCTAATAAGAAAACTTTCTATTGGTTGAGGTTCATTAACCAGTATCCTTAGTATTTTCCTATAAGAAAAGAGTAAGTAGTCTTTGTACTGAAAGAGTTTTTCTACTTTAAAAGAATTCTTATTCTTTGATCCAATCACAAATTGTCACTATAACTAACTTAAAAATCATAGTAATGATGATTTGTGAAATATTCTTTTATTACTGGAAATATGATTGGACAACGGGGGGCTTTGGAGAAAAGTGATTCATTCAAATGATGACAATTTCTGCTAACACATGTTTAGTGGAAGTTATAAGTATAGGTTGGAATGATACTTCCAAATCTGTGAAGTTGCAGAAGAAGAGAGGCTACAAGTGGTGTTGGTGGTGGCACTGGAAGACAGATCTTCTAGTTGGTTCCAGTAGTGGGAGGTTGGTTTGTCTTATCCATCTCGGGAAAGTTGCAAACCTGTATTAAACGCAAGGTTCAACCATCAATTATGCAGAACCCCCATGAGTTGCGGTTAAAACAAATATCAATTGCAGAAGAATCTTAGGAGAAATTTGAGTTGTGTCATATGCTGGTCCCCTGAGGTGCACTGGCCTAGCATACCTCAGGTAGTTTCTTGAAATTGGCTGATGGATGAAGTTAGGGCAGACTTGAACTTGTACTCGCTAAAATCTTTACTGGAGAGGATGGATCATGCGTGGAAATCGATAATAAAAACTGGATATTAAACAAAGAAAGGGGATAATTGGACAGTTGGAATATTTAGTTGGTTAGATGATTAGTTATAGAGGGGGAGAAGACGGTATAAATCATAGGAGGGGAATAATGGTGAGTTTTAGACTTGGAGTGGAAATTGTGAGGGAAAGCCCAGGTTTCTCGAGTAATTGGAGTGCAAGATTAAAAGAGGAGGGATGTAAAGTGAGTGATGTATCAATTTAGAAATGACTGTTTTTCTTGACAATTTAGATATTCACTGCCCATGAATTTCAGTCCCCCTATAGGGAGATACTGTTGTCATTTTATGTCTTGCACACTTGTTTTTGTTTCCTTGTTTTATAAGTTGTAACTACTTGTTGATCTAACATCTCAGCATTCGTGTAAACTCTTAGGTGTTCGTTACCTGGAGAAAGCTGTCTTTAAACTTGACTATGGCCAACTGAAGTTAGTATTCCATGCACTTGAGGAGCGCAAACAGGTTATTGACAATGCACCACACCTATGCCATGCTTTGCCTTGCATGACACCTTGTTTTGACTGGTTTGAAGTAGTGTACTACTGGATGGGCTTGAAATTGTACGATTTGGTCGCAGGAGCACGACTCTTGCACTTATCAAGATATTATTCTGCAAAAGAGTCTGTTGAGCTTTTTCCCACTCTGGCAAAGGAGGGAAAAGGTAGAAGCTTGAGGGGCACAGTTGTGTATTATGATGGGCAGATGAATGATTCACGACTTAATATTGGATTGGCTTGCACAGCGGCATTAGCTGGTGCAGCAGTGCTGAACCACGCCGAAGTTGTATCCTTACTGAAGGATGAAGCCAGTGAACGCATAATTGGTGCACGAATTAGGGACAATTTAACTGGTAATACTTTCTTTTATTTCTATCTGTTACTATAGACATCCGTTTACATTTTTTACTTTTTGGATTATCGGAAATGGTTAGTTAGTGAGTGTATGATATAGGATATTATATCTGATCAAATAAGGAATCTAGGACATTGTGACGATGAACACACAATGTGAAGAATCATTTGTTGGAAGTCAATCCTTTATTCTTCTGCTGTTAATTTGTGACTTTTAGTCACAAAAATAAAGGACACTTTAGCAATATAACACTTTTCGCGTGTTTGATTTTAAAAATGATCACAGGACAACACATAAGAAAGGATGAAGTACGGAACAAAATCTAACATTTTTGTTACGTACCAAAATATGGGGAACTTTTTGTCCTGCACAATGTTATGAAAATGTCAAAATTACCTTACTTTTTCCCTCCATGTTTAAGCCTACTCTTTCACTCCCATACCATAACACTAATAATGGTACTATCACACGTCTTTTTCTTTCATTTCATTCTAAAAACCGAAAAATCATTAAAGCATTAAAACTTTCCAACCAGCTAAGTATATAACATATCCGTGTTCCATGCTATAATAATTGTATATTTCCATCGTTCAAAAAATTCAGTGTTTATAAGGTTTTTTTTTTACTGTGTGCCCATGGGTTGGGCACATTATAAAGAGTTAAAAATAGGAAGATTTTATTGAAAAAAAGTGTTAACTATATTATATAAAAAACACAAAAAGTCATTATATACTTCTTAAGTAATTTAGAACATTTAATATGATGTATTAAATCTATTCACACTAAGTGTCCATGGGCAGACAATAGTCAACCTCAACCCCTATAAAAAATTAAATTGATGTAATTAACTAGAATGTAAAAATAATTGAATGATAAATACTAGAATAATTAAAAATATCAAAATGTTGTCTGTGCCTTGTAAAATAAACATTGTACAACACAAAGGGTCAACATCAACAGCACCTTTAATCCAAGTTAGTTGGGGTCGATGGTAGATGAATCCAATGATAAATCGAAAATAGGACAAAAGAGAGAAAAAAAGCTAAAATAAAAGAATGGTGAAAGGAAGAAAGGAGACAAGAAGAGGAAAAGAACTAAACAAGGGAACGACTGGAACATAAAATTACTAATGGGTTTAACCCTCCACCAAACTCATAGCTTTTCTCCACTCCGTCCTAAGACATACCTTCCGCCAATCTATATCTCACTCCATTATGTCTTGTTTAACTACCTTTTCCCAGGTAAGTTTCGGTTGACCTCTACCTTTCTTTGTGTTTAACAAAGGTTATTATAGTAATATTCACATTGTTCTTTCTGGTACTTAGAGCATCTCCAATGATACAATTCACTAAAGTTGCATAATTGTATTGTTCATAATTTTTATGTATCTTGACACATCATTTTTTTTTGTAATTTTATACAACTTAAGCAATTATCCTTTCCAATGGTGCAACTCCAATGGTGCAACTCTAAGTAGTTCACCAAATAGGTCCCACCATTCATCCTTCCTCACCAAATGGACCCCAATAAGTAACATTGCTTATTTGTTAGAGTAGGTTAAGCAATTTGCATTTGAGATGCTCTTATGCATATGATACACACTGCAAAATTTCTTGTGTGGTGTATCAACCACCAAACAATAGATAACAAAAACTTGTGTTGTGACTCAGCTACTTATTCTGTGCTGTTCTGCTCGTACTCTCCCTCCATGTGCATCAAATGCATCTTAAGCTTAAAAAATAATTTCTTTTAACAGTTAAATAGTTAATTGTATATATTCATTATTTTGCATGTTGCAGGAAAAGAGTTTGATACATATGCAAAAGTAATTGTGAATGCGGCTGGGCCATTTTGTGATTCTGTAAGAAAAATGGCTGACAAAAGTGCACGAGACATGATTTCTCCAAGCAGTGGTGTACATATTATACTCCCTGATTACTATTCTCCAGAGGGAATGGGCTTAATTGTTCCCAAAACTAAGGATGGACGTGTTGTTTTCATGCTACCATGGTTGGGACGAACGGTTGCTGGAACTACAGATTCCAACACTAGCATTACCTTTCTTCCAGAACCACATGAAGATGAAATACAATTTATATTGGATGCCATCTCTGATTACCTTAATGTTAAAGTATGATATTCTTGCCAACACAGGCAATTTTGAAGCTCAATAACTTTCCTTTTCTTCTGACTTTAAATGCAGAAATAAATGATCCCATGCTTATTACATGCTTGTAAATATTTTAGATAATCCTATGGAAAAGAGAAAAAAAAGTAAATTGCTTCATATAACTGTTAGCTCCTTTGCTATAGAATTCAATCTTTTCATTTGTAGGATTTCCTCTTCTTTTTAATTAACTGGCCTGTCCTCCGGAATCTCCAATTAAACCCAAGGAAAATGTTTTGAGTGGGCTGTCACTCAATCATGTCTTTTTACATTTATACCTCTCTATTTTAACTTTAACTAATGCTTTGAAAATTTAGGTTCGCCGCACTGATGTTCTTTCTGCCTGGAGTGGCATTCGCCCATTAGCGATGGACCCAACAGCTAAAAATACCGAGAGTATCTCCAGGGATCATGTTGTCTTTGAGGATCACCCTGGTTTGGTCACCATTACTGGTGGCAAGTGGACTACCTATCGAAGGTAAATTCAATGGATCAAGCTGAAAGTTGTTGAAATTTGCTCAGATGTTGTTTCTCCAGTTAGACATTATATGAATCATGTTAACCATTTGGTTAGTTCATTTAACTTATATTTTACTTTTTTGTCCAATTTCTGCTCCATTCATTGTTCCCTTCCAGCATTGATCACTCCTATTGCACATTAATCTTATTCTGATTCCAATGTCTTTCAGCATGGCAGAAGATGCTGTCAATTCAGCTATAAAGTCTGGGAAGTTGACCCCCACCAATGGATGTATCACCAACAATATCAGGATTGTTGGTGGTGAAGGGTGGGATCCCGCTTCTTTTACCATTCTTTCTCAACAGTATATGCGCATGAAAGTCACATATATGGGTAAAGTTGTTCCTGGTGTGATGGACACTGCTGCAGCAAAGCACTTGTCTCATGCATATGGAACATTGGCTGAACGTGTTGCTGCCATTGCTCAGGTTAACTTGTATATTTTTCATACTGTATATAGCAGTATTTTCACTGGAACTTTTTGAAAATGTCTTGTTGATTGATAAATTTTATTGAAAATTGGGTTTTTGATGGAGCCTAGTGGCTTCAATTGATCCATGCGGCTGACTCACCTATGGCTTCATTGTTTGTTGTAAACCATGAAGGAAATGAATATCAAATATTGGTGATGAATCTTGTTAGAGATATAAAAAATTATTCCTTGGCCCCTCTACCTATTAGCTTAAGCTTTTAGGACAGTTGATTCTTAACATAATATGGAAGTCTCTATGCCTGTGTGGTCAAGATTAGTATCTTTGCTGTTCCCATTTTTTATAATTTAATTGAACTTTGGATTAAGTTGATTTGAGCATTGTCCATACTTTGAGTTTGAGCACAAAGGGGTCTTGCATGCAAGGTTGTCTAACTTGAGAGTTTATGTGAACTCATGGAGAATCCATTGGCTTGACTCATAAATTCGTAAGAGTTCACCAATTTGGCCATGCTTTGAGCACAATGGTAGATACCCATTAGTTAGCTACTTGAATAATTAGTTAGTTGGGGGCTGGATAATTAGATAAATAAGGCATGTTTCCAATGGGTTGAGGGGGAGGAGATTTTATCTTGTGATTTGTCTTTTGAGAGGAAATTTAGATTGGGGTGAGGGAGAGTCCAAGCCTCTCGAAACTCCTAGGAATCATTTGTACTTTTTCTGCTAATGGAAAATTTCTTTCTATAATTATGGTCCAGTTTGCATCACACAACAGGGTCTTGCATGTAGGTTGTTCGAGAGTTTACATACACAGATACACTCGTGGATGGTCTGTAAACTTGTAGATTGTAAGAGTTTGCTTAATACAAAAATAATCCCAAGAAATCCTAATGATAGTATCCAAACTGAATATAATACCATAAAATTATAAATATTCAACATTACAACTTCATAATAAAGCAAACCAATGTAAAAAAGTATCAGAATAAGTGAAAATCTTACATAAATGACCAAATCAAAAAGTTTGGAAGGTTAAAACTTATTGGTTCAAAGAAGTTCTTAGAATTCTTGGCTTAGAACCTAACTCAACCCCACAAAATCGGCTTGTACGATAAGGATTGCCCAGTCATATAAGGACTACAATGGTCATATCTTTAGTCGATATGGGATCTCAATGCCCTTTCATGCCTAGGACTGGACAGCTCAAGCGTGGACAAATGTTAGGGACCCAATAACAACACCCCTTTATGAAAGATAGGGCCTTTGAGCCCGAAGGCATGTGAGAAAAAAAAAATTTCAAGCGGAAACATACATACCACACAAGAATCATTCTTTAGGACATAGATGTTACCTTGTTTATATTCGAAATTTGATGATCAAGGATAGACTTGAAGATACAAGTCCTCTAATGTTGATCCACACCACTTCTTGTCAAGACTCAAGAACACTTCTTGAAGGCTACCAACAAACACCAAAGGAGGCAGGCTAGGCACACCAATATAGAGGAAGAAGGTTAGGTTTTAAAGTGTTTTTACTTATCTAAGAGACTCACCAATAGATGATATTGGTGGCTGAATTTTTAGCCAAAACTCACACAAAGGGGCACGTGAAAATAGAGGAAAGTAGATAGGGTTTTTCCTCTAAAACTATTGGAGAACTATGATCACAATAGCACACTTTATAGAAGAGTTTTGAGTCAGATTTTTTTTAATCAAAAATTCTGATCATGAAGCATCCCACACGTGAAGAAAAGATAGAGTTGTTGCATTTCAAAAAAATTGCCAACAACCTCCTATCTTATCCTCCTAAGACCAAGTCAATTACTTGGGATTTATTTTTGCCAAATGATAATCATATATCAGCCGTATGTAAGCCCATAATCAGCCCTTAAACTTCTTCCTAAAATCTATGACATGATCATGATAAGATGCTAGTTGAATTCAAATTCAAATCTAGCTCTTATCTTCTCCTTTTGATATGAAACTAACTACTATAGTTAATTCATATTTAAATTCAAATATTTAAATTCAAAATTTAAATTATCAAATTTAAATATTAGATAATTAATTTAACTATTAAATTAATTAATAATGTCTTGGACTATCCAAGCCCATTAACTCCATTCATGCGCCCCTTTCTCTTTAAGATAAGTATCTAAACTCTTTCTTGGGCCAACAACCATTATTAGTCCCAAAACCTTTAATGCTATAATGTCATGACAATAAAGTGTTAGTGTGTGAGCCATTAGGTCTAACATAAAGCACTAGCAATGCTTTGTTGCCCCATAACTTGTTAGGTAAATGAAAAGATCGTCCTATTAAATTTATTTGGTTTCTGTATGTATTTCCTTTCGTCTCGGTTACCTTCCCATAAAACCTAGGGTAAGGAAACGTATCAGCCCTTGCGGTCTAGGGTAAGCTTTAATATGAAATAGGGAGTCTCCAATTTTACTGACTCTAAAGGCAAATCATCTCATGATTTCTTTTACTATGCATAGATTCCCGAGTCCCGTAAATGTTATCCCGATTTCTCCGGTTTACAGATAACCTAATCTCTCACAGAGATTTGACGAATTCCTTTAGCTAGTCACCCTAGACTCGTGTTCTTTTAGGACATGCCCAAAGGTATACCTATGTGTCTCCATGTTTTAGGTAGACGAGGTATACAATCAAAGCATGTTTTCTAGAACACAGTCTAGGTGAAAACTTTTGGTCTAAGGAAAGACACACCCAAATAATAAGAGACTACTCTAATGATACTATCTGTGAGATTTCCTCATAGAGTCTTTTTGTGAGTCCGTTCAGTGCGAGCTATACCCTTATAGGTCCACCCATGACTTTAGCTAAGACATTTTCATATTTGTAATTCATGAGGTCTTTTACCTTGTATCTGCATACAAGTAGTTAAGCCGTGCTAGTCTTACCCGAAATCACTGATTCCCATTCTCAGTGTCTCTAGACTAGGAACTTAAAATTTAGGAGTAGACATCTGGTATCCTTGAATCCTCATGATCGCGATCCCATCACTGATACTCAAGAGATACCTATTCTATTCCAAGGGTTTTATCCAGTTACTCATATATTAATAATGATATCGAGACAAAATATGAAACAAGATAAAGAGCGCTTATAATATATTCATGACAATATGAAAAGTACATGTACGTCCTAATCTAATGAAAAGATTGTCTCTAGGATATCCATATACTAACAATCTCCCACTTGGCTTAGAGCCAATCAGACCTAAGTCGTAAACCTAAGGCCTCATAATGACTATCATGTTTTCTCTGAGAAACAGCCTTTGTCAGAGTCGGCTAGGTTATCATCCGTGGTAATATAATTCATCTTTACATCCATCCTATCAATGATCTCTCTAATCAGGTGATATCTGCGGAGCACGTGCTTAGATCTTTGATGAGACCTAGGTTCCTTTGACTGCGCAATGGCCCCAGTGTTGTCACAATACAACTGTATGGGCTCATCCACGCTTGGAACCACCCGTAGTTTAGATATGAACTTCTTGATCCAGACGGCCTCCTTGGCTGATTTTGAAGCCGTTATGTATTCGGCTTATGTCGTAGAATCTGCTGTAGTCTCCTGCTTGGAGCTCTTCCAAGATATTGCTCCACCATTTAAGGTGAATACGAACCCTGATTGTGACTTGCAGTCATCTTTGTCACTCTGAAAGCTGGCGTCAGTGAATCCTTTCACTGAAAGCTCATCTACCTCACCATAGACCAGAAACGCATCCTTAGTTCTTCTCAAGTATTTAAGGATGGTCTTGACTGCTGTCCAGTGACCCTCTCCAGGGTTTGCCTAGTATCTGCTAGTATTGCTCAAAGCATATGAGACATCTGGTCTTGTACATATCATGGCATACATGATGGACCCAATAGCCGAAGCGTATGGAATTCCACTCATGCGGTCTTTCTTAGGCTGTGATTTAGGACACATAGCCTTGGAAAGATGTACCCCATGACTGACGGGAAGATAATCCCTTTTCGACCCTTCCATGCTAAATCTTCTTAGCATCTTGTCAATATACGTGGGAAAGCCTTGGAGGAGATATCTCTACTGTGCATTTTCAGCCAAGCAATAAATTATTTTCTTTTCTGTTGCACCAAGTAAATTGGCTGTAGAGATGAGAGAGAAGTTTAGAGAGAGAAACAGCGGGTGGGTGAGAGTTAGTCATAGGAATAGGATTAGAGAGCAGTCCGTTGAGGGATACAAGGCCAAACCATGTCCTAACTACGATGGATACGGCTACGATCATCGAGGTATGAGATATGTGGAGGATCGGCGATGGGGGAAGGAGAGACGGGACTGGAGGGACCGACCGGAGATTACCTCCTTCTATTTTACTAGATTTCCTGAGGAGGTGGGGGAAAGACAATTATGGACAGAATTCAAAAAATGGGGAGACGTAAGAGAGATTTTCATCGCTAAGAATAGAAACAAGAGTGGAAGAAAATACGGATTTGTGCGATTCAAGGGGGTGAATGATGCGGGATACCTTGAAAGGCAGTTAGATAATTTGGTTGTCGGTGGTCTCAAGCTACACGTCAACTTGCCTAAGCACAACAGGGAACGAAGTAGAATGGAGCAACATCAGCAGAGGGAGGTTGACGGTGACAAAATGGCTCTGAGAAATAAGGGCAAAGAGAAAGTTACGTGGGTACAATCAGAGCGGAAGGATGATAACCAAAGACAGATGCCGCATCGCCAATCATACGCGCAAGCTCTTACGTCCTCCAGCAACTATGGGATTAGGAGACGACCTCCAATCCGTACTCTAGCGGCCATGTCGCCATCTCAGTCAACCATTCAGCTATCTATTCCATCAGAAAAATGGAATTGGCATAGCAAAGCATGGGTTGGCAGACTTAGAAATCTGTCCAAATTTGACAGATTAGAAGAGGAGATGTCCTGGGACGGAGAAGAAGAGATCACACCTTTATACATGGGAGATGATATGGTTTTGTTAAAGGGACTCTGTGACTCTAAAGCAGAAATAATGCGCAGAGAAATTGAAGAGAATGGGGTATCTATGTTTTATACGTTGCACAAATGGTCGCCTGAACTGAAGCCTGGATTTAGGATGGTCTGGTTATTATGCTGGGGAATTCCATGGCATGCATGGAACATAGAGTCCATTACACAGATTGTTGCTGGAGTAGGGGATTTGATTGACATGGACGATGATACTGAGGATCACCACAGGTTAGATAGGGCTCGGGTGCTTATCAAAACTCCCTGGCAGCCCATTATTCACCACACCGTTACAGCATCCATCAACGGCGAGACGTACAAGATCAACATGGTAGAGGAAACGGGTAGTAGCTCGTGTAGATGTAGAAGAGGAAGGTTTGACACATCGTCGGAAGAAATCTCCTCCGTTGACAGTACGATGGAGATGGGTACACCATCGGAGAACTTGGGGGCGATGGAAGAAACCGTGGAGGTGGTGGCGGAAACTCCAGACCGACAAGGGGCAGCAAGCGACGATAGGGCGGAACGACTAGGGCTCCAATCAGACCAGCGGTCCATACCTGAAGGGCAGAACACTACGAAAGATCCGGAGGGTTCCCGTTTGAATTCCGACAAGACAGGCAGCATGGCAGATGGTGCAGAGCTGACTTACTGTAAACACAGTAATGTCAACCGTACGGAGATAGTAGTAGTGGCAATCAAAAGCGACTGTCACCAGGGAGGTAGGGAAGAAGGAGACGCAACATCGGAGGCTGGGAGTACATATGATGTTGACAACAGAGCTGGGCATTTGGGAATAAAGGAAGGCGCAGAGGTCAAGTCGGTGGAGCATTCCGAATCCCAAGAAACAGTAGATGGCCAGGTTCTAAAGTCACGGGTGGTGAGTGAGATTGAAGGGGCTAAACGTGATATGAGGGGCCCTTCCACAGTGGCCTCAGTTGAAAACATAGAAAAGGAATTGGGCCAAAATTCATATGGGCCTAATTTTAAGGGGAGGGTATACACCAGAAATAAGGGGTACAAAAAGGATAGCTTGGTTATATCAAACTATGGATCTCAAACTGAAAGACCCAATCAACAGGCAAATATGGAGGGAAAAGAGATCATCCAGCAGCCCAACAACAAAGGAAAAGAGACCATACATGCCACAGCCAACCCAGAAAACTCACCGTCATCATCCAGGGGTGGCGGTCTCAAGGAGGTAGCGGAATGGGAGAACAGACCGAGCTCATCTGAGACAAAGGCAGCTCACAGCTTTCCAAAATGTGATTGGAAAATTGATGATGATAGTGTGTGGGAGTTAACAAAATTATTAGGAATGGAAGGATGTGAACAGGCAGATATAATGAACCGCATGCGTGATATGGAAAGGAGAGATAAGGATGAGTTTTTCAGGATGGGGGGCCATGAGGGTGAATTA
>PYAF01003835.1:45851-59736 GCA_007407185.1 Glycine tomentella
ATTTATGTATAATTCATTTTAATATATTGGCATATAGATATCAATGTATAAAAATATTAAAAATTATTCGTCGAGAAAAAAATAACGAAAAAATTATTTTAAGTGGGAAGATAATAAACAAAAAATGAATAACTATTTATGTAAAAATAAATTTTAGACACTAATATTTTATGGAGAAAATAATGGTGATTATATTGATATTTTTTTTCTTATGTAATTAAATATGAATTAATTATGCAAAATAAATTTTAACTTTGATTAATCAAAAATATCTATAAAAAGTTTATCATCGTGAAATCAATTTTATTTTTTTACTTGTTCTCATAAAAAATATTATTTTCATGTGTGTTATATTTTTTTATATTTTATATGTTAAGCTAATTATGAATTTTTCTACAAAATTCCCTTAAAAATATTCACCCCCTTTTGTTTTTTTTCAAACTTATTATGTTTGTAAAATAAATTATTCAATAAATATTTAAATCAGAAAAGAGATAGCAAAAAAAAAAGTCAAATAATACTCCACATCAATGTCATGGTGACAAAAAAAATTAAAATCAAAATTATAATAATATATTTAATTCATAAGATATAAATTAAAAAATGAATAACTATTAGTCTAAAACTTAGTTTTTGACATTAGCTTTGTGTGAAGAAAATGTTTGTAATTGTGTTTATTTAATTTGACTTTTATGTAATTAAAGTATATTAATTATCAAAAGAAATTTTAACTTTGAACAAAAATCTATAGTTAGAAAGTTTATCCTTGCAAATTCAAGTGAAAATTTTCCTATTTGTTTTTATTAAAAAAAATGCTTATCAACGTATGATATTTTATATTTTATATGTTTTTGTTAACGTCACTTTTCTCAATTGTATACAAAATTGGTCTTTGGATATTGTGATTATCAAAAGACTAGTGAAAACTGTAATGACCATCCTCGTCGCTATGATATCACTAACTTTTAAATTGTGTGGATCTCAATTTTAATAAAAATTCAATTAATTTGATTATGAAAATGATGGTAAATTTTTCGCGATAATACAATTATCATACACGTATAACTATTACATAATTAAACACATATGTACATATATATTAAATCAGTACATGTCATCCACATGGTAGAACTTCCTTTAGTCTTTCATGTATATACACCTGAAATTACATATTTAACCAAAAGTCAAAGAACTAACTAAGAAAAAGTTGATTAACAAAACACAACTCTTTCTCCAGAAAGAAATCCATCGTCATCACGTCGGCTTGATGGCTCCAACCAAAAAGAATCCTCCTCCAGAGTCACCTACTGTTGCTCATCTGCTCACATGAACAAAGGTTTGTGATCATCATAGGTACCAACCACACGGTATAACAAAAACAATGGTGAATTTATTATATAAAACCAACAAGCATCAGATAACAACAGTTGGAAAAACAACAACACAAATCACCACAATTATTACCATAAACCCATCATTCCATTACACATTCATATTCATAATGATGTATGCATCTGACTCATCACTCAGCATGCAATATAGTAGCATCCTCATGGAAATAGTCTCTCTTAGGAAAATGATGCAGTAGCTCATCAAGGTCACCTTGTCGTGCACTGGTCGCTCCCCCATGGTGATCAGCTATGAGTCACAAGGAAGTTCCAAACAGAGTGATGCCCCCTAGTACCCCCATACTTACTGCTACTATTCTATTTCCATCCATGAAATATGAAGTATGAACATGAGCACCATCAATGCAATGACCATGGATAGATAGGGACTAGAATTTTAACAACCCCTTTCTCTCTTGGGATGCATAAAATTCGTAAACTCACCCTCTTAAGGTTATCCAGTCATGCACCCCTCATGTACATACACAACATCACCGGTACACTGACCATGGATAATAGGGACCAAAATTTTAAACAATCCCATTCTTTCTTAGGATGCTTAAAATTCGTAAATCCACCCTCGCAAGTTTATCCAATCGGTTAATGTACCCCACGTGGACATACACAATATACAACCATAGGCACCATCAATGCACTAACTATGGATAGCTAGGGACCAAAATTTTAAACAATCTCATTCTCTCATAGGATGCTTAAAATTCGTAAACCCACCATCGCAAGGTTATCCAATGAGGCACCCCCCATGGTATTCATGTATATCCACATCACACAATGACATTGTCACATCAATATTATTTCTCATCAATGTCATTATCAATACCACATCATGTCATCTCAATGTCATCAATAACATCAACGTCATTTCATTTTGATGGAGGTCCATGGCAAGCTAAAGGTCTAGAAGGAGAGCTTGAAATACTTCCTTTGGTGAGCTTTAAAGGACCAATGACAAGAGCTAGGACTCGAGCACTTCAAGATCACATCCAAGCTAACTTGGACAAGTATGAAGAAGCACATCAACTCAAGGATGACAAGACTGAATTTTGATGTCTCAAGTCCAATTTAATTCAATAAATTACAGCACTTGTTAGAAGCAATTCAGTAAAAACACAGAAAATTACTGTATGTTTTAATCGATTACAATGTATATGTAGTAGCTCAGTTACACATAGAATCTCGTCTTGATTATTTTAATCGATGACTAATTGTCTGTAATCGATTACGCAACATTTTGAAAAATGAAAACTCTTTGTGTTAATCGATTACATAACTAAATAATCGATTACTTTGTTCATACATCTGTTTCCAGGAGATTGAGAACAAAATAATTGATTACATGAACCATTAATCGATTACGAAATAATCGATTACTTAGACGAAATAATCGATTACATTCATTTACTTTCATTTTTTATATAAAGCTGTCAAACTGAATGTAAAGGAATTCAAATTTTTCTGATATTAATGAAAGCAAAGTTTGCTTGTGAGAGATTTCTCTCTTGTTCTTGTGTAAGAACTTCATGTTTCTTATCAATAGCTTCAAGCTATAGTGGTGATTCTTCCTAGGCTTATTGAAAAGCTTTTCCATGGTGCCATCCACCCTCATCCCTTACCTTTATCCCACTTTCCATTGCTGAAATCAAAACTTACAAACAACCATTAGTTTGTGGAAACTGGACAGCTTTGTGTCCTTGAAGAAAGCTTGAAGTTTGAGTTTCAATTCAAGATAGATTTGGGAAAATTCATGGTTGATGGGTTCAGCCATACATCAAGTGGTATCTAGAGCCTAATCCTTGTGGAATTCTTCTTCAAGTTCAGTTTTTAAAAGTTCTTCAAAGGTAAAATTCTTCAACTTTTCGAAAATCTGAAATCCGTTCTTTTTCCTTGTGTTCTTGTGTTTTTGTGAAAATCTTTGGTGGGTTAGTCTTGTGTAGTGATCTGCCACATAACCTTGTGTCTTTCTTCAAGTTCCATTTGATTTCATGTCTTCATGTTCTTCATGAGTTCTTGAAAATTTTCTAATCTTAATTCTTGTTGAATTTTTGTTTGTAGTGTTTTTGTGTTGTATGGCCACTTGTTTGTAGTGTTTTTGAGTTGTTAGAAACAAATTTTACAATTGCTATACATCATATTTTCATGATTCATCATTTCTTTAAGGATTCTTGAACTTGTACAAAAAGAAAAACAAAGAAGTGCAGCCAAATGTTTGTGAAATTGTGGCTGGAAAATTAATCAAAGTGCAGCCCAAAAAGTTTGTGAATTGTGGTTGGAAAAACAATTTGGTACAGCCAAGAAAGCTTTTGAATTAGTGGCTCGAAAATTACAAAGAAAAACAGAATTTAGAAGCAAGCCAAGTTACAAAGACTACAAGTTCAAATTCCGATTGAACCACAAAATCAAGTGAACTTGTATGACATGCAAATTTGATGAAATTTGGCTTCTAGCAATTGAATTTACTTGGAATATCCTTTTGTGCGGTTTGGTACAGCCCATAGTATTCCTTGAGTTGTCTCATTAAATTCCAATTTGAGTTGTGCTTTTCTAAAAATTTCTTTTGTTGCTTATCTCTTAAAATTCCCAAGGTTTTGTCTTAGAGTTTTCTTGTTCTTAGACTCTTGAGCCTAACCTAGAATTGTTTCATATTTCACGATTGTAAGGAAGCTTGATTTGATTAAAAGTTTTTGCTTAAGAACTATAGAGAGGAACAAGAGTGGAAAAAGGTAAGAGAGAACATTATACAAAAAGCCTAGAAAGTGTGCAAACAAGAGTGAGAGTGGTAAACACTTAGAAAGTGGTGAGAATTTTCTTATATACATGTGTTTTTGCTAACCATTTCTTTTGAAGGATGAACTTAATAGGAGATGAGGTTTTGTCACATAGGACCTCTAGGTTGATGGAAGCCATGACGAAACAAATGGAAGACTTGCAAGCCAAAATGAATGCAAGATTTGAGGAGTCACAAAAGAAGACTCAAAGAAGGTGTAGTCCAAATGGTAGTGTGGATGAAGAGGCTCATGGTACTAGGGGGTGGAGTGAGTATGCTTCTTCTCATGGAGAAAATTATTATGATGAGAGGAGTGAAAGGGAGGATAGGAGAGAAAAAAATAGAGGAGAAAATAATGATAGAAGAGAAAATAAGAGATACAATCCTTGGAGGGAAAATAGAAATGAAGAAGATTGGAGGGTGAGGAGAGAAGAAAGAGAAGGAAGGAATGGAGGATTGGGTGGAGTGAAAATAAAAATTTCAAAATTCCTTGGCAATAATGATCTTGAAGAGTACTTTGAGTGGGAGATGAAAGTAGAACAAATTTTGTCATGCCAACAATTTGATGAAGAAAAGAAAGTTACTATAGCAACTCTAGAATTTGGTGGCTATGCTTTGATATGGTGGAACCAAATTCAAATGGATATAGGGAAGAGGAGGAGGCAAAGAGTAAATTCTTGGGATGACTTGAAGGCATGCTTGAGAGGAAGATTTGTCCCCACTTATTATGCAAGGGAAGTCCACAATAAGCTCCAAAGACATTTCCAAGGCTACAATACAAAAGTGTTGATGACTACTGCAAGGAAATGAAATTAATGATGATAAGGGCTTAAATTGTAGAGAGCCAAGAAGCAACCATGGCTAGGTTCCTTCATGGCTTGAATAGAGATATTCAAGATGTAATGGAGCCACATTCTTATGCTACAATTGAGGAGCTAGTCCATAAAGCTCAAAGGGTGGAGCAACAACTAAAAAGAAGAAAAACTTCCTTTTCCAAGACCAATGGGGCTGCAACTTTCAGCTGGAAGGACAAGCCTAAAAGGGAGGTTTCTCATGTGAACAATAAAGAAGAAAAGGTGGAGAGTTCAAGCAAAAAAATTATGGATCCAACTCCAACAAGATCAAGCAATATCAAGTGTTTTAAGTATTGCTTTCCAATGCCCAACAAGAGAACTATGATTTTACTTGAAGATGGAGGCATAAGGAGTGAGTCTTCAAGTGACTTAATTAGTTCTTCAAGTGAAGAAGAATAAGAACTCACACTAGTGGAGACCGAAGAGGGTGATCTCTTGATGGTAAGGAGAATGTTGAGCAATTTTTGCCTAGAAAAAAAAGAGGAAAGTCAAAGAGAAAATATTTTTCGCACAAGGTTTTAGTTGAAAAGAAAGTATGCTCACTTATCATTGATGGAGGGAGTTGCACCTATGTGGCTAGCACAAGACTTGTGGAGAAATTACACTTGCCAACCACAAAGCATCCAAGGACATACAAGCTACAATGACTTAGTGAAAGTGGAGAAGTGGTGGTAAATTCTCAAGTGATAATTCTTTTTTCTATTAATGCTTATAATGATAATGTTCTTTGTGATATTGTACCTATGGAGCTGGTCATATCCTTCTTGGTAGGCCATGGCAATATGATAGAAAAGTGATACACAATGGCATGGAGAACACTTTTGAGTTTGAGCATTAGGCAAGAAAATTATTTTGAGGCCTTTGACTCCTAGACAAGTGTGTGAGGATCAAATAAAGATGAAAGAAAATAGAATTCATGAGTTGAAAAAAAATACTGCACTTGGTAAAGGCAAAAATAGTGAGCTACCCAAGAGAAACACTAGTGAAAAGAAAAGAAAAGAGAAAGAAAATGAGAGCAAAAAAAATGCATGAGATTAAAGAGAGCTTATTCTTAAGTGAAAATAAAATCAAGAGAGTGCTATTGGCACAACAACCTCTTTATTTTATGCTTCCTAACTCTCTTTGTGTACATGTTGAAAAAGAAGGTGAAAAATTGCCCAAAGCTATGCACTAACTTTTGGAGGAATATCAAGATATTTTTCCAAAAGAGGTGTCTAATGGCTTGCCTCCTTTGAGAGGCATAGAGCACCAAATTGACTTGATTCCAGGTTGTTCTCTATCAAATAGGCTAGCATATAAGACTTCCCCCATGGAAGCAAAGGAGATCCAAACACAAGTGGAAAAGCTACTTGACAAAGGGTGGATCCGTGAGAGCATGAGCCCTTGTGCTATGCCTATTATTCTTGGGCAAACCAAGATGGTGAATAGGACCTTGGGTCAAATCCTTAGATGCTACATCAAGAGTAATTTGAGAACATGGGAGGAGTGTCTACCTCACATTGAGTTTGCTTACAATAGAGTAGTTCACAAGATTACTTCCTTATCTCCTTTTGAAATTGTTTATGGCTTTAATCCTTTAACTCCTCTTGATTAATTGCCTTTACCTAACACTTCTTATATGGTTAATCATGATGCTTTGTCTAAAGCTTCTTATGTTAGGAAAATGCATGAAAAAGTGAAGGCACATGTGGAGAAAAAGATGGAACAATATGCAAAGTAAGCCAATAAGCACAAGAAGCAAGTGATCTTTAATGAAGGAGATTTGGTGTGGCTTCATTTGAGGAAGGATAAATTTCCTCATGAAAGGAAATCCAAGCTCCAACCAAGAGGAGATGGACCTTTCAAGATATTAGAGAGGATCAACAACAATGCTTACAAACTTGAGTTGCCTAGTGAGTATGTGTGAGTAATACTTTTAATGTTTGTGATCTTTCTTTGTATGAAGTAGGTACAAATGAGGGAACAAACTTGAGGACAAGTTCTTTTCAAGAAGGTGGGGATGATGAAGGTCCATGGCAAGCTAAAGATATAGAAGGAGAGCTTGAAGCACTTCCTTTGGTGAGATTTAAAGGACCAATGACAAGAGCTAGGACTCAAGCACTTCAAGATCATATCCAAGCTAACTTGGACAAGTATGAAGAAGCACATCAACTCAAGGATGACAAGGGCTGGATTTTGATGTCTCAAGTCCAATTTAATTCAATAAATTACAACACTTGTTAGAAGCAATTCAGTAAAAACACAGAATAATTACTGTCTGTTTTAATCGATTATAATGTATATGTAATCGATTACGAGTAGCTCAGTTACACATAGAATCTCGTCTTAACTATTTTAATCGATTACCAATTGTCTGTAATCGATTACGCAACACTTTGAAAAATGAAAAACTTTGTGTTAATCGACTACATAACTAAATAATCAATTACTTTGTTCATACATCTGTTTCCAGGAGATCGAGAACAAAATAATTGATTACATGAACCATTAATTGATTACGTGAGACGAATAATTGATTACTTGGATGAATAATTGATTAAATTCAGTAATTTTCATTTTTTTATATAAAGTTGTCAAACTGAATGTAAAGGAATTCGGATTTTTCTGAGATTAATGAAAGCAAAGTTTGCTTTTGAGAGATTTCTCTCTTGTTCTTGTGTAAGAACTTCATGTTTCTTATCAATAGCTTCAAGCTATTGTGGCGATTCTTTCTAGGCTTATTGGAAAGCTTTTCCATGGTGCCATCCACCCTCATCCCTTACCTTTATCCCACTTTCCATAGCTGAAATCAAAACATACAAACAACCATTAGTTTTGTGGAAACTGGACAGCTTTGTGTCCTTGAAGAAAGCTTGAAGTTTGAGTTTCAATTCAAGGTGGATTTGGGAAAATTCATGGTTGATGGGTTCAGCCATACATCAAATGGTATCTAGAGCCTAATCCTTGTGGAATTCTTCTTCAAGTTCAGTTTTTAAAAGTTCTTCAAAGGTAAAATTCTTTAACTTTTCCAAAATTTGAAATCCATTCTTTTTCTTTGAGTTCTTGCATTTTTGTGAAAATCTTTGGTGGGTTAGTCTTGTGTAGTGATCTGCCACATAACGAGCCAAGTATAATCGATTACTTAGTTCATTTTATACATTAAACATGTCTGTCTTAATCGATTACGAGCCAAGTGTAATCGGTTGCATAGTTCTTTTCATTCATTAAGCATGTTTGTCTTAATCGATTACCATTCTTCTGTAATCGATTACTGAAGATTATTTTCTAACTAAGTCTTTCTGCTATAATCGATTACGTCTTAAATTAATTGATTACTTTGTTCATCTAAGTTTTCCAGAACTGCTCAAGAACATTTTAATCGATTACTTGACATATTAATCGATTACATAATGTGAAATAATCGATTAAATATTTGTATTAATCAATTACATGTAGTTAATTCTTTTTTCTATTTAAAGCTTTTGGGTCTGAAACTTTAAGGAGAAACAATCTTTCGAATTTTTGAAATACCCAACACAAGCTAAAGCTATCATAGGTCCAAGAAATAGTTTTCTAAGTATTAGATTTATTGCTTAAAAATCAAAAGATCATTTTGCTTCATAGTTGAAAATGAGTTAAGGCAAGATTTAGAGAATAAGTTCAAGAGATAAGATTCTGAGTTTTAACATTCATGCAACCTGGATTTGATTGGTAACTTCATTCGTGCATTTATTCATCCCTTAAGCATCACAGGTTATGTCTCTCTTGAATCTTCTTTTTAGATTTTTTCTGTGTTTCAAATTTCTGTTGTAAATCTAAGTTCAAATAGTTTCTTTCAAGCTTTCTAGAGTAGTGTTCTCAGGGGTAAAGATCTGAGTAAGGTTCTCAGATTCTTTGTGATTTGATTTCTAATAGGGTGTTAGAATTCTGATTCTTTTTCTAGGGTTGATAAAGAAGATCACTTGTCATTGCTTGTAAAGAACACATTTGAATTAGTGGAACTCTAATATAGTTTGATTAGAAGAACTGGGTGTAGCTTCTCTTGAGAAGTGAACCAGTATATGTGCTTGTGTACTTTCTATTGTTCTATCTCTTTTTGCTATCTTGATCTCTTAACTGTTGTGATTTCTTCATTACTCAACAAGTTCATATTTTTGTATTGATTCATTGGACTAAGTGGTTTGATTGAATTGAAGTCTTATTGGTTTTAAAAGTGATAAAGATTCTTAAACTCTGATTTATTAAAAGTTTTAAAAGGTCAAGTTTATACCAATTCATCCCCCCTCTTGGTATTTGACTGTATTCATATTATTTTCAATTGGTATCAAGAGTTGGTTATTGAAAGTTAATCAAGGTCCCTCCCTTAATTGTCCTCCGATGTTTGAAGGAGAGCATTTTAGTTTTTGGAAAAGTCGTATGCAAATCTTTATTCAATCAAACGACCCAGGTGCTTGGAATACTATTGAGAAGGGTCCTTTGATCCCTACAAAAGTTGTTCATAATGAAAGAATTCCCAAGGAGTGGGATGAGATGACGGAAGCAGAAAAAAGAGTTGTGCAGTATGATTTTAAAGCTAAAAACATGATTACATCTGCTCTTTCTTCTGACGAATTCTTTAGAACTGTTAGGTGCAAAAGCGTAAATGAAGTGTGGGAGATGTTGGAAGTAACTCATGAAGTAACAAATGAAGTGAGAAATCAAGGAAGCATACCTTTATTAATGAATATGAAATGTTCAAGATGAGCAACATAGAAAACATTTCTCAGTTACAAACAAGATTCACTCACATTGTCAACCATCTTCTTGGTCTTGGGAAGATATTTGATGCTGAAGAATTGAATATCAAAATATTGAAGTGTCTCACAAGATCATAGCAACAAAAAGTTACAACAATCAAGGAATCAAAAGAACTATCCAAGATGTCCATGGCTGCACTTTTTGATAAGCTTCTTGAGTATGAACTTGAAATGTCACAGCTAACACATGCAAAGGATGCAGAGAAGAAACACAAGAGTATAGCCTTGAAAACTACATCAACTCATGTGGAAAAGGAGGAAGACTCAAGTGAAGATGAAAGTGATAAACATATGACCTAGTAGTGAAGAAATTTAGCAAGTTCATGAGAAGAAACAAGAACAAAAAGCTGTCAAAGTTTAACAAACAAAATGACAGCAACAACAACAACTCCACCAACTTCACTTGCTTCAAATATGGTAAACCTGGACACATTAAATCTGAATGCCCAATCTTCTTGAAGAAGCAACAAGGTGAGAGGAAGACTAGTAAGGAGGGGAAACAAAAGAAGGCATACATAGCGTGGAAAGACAATAATTCAACAACCTCCAAATCAACAACTGAGAATGAAGAAGCAAATGTATGTTTCACATCTACAATAAGTGATGATGAAGGATTCTCAAGTGTTGAATCTGAGGTAAACTTTGAATATGATAATATTATTGATGTTTTCCATGAGATGCATGAAGAGGCCCAAAAACTTGCACAAACCAATAATAAGCCGAAAGGTAATCTCAAATGGCATGTTTCCAAAATTGTTGAATTGCCATCTGAACTTTGCAATTTGAAAGAAGCAAATGAAAAGCTTATTTCAAGTTACAAAGCTAATGGATGTGTTTGTGACTCATCATTTTTAAATGTTGATAAATGTAAGATGTTACAAAAAGTATTTGATGATTACAAAAAGAGTCAAGGTGAAAAATATATGCTTTTGCTTTCAGAAAATTCTTATTTAGTTGATCTTTTGAAAAGGCTTTATAGAGGAAAATGCAACTTAAATCAAATGCTAAGTGTGCAAAAATATGCTGGAGATACTTCTGTTTTGGGGTACAAACATGGATCAAAATCTTTTGGAAAAACAAGATTTGTGCCTCCAAAACAAAAGTATCAAAAAGGCCTTTAAAAATAAAGCATTATCAATTGACTCATTTTGAAAGTGCATCAAAAATTGTCACTTGCAATTATTGCATGAAGAAAGGCCATACATCCATTAAATGCAATGCAAGGAGATACTATGGGCCTAATGGTGAATTCATTTGGGTACCTAAGAAAAAATGGAAACCAACTAACCCCTATGGACCCAACCCAAAATGGGTACCTTTATTTGTTACTTAATTTGAATTTTGTAGGTGAGTCTAAGAGTAAAATCATCACTATGGTACCTTGACAGTGGTTGCTTTAGGCACATAACAGGTGACATGTCTATGCTCTCAAATTTGATTCTCAAAGATGGAGGATATGTTACTTATGGTGATAATAATAAAGGATAGATCATTGGAGAAGGAAATATCGGAGATAGCTTTAAAACAAAAATAAAGAATGTGCTTTATGTAGAAGGTTTGAAGCGCAACCTCTTAAGTATAAACCAACTATGCGACAAAGGTTTCAAAGTCTCAATCGATTACCATTCTTCTGTAATCGATTACTGAAGCTTAGTTTCTAACTAAGTCCGTCTGCTATAATCGATTACGTCTTAGATTAATCGATTACTTTGTTCATAAAAGTTTTCCAGAACTGCTCAAGTACATTTTAATCGATTACTTGGCATATTAATCGATTACATAATGTGAAATAATCGATTACATACTCGTATTAATTGATTACATGCAATTAATTTTGTTTTCTATTTAAAGCTGTTGGGTCTGAAACTTTAAGGAGAATCAATCTTTCGAATTTGCGAAATACCCAACACAAGCTAAAGCTCTCATAGGTCCAAGAAATAGTTTTTTGAGTATTAGATTTCTTGCTTAAAAATCAAAAGATTATGAGTTTTAACATTCATGCAACTTGGATTTGATTGGTAACTTCATTCGTGCATTCATTCATCCATTAAGGATCACAGGTTGTGTCTCTCTTGAATCTTCTTTTTAGATTTTTTTTCTATGTTTCAAATTTCTGTTGTAAATCTAAGTTCAAATAGTTTCTTTCAAGATTTCTAGAGTAGTGTTCTCAGGAGTAAAGATCTGAGTAGGGTTTGAAAACAATAGGAATAACCAAGAGGAGGGTGAATTGGTTAAAACTTGGTCTTTTAATAAAGTTTATAAAATCAAAGTAAAAGGATCTTAATCACTTTCAAACCAAGAATGCTTATAATCAATCAAATTACTCATCACAAGAAATCAATAGCTCAAAATAGAACTTGTTGAGTAATGGTGATAACACCAAGAAAAAATGAACAAGATTACTTGAAGAGATAGAGATAAAGAAAATCAACACAAGCAATTTATATCGGTTCACTTCTCAAGAGAAGCTACATCCAGTTTCTTTTAATCAATACTAGATTAGAGTTCCACTATTATAAAATTCAGTTCTTACAATCTTTACAATAATCTCTCTTTATCAACCCTAGGTAAAGAATAGAAATCTAAAACCCTATTAGACTCCTAATGATCAAGAACAAGAGAACACTACTCTGTTATTCTATAGAGAACACTACTCTAGAACAAGCTTCAAAGAATCCTTTACAATAACACCAAATAACAAAAATTACAAAAATGAAATTACACTCAAAGATTATGGAGAGAAACAACCTGATAATCCAATGAATATGAATGCATATGAGTTACCAATCAAGGTTGAAGTGCAGAAATAGAAATTCAGAACATGCTCTCCATTACTCTTTTGAAATCTCTTGCCCAAGAAATCATTCAATACCCATGAAGATTAAAGAGTGGGACAAGAAGTAAGTAAACCCAAAAAATCACTTTCTAACTTTTAGAAGGCTTGTGTATATTCAGAAAATTCGAAGTGTTCATGTTATCTTTCAAGCCAAGCCTTCCTTCTATTTATAACAGATTTTTGTAACAACTTGTAATTGATTACATGCACCAAATAATCGATTAAAACGCATTAAGTAATCAATTAAAGTGTCATTTAATCGATTAAGTGTTTAAGGCTCAATTCTGGGTTTCACAATGAACAAGATAATCGATTAACCCGAGCTGTAATCGATTAAATCAGAAAAGTTTTATTTCAGAGACTGTTAGGACTTTTGGCAAGCGTACCAATTGTCGTTGTAAGTTACAAAATTTATAAAAGTTCGTCTCCACAGGGACTTGTGCTACTCAGTTAATTCAAATAGAATTAAGCAGTTTAATAGTTATGTACAACGAGTAAGGTCGAAGTTTAATGGTTTTACGGAAATAAAGAAAAATTACGAATGTTTACGGAAACTAATAAAACGATTTTAACTAAGAAAAGCGTAGGATTGGATTTCATTGTTCATACCCTTAGTATTTAATTAATATTACCATGCATAAGTTATTTTCTATTATTACTGATGCACACTGAGTTACCTTGAATCGATGTCTCGCATTCAAGTTCTAAGGATATTTTACTGCATATCGATCTCTCGCATATTTAAGTAAATACCCCAGCGTTACGATTATGTTTGCGTGCTTATTTGCAATCTAAACGTTATGCTCTATGTCTAGCAACGTAACGTAAAGAGTAAATTTATTCATTTCGAACTCTAAGATTACTTCTCAGTCTCACTTCGAGTTTAAGTTCGTGATATTAGTGATCAAGTAATATCAAGCGTTAAGTATGGAATAAATTTACCAATAATAAATAGAAAAACTTATGCAAAAGTAAATATCAAAAGAAATACTAGAAGGGTAAGAAGATTACATCCAATCCTTCGAGAAAGCTAGCCAAGCATGGGCAGAACCTCCGTAGAAAAATCGGTGAAAAGATTCATCACCGCTTTCCGATTCGGCAGAGTTTCCACACTCAATCTCACTTCTCTCACTTTCTAACCTACCTAATACTAATATTTAAAGGCCTAAACTAAAGAAAAAGCTTACAAGAAGCAAAGAAGAGAGAAAATTGGAGTGGAAGAAGTTTGGAGGGATGGATTTTGGCAA
>PYAF01003837.1:3711-16780 GCA_007407185.1 Glycine tomentella
ATTCCGGATTTGTAATTATGGCTTTGATGCTAAGCTTTTCATCTTATCAAGACAATTAGGACAATTTTTTATAGATTTCTCAGTATGTCTTTGGATAAATGCCTAAATTATAACCCTATTTTGACGTATATATGGCATTTATCATATGGATGTTAGGTTATGTGGAGTTTGATTGATCTGCATTGCAACTGTGTGATCCTAGTTTGACCCAAAACCAATTTCAATGAACTCAGAATCCTGGATTTGTTAACCGTTGGCTCGCCTTCAAATTTGAAAGGTACGCACAGTTTGACCGTTGGGATTCGCAAAATAACATCTAGAGCGTAAGATATCCCCTTTGCATAGAAGTAGTGAAATATGTTCAAACTATGTTAGCTCACCCAAGCAAGGAAAACTTTTGCCTGGACGAGTATTGTTTATTGAGCATTTTTAGTTTAATATTTTTCTATTATTCTTCACTTATTTGACTTCTCTTGGACTGTTATTTTCTCACATTAACTCGGTTTTTGTCGTAGGCAAACAATTGAGCTTCATTGATAATTGTTGTTTATTTTCAGATTTTGTACTTACTTGACTTATCTTCATTTTGAGGGTTATTTTAGGTTTGAAAGTCAGAACCTCTGCACTTGAGCTTTCAGTTGCGAGTTGGGCTTTGATTGGTGTAATTAGCATAATTAGTTAAGTTAGATGGGCCTAGTCTGGGCCCATCCTTTTCTACTGATTCAGTCACTATATATTAGTATAGTTAGTTAGTTAGTTACTTCATTTGGTACAAACAAAAATTTTAGCTTCTTATGCAAGTTTTAAGAATTAAAATCTTTTCTCTCTTTTTTCTCTCAATTGTTCTTTATTTTTATTCTTCATTTCATTTTTGTGCTTCTATTTTCTTACACAAATTTTGTGGCTCTTCCACTGATGAAGATCATGGAAGGCTAAACAATCAATCAATCAATCCAAGGATCCAGTCCTAGTAAGGAGAATTTGAGTTGTGGTTTGGTATGTCATTTTCTTCTTTAATCCTCTCTTTGATTTTCATGATTATGAATGTGCTTAGGATTGGAAACAGATTAGGTTATGGATTTATTTCCTAATTTTTAATTTTAATCATAGTTTGTTTCGATGATATTTCAATCTAGTTTGTGATTTCAATTGATTTAATAATTAACTCAATTGAACTGCTTCTAATGACATTGAATGAACCTTCATAATATGATCATTATTTGAGAACCATGATAATTCATATTGCTTGGTTTGGTGAATTGGATTGATATTCTTGAATATGTTTTTACAACATCTTTTATCAATTTTGTCAGTTTCTACATTTTTCTTCAATTCTAGTTTGTGTTTCTGCAATTTTTGTTCATTGTTTGCGAACTGTGCGATCAAAGTTTGCCTATTGTTTATCAATGAATTGAAGTTGGAACCAAATTAATCGTACCTCTAAGTCGACCTAGGTTAATCATGTGCTACATAATTATCGTAGTTTTTTTTGTTTTGTAGCGATTCAACATTCATTATAAAAACTAGCACCATTGCCGAGGATACGGTTCACTGTTTGCTAACTTTAATCCACTCATAATTATATAGTAGTATAGGTACAAATTGATATTAGTATAAAAAAAATTGCATTTTGCGGCATATTTGCATTGGTATTGTTAGTTGTTATGTAGTGTGTGTGAAGTAGTAGTGCAAAATAGAAAAACAACATACACAAAAATAGAGTAGTAGTAGAGAGAGGAGTGGTGTAGTGTACTTGTGTTTTGTGTGTTCCAAAAGAGAGAGAAGAGTTTGATCTCAAAACTTGCGCTCGAAGTTTCTAAAGTTTGTTTTGTACAAAAATGATTCTAACTAACTATACTAAGAAGACAAATATATACTGGGACTAATCATAAGGAAAGGATGAGCCTTGATTAGACCCAACTAATTTCTCTAATTAAGCTAATTACACAAAGCAAATATATACTGGGACTAATCCAAGTGCATAGGTTCTCACTTCCAAGCCTAAAATGACCCTCAAAACAGCATAATTGGCCCAAGCTTATTTCGGACAAAATTGTATCCTTTTTCCTTATATTTTCAAAAACTACTCATGTGCTCCATTTGGAGTTTTGTGGCATCCTATAGGTCCTGCACAAGGAAGATAGGTCAAGTAAGCATAAAATTCAAAAATAAGCCACAATTATCAATTAAGCTCAATTATTTGCCTAATACCTAAACTGATTAAGGTAAGAAAATAAGAGTTAAAGAGAGATCAAATAAGCTATGAAGAATAGGAAAATACTAAACTAAAAGTGCTCAATCAACCTGAATTATATTTCCACTATGCAATGTGAGTTTTACAAGCAATCATAATCAATTTCAAATTCTACCCAAAAAATGAAACAAAGCCACCCAACCCTAGGGTCCTTTCTGAATGTAATGTTAGTATGTCGATGTCCTAGAGATAATTTTTTTCATCAGATGAACTCCTTTTGCTATTTAGTGTTTCATTGTTAATAAATTTGAGCAAACTTTATCTTTATCATATTCATGTCTTGCCGATATTTTATAGTAATATGTGTTTAAAGATAATGACCATAGGAATAGAACAGGTGCTCTCTCGAGGATCAATGATGGGGATCATGATAGTGGAGACTCGAGGACACTGAATGTCAATTACCTGAAATGTGTTCCTAGCCTTGAATGACCAAGAAAAGGCATTGGTGGTCTCAAAAAGGACTAGTATGACATCTTCTACTTGTATAGAGATACAAGGTGGGGACCTCATGGAATGTAGGCATGGTGGTGCCTTAGCTGATGTCGTGGGTGGATCTGTTGGAGAACAGATGACACCGAGCTGACCCGCCGAGAGACTCCACAAGGTTTCTTTAAAGTATCATTAGATTTGTAAAGTCTCCCATCATTAGGTAGTGCGGATCATCCTAGACTTGAGGATGACACTATATCTTAGGATTGTACTTTGACTATACAACTCTATCTGTCTGAAAATGGGGAGAACAGTGTACTCTTGGGTATAACTTGAATACATGAGTGAAGATGGACATGCCGAAAGGACTCCCTACAAGGGATTAGTCATTCACAAGACCAGTATGGCTTGGATGACTTCTAGTTGACTTGGAAATTTATGCATAGTAAAAGATCATGAGGAGTCATAATTCGTCTTAAAGTCAATAGAAGAAGATTTCTAGTTCTGTGAAAAGATATATTTGGTCAACTACGAGAGGTGAAACTTTATCCTTACTTTTGACTCAATGTGAATGACGATATGAGGGATGGTGCCAACACAATATCCAAATCAGAAAGGTAGATCACTTGATCAAATTAGTTAGTTCTGGGGCCACAGAGCATTGCTAATGTCTTATGCGGTCATTAAATGATTTGGGCCCTTTAAAGGAGTTTAATTGCTCCAAGTTCATTTATGTCAGTGACTAATTGGGCTTAATGGGTCACACACAAAAGGTTGTTCTTGATTGCTTATAACTTGCAAGTTTGGGCCAATAATAGTTTTTGGGCTTTTCCATGACTAATGGTGTAATTGGGTTGGAGTTGGACTCCAACTCCAATTGATGCATGCGCCCCATTTAGGCTAATAGTGAGAAATTAGTTCTACACTAATAGGCCAAAATGTGTTACAAGCCCTAATAGGGACATGGACTATGACTCCTAGTAACTCAAGAAGTTTACTTGACCAAAATAAGTTTTGCGCAAATTCGAAATTTGAATTTTGAAATTATGAATTTTGAATTCGAATTCAAATTTAAATTAAGAACTAGGACAAAGATTGAATTTGAATTTAAATTTTAAGTTTGAAATTTAAATTTGAATTTTGAATTCAAAAGGTGTTAGGTTGTAAGGATAATTGTGAATTATCCAAATCTTTATCCAATGAAGATTGTATAATGCTTCTTCCAACAACTTTTTTATTTGAATTACTAATTTAAAGAAAATAGTTAAAGCAACAACCTAAGGGATGTGATGATGAAAGATTTTACAAAATTACAACAAATGAATAGGATTCATTTAACTTAAATTTTGAATTCAAGTCTTTCAAGAATGGAACAAAGTCAAGATGATTCTAGAAACCATACTTGAATTTTGAATTTTACAACAAGTGAAGACCCTTGGGCTGATTTTGAGTGATTGAGTAAGGATTCTAATTCTAATAAGAGTACAAGATAATAGGCTCCTAGGATATAAAAGCACTCCATCCTTATGTTATCCGTCTAGCTCTTTGAAGAAGAAAAAAGGGTTCTTGTTTTCTTTCTCCTTCATTATCTTCTCTCTTCCATTGTTGCACCCTTATCTAAGCTCAAGACATCATCTTTTGTCTTGAGAAATAAACCAAACAATTGAAGCCTCCACCTTGTCATTACCTAGCAAGCAACAAAGTGAAGGAGGGTCAAGAAAGAGAAGGAGTTCTCTCAAGCATTCAAGGTACAACCGTGTGGATCACCATTGGAAAGCATCATCATTTTGAAGCCTTTCAAGCGATCAAAAAGGTTTTTCTAAAACCCCCTAGCATTTTAATGAATAGATTCTAAACAAGTTTCATAAGGACTGTAAGGAGTTACGGGTTTAGCAATGAAGAACAAAATAGAGAATTTTGTTTTCACCCTTATGAACATATTCCATGAACGTCATGGAATGTGCATTCTAACTTTCATGGAAGCCTAAGATAAACCTACCCTTAGCTTCAAACTAAAACTACTTATTCTAGCATGTTGTAAAATGCACATGCAGCAACAATATGTAAAAACATATGAAAATAGAGTCAAAGAGAGATACACCATTTACATTCAAATGCAAGAACCAAATGCCTGATTGAATGGATCTTTCTCGATCTCAAATGATGTTTAAAACTCACTTTAACCTTTGACAGCTTTAAGAAATGAAACTGGAATTTGAGTCATAAAAGCTCGTTCTAAATCATTGTTAAAAGTGAGAACAGGTGGCTATATATAGAGAAAACAGTTATAACCGCCTGTAATCTATTAAAATGACAATGTAATCAATTATCTCAATAGAGTAATCAATTAGATTCTCTTTTTAATTGATTAAAGTGTTCTTCCTCAAACTTCAAATGCTTCCATGAACAATGTAACTTATTAGATTCTTGATTTAGTCAATTAAAGTGTTATTATTGACTACTTCTGCGAACACTTTCAAGAATGATGTAATCGATTATTATACCCTTGTAATTGATTAAAGCAGAGACCCAAGAAAACATACATGGTCTCAAAAGAACTGTGTAATCAATTACAGATAAGTGGTAATCGATTAAATTAAAATGAATATCTCTCTACAAGCTTCTCAAAAGACTTGTGTGATCGATTACAGATAGATGGTAATCGATTGAAAGAGAGAGTTATGCACTGAAGATGTTTCTTACCTTAGAATCAATCTTCCTACTTCTATATGATGATGCATGATGTACACATAGATAGATTAAGACTAAATCAATAAGGAGTTTGGCATGTAAAAAGACAAAACTTTTCATAGCTTGATCTTCATGTTGCTTCTCTTATCTCTAAAAAAGGAGCTAAATATCATGAATTTGAAGCTAATCAGAAGACCACGGTCATGGTAATTTTGTACGTGTGCATTAATTTTGTATGTCAGTGGTCTATTTGTGTCTCTTATCACTTAAAGATTGCAAGGATCACTTTCCAATTTTAAATCCTAATTGATAATAATCTTTAATTAAGGAAAGGTAGAAAGAGAACCTCCACATAATGTTATAAATAAGGAATGGGGCCATTCTATTTTAAAAAAAGAAAATCTTTAGTTTTATACTTCTCTTTTCACAAATTTGAGAGAAACCTTGAGGGCTTTTGAGAGCTAAAGAGCGTGGACAACACTGCTAGGACGGATCGTGATCATCGTTCTTTCCTATTTGTATGCGTATGTTTACTTTATATAACATTGCTAGTTTCACTCTAAACACGAGTGGCTAGTCCCCTAGTCCGAGGGTTATGCTGTAACTGTCTAAATGTACTTCTCTCCTTATTCTTAATGTAATTTATCGTTGTTTCATGTTAATTAATTCTCTTCCTTATTTTAATGTTTATTTGGAACCGATCATTCTAATACTAAATCGTTTGCATAGTAGTGATCATCTACATGTAATTGGTAGATCTAGGTAGAAAATGTTTTGCACCAAATTGCATGATCAAACTATTTGGGGTAATCTTTGATAGATTAGTTAATCTTTAATTAATCATCCCTAGAATTGATAGCTCCATGATCATTAGGGTATTGATTAAAGGCAAATAGCATCTTCTGACCTTGATCATAAGTTGTAGTTGATTGTGGAAATCAGTAATTAACTAGGAAAGAAATTTCATTAGGACTAGGATTAAGGGAAAATTGGTACTAGTCCAACGATGAGTAATCAATATATCTTGACATCCGTGGGGAACAAAGGTTCCCTATGTGATGTCATCTACTCATCAATGGAATCCTACAACCAACAAAAATAAATTTGTTAGATGGTGTTGTTGTTATATAAAGTTACATGTAAAACTTAAAATATGCTTACCACCCTATCAAAAATTTGTTGAGCCACCTCAGATGCAATCTACCTAAAATGTTTTGTGCGAGACATCTTCCACATCACATGTCTTTTAATGGGAGATGGAGGGTTAAAGATTGTTGAACTCGCAGATGATTTACTTCCTCCTACCATTTTTTTCATTTTCGCAGATGTTTTACTTCTTCCTACCATTTTTGTCATTTTCTCTGCCATGAGTTTCCTCTCAATATGTATTGTCACATGTTGTGATTTTAGCGTTCTCGAGCCTTCTTTATGATTTCCTATGATAAAATAAACACAATTTGAGCAAATAAATTAGAAATTTCAATTTCATAAAACAACACCAACAAGTAATTTGCAAAGAAGGGTTATTGCGATTTGTAGAAAATTCTTTCCATATCTTGTGATCCAGACCATACTTATTACAAGGAATCTCATCTTCACCCTCCTTTTTCTATGTATACGAATTTATTGGTTAGGATTGACTTAAATTGCCTCCATCTTGTTCTCACCAATGAAGTGATTGAAAAAACATATATTACACTTGAATAGTGTGTTAGATAAATATTAAAATCATTTTGCAAAGAGTATGGTTTTCTCACATAGATATGACAAAAACACGATTTTGAGTGTATCGTCCAATGATGGAAAAACAACTTTTTTTAACAACAAATATAGACTATCGTTCAATGCTTGTAAAATGATGTTTTTACAAAGATTTTTAAATGTAGACTTGTGTGACAAAGTGTGTCAAAATATGCACAAGAGAATACAAGTTAAATAGCTTTAGAGAGAAGTAAAAACACTTAAGTTTATACCGGTTCACTAAAACTGAGCCACATCCCAATCTCCTATACAATCCTATAAAGGTTCTACTAATCAAAACTTGATTATAAACTAGTATTTTGTCCTGTCACTCTTAGCTACAATAGTACTCTCTGGGCCACTTCTAGCACACCCTTTAGACTCTCTCTAAATCTAAGAGCACCCAAGTATTGTTTAACACTAAGCTGCTTTTGGCTTTCACAAACAACAAAGGTTTGAAATGAATACACATATTCAAGACACTCAAATAATGGATAATCACTTAAGGGCGGATGCAATCATAAAAAATTCAAAGCAAAGGATAACTTTTAAGCACAAAATAGTATCGTCCAATTTTACTCTCTTGTATTTCTCTTTGTATTTGTGTGTTGATAGCAATGTTTGAGTCACCTTTTATAGATTTCAGAGAAGAGATCCATTATGGAATTAGAGCCTTCCTTGGTATGATGGTTTTCTCACAAATGTCAACTTGTGCAATCTGTCGCTTGCTTAAGCTGAAAGAAGGAATAAAAGTACAAACAACTGCATGTGCTTCTCTCTTTAGCGATAATGACCTTTGAGGAATATTCTCTTCTAATTTCTTCTATTTTCTTCTATTTTGTCCTTACGTACTTGAAGTTCAAACATTAAAATTCAAAATAAGAAAAGCAAAGTGAATGTATAAAGAAGTTGGTATGAGAACTTCTCTTTTTAGCTAATGTGAATCAAGTACATGGTTGGATGTTACTTATACTTAATATAAATTGGTTTGTGTAAGGGAGTAAGTCCTTTGGGCACGTGTTTAAAATAAAATGTATAAACACTGATTTTCACAAATAATTGGACACTTGTTTACAATAACATCATAGACGCTAAATATATGTCTGTTAAAAACAAGTTCCAGCTATGAATGGATGATAACAAATAAGAGCATTAGGATAGAATATCATTACCATGTGTGCTCATATACAGTAAGTCCTATTTCACTTAAGAATAAACCATTAGTCCATTAATAATTTAAATCTTTGTAATCATCAAAATATTGGGTATGGATGGATCATCCAGTTATGAAATATTGTACAGTTCAGACCTAACAATCTCCCCATTTTGATGATGACAGACCATATAAATTTTGATCAAGATAAAAAATAATCGTGTAGGATATCAGAGCAAATAAACTCAGTAAGATTATGCATGATTATGAAATATCAAAGATATTGTATTAGAGTATGTATATATGTATGAAGGTTTGTTAGGAACTCCCCCTAAGTTCAACAACCTTTATGCATGTTTCAGATAATAAAACTAAGATGAAACATGTAAACATATACATATATATATGTATATATATGTATATATATATAAGTGGATAGCAACACACACATAGAGCACCATACCACTTCTATTATTAAGAGTGTGTCTCTTTTACATTCAAAATTTCTATACTTCTCCCCTTTTTGTTATTGACAAAATGACATATGTTGCAAATAAAAAAAATGATGATTGAACATTATAGTCAGTCTTGAGATGATGATGGTGGAGGTGGTGCAGAAGTGGGGTCAGTTGATGATTTAGGTTGAGCAGGAGGAAGAATACAAGGTTGTTGTTGAACTGGTGGAGGCGGTTAGATGACAGGGTTAACAACAATGTCAAGCATTTTCATCTGAGTTTGTTGAAGATTTTGCAAGAGCATTTGGAACAGGTTGGTGAATTGAGTGGATATGGTTTGTTGCATAGATAGTTTGTACTACTCATTCTCAATTCATTGTTATTCAACATAAGCTCTTAACTCCTTCAATGTTTCTTCCCTTTGCTTCATCATAGCCTGAGTCACAATTTCTTGTGTATCTTCCCTTTACATCATCATAGCCTAAGTCACAAAAGCTTGGACTCTGTCTTCTGAGTCAACATTGGGGGCAACAAAGTTAATGGAAGTAGACTAGCAAAGTACAGTTTGTTGATTTTGTTGCCTTTAAAGAGAGATTTCCAGTCACTAGGATGGTTAACAAGCTCCACCCTTTGTTCTCTCCATACCAAAGTACAGGTTGAACTTCTTTTTCTTGACTAAGTCACAAACAAATAACCTTGGGTAGATATCTTGTGATGGGTGTCCACAAATGAATGTTCTTCTCCCATCTTATGGTTGGAGATTGGTATCATTAGATGGATCCAGGCCACTTCTAGTAGAAGTAGCAAGAGCTCGTTCAAAACACATGTCGCCTTTAGATTTTCATTTCTCCTTTGGCTTATTAGCTTCTTCACTTTTTGTAAGTGGATGCATAGTCTGTTGAATTCCAAATAAATTATCATGTACCTCCTTCTTTGTCCAACTTCATGATGTCCTTCCCATTTCTCAACTAAAAAAATATGACCAAGATCCTTCTCATGTCATAGTAAATGAGTCAATTCAGTTGAGACTCAATCTCACCTTTGAGTCAAGAACGATTCAGTTGACAATCACAATGTGAAAATCCTCAAGAACAAGGCTATTCCTTTAGTTAAGGTGATTTGGGAGGGGCTTACTTCCGAGGTGACTTTATGGGAGAAAGAGGATGAAATGAGGTTGTTGCACCCACAACTTTTTGAGTTAGAAATTTTAGAAGTTACAACTTTTTGAGCAAAACACAAGTATATATAAGAAATTCCTCACCACTCTCTAAGTGTTTACTCTCACTCTCGTGGCTTTTTCTATAACATTCTCTCTTGCCTTTTTCCACTCTTATTCTCTCTTTAGTTCTTAGGCAAAAACTTCATATCAAATCAAGCCTCTTTGCTATAGTGAAATATGAAATGATTCTAGACAAGACTTAAGAGTCCAAAGAATAGAAAACTTCTAAGACAAAACTTTTGGAAATTTAAAGAGACAAGCAACAAAGCACAATTTAGAAAGGACTACTCAAATTAGAATTTATGAGACAACTCAATGAATGCTACAGCTGTAATAAACTTCACAATAAAGATATACCAATGAATTCAATTGCTAAAAGACATTTTCATCAATTCTGAATGTCATACACCTTTTCACTTGATTTTGTTGTTCAAAGCAATTTTGAAAACTTGTAATTTTGTAGCTTGTTTCTAATTTTCTGTTTTCCAGCTACCCCTTCACTATTTCTTTTGCTTTCTAATAACACTTGATTCAATTTTTGTTTTTGTTTTTGTTTCTAACACTTGTTCCAGATCAAGCACGAAATTGAAATCAAAACAAAGTATTACACAACACAACAACAATACTACACAAATTGACAAGAATCAAAGCTAGAAATCAGGGAAACTATGAAGAACACATGAAGAACATGAATTCACAAGGAAACTTGAAGAAAACCTAGGGTTTTTGTAACACAACACTTAACAAAACTATAGCACTAAGAATCACAAGAAACAAGGAATTACTAAGGATTTTCGTTTTTGACTCTAATGCAGAATTTTACCTTTGAAGAATCCCAAAACTGAAATTGAAGAAAAATTCCACAAGGTTTAAGCTCTAGATACCAAATGATGGACTCCAGAACTGAATCAAGTCCTGTTTTCCCCGATCTTCCTTGCAATGGAATCAATTCTTCAATTGAAAGAAAAACATAGTATGAATGCTCTATTTTTATGATAGTTTTTTAGGTTTTTGTAATGTAAGAATTGGAATAATGGAAGAAGAATAGATGTGGATTTGGATTGACACCATGGAATAGGAATTCCAATAAGTCTTGCAAGAATCACCACAATAGCTTCTGAGCTATTGATAAGAAACAAGAAGTTCTTCATTATGAACAAGGGAGAATAACTCTCAACCTCTCACACACAAAGTGCAATCTAATTTCATTCAATCAAAAGTTCTTACAATCTGTTGTAATGTGGTTTATATAGACCACGAATCTACAAGCTAAATGAAATGTAAATGCATCCTAAATGAAACCCAAACGTAGCTTCCAAGACAAGCTTTCCAAAACAGCTTTTAAATCTAAAAATAGTGCCTCTGCAGAAGGAATGACTTTAATCGATTATTTCGTAATGGTAATCCGATTATTTGAATCAAATAATCGATTACTAGATCTTGGTAATAAATTATTTGTTCATATCAGGCCTGGAAGCTGATTCATGAACAAAGTAATCGATTACTTCACCAAATAATCGATTATTACAGAGACTCCCACTTCCATGTAATCGATTACAAAATGAAATAATCGATTATCACAGGAACTCCCACTTCCATGTAATCAATTACAAGACGGAATAATCGGTTACAACAAAGCTATTTACAAATCTAACATTTATACAAGTGTATTTAATCGATTACAAGCTACTCGTAATTGATTACAATAGATAAGCTCAACATTTTGTAGCCTTCTTCAAGGTTCTCCAAGAGATATAAGTTGGATTGTATATGATCTTGGAGTGTTTGAGCCCTAGCCCTTTTCATTAGCCCTTTAATCACCAAAGGAAGTGCCTCCATGTGTTATTCCAAGTCTTCCTTCACTTGCCTTGATTTTAGGATTGTATCAGGTGGCGTGATTCCCCACCGCAAGAGTCACCCCCTAGTTTAGACCCTTCTGCCTGAACGTACGGATTCCGTTCCTGCAGCTATCTGACACACCTCCTCTCTGAGGCAACTCTATGAGACATATGAGATTTATTCACTTATGCATATCTCATTCATTTTATAAACTCAAATTTATTTTCAACATCAATCTCCAATCACTATCTCACATAATTTACTTAGAAATTCAACATAAATCATGTACAGAACTCAGCTTATTACTCGTGTACAGAAACACAACATATCATTCATGTACAGAGATTCATAGAACACTCAGCAAATATAAAACTTCATTCAGGCACTCAATCATATAACTATAACTTAATTCCAACAATTACTCAGATACAAGTCATACTTCACAGAACTTCAAACACTTATTCAAACACAAGTAACACTTAAACTATCATTATCATAAAACTTCCCTATACATACCTGATAACTCCTTACAAAGCTTGACAAACTTTTCCTAAAAGTACTAGCCTTCTACACGTGGCCTTAAGGGAAGTGGGGCCTCTTCTCACTTAACTTATGCCTTGAAAAGGAAAGGGTGAAAATGAAATGAAAGAGATGGGAGGGAGATAGATTCACGTGGGGTTTGGTGGAGAAAGGGAGTCTTGAAAGCGACTTCCACTTAAGGGCCCTCCTCTCTTTATATAGGGTTTGGAAAGTGATAAAATATTTAAAGACATAATTACCCTTTCTAATTAGTTACTCTCATTTGGTTCCATTAGAACTTAGTTTCATCTCATTCTATTACATCCTAACTAAACTCATAATTACTCTTCTAAATATCTTCCAACTTTATAACAAAAATCTCCTAAGTCATGAGGACTCTCTTCCAAGTGTCCTCCACTTGTGATGCACCAAGACATGAATGCTTGGCTTGGATCGTTTCCGGATTGTAATCTTCAAGACTCCATGAATTAGGGTTTGAAATTCAAATAGAAAAATGGAGAAGATTAAGGAATGATTTAGAATGACGCCACGATCCCCAATCGGAATGATAAGTCGGAGGAGGATTCACCACAAAGGAAAGCTCCCTTGATAAGAATCAATTTGGTCTCAATCAAGAACCAACAAGAGGCTAAGCTCTTAATTTAAGCAAAAGCTCAATTTCATTAATCAAAAGTTAACCAAAAATAGCAAAGTCTGAGTATTTATAGGGCTAGACCTCTAATAAACCCCTAAAAACGTAGGTTTAG
>PYAF01003838.1:4102-28075 GCA_007407185.1 Glycine tomentella
TGGACTATAAGTTTAAATAACGCGTAAGGCATGTATATTTTTACAACTTGTCTTTAAAATCAACGGAATTTTCATTTGAACCTTCATTCTAAAATCTGTTTTAAAGAATCCACCAAGTTTTGATTAGTCATGGTTTTCGGAAAAATTTTAGCAAATAAAATAAATACGTAATAAAAGTGAATCAAGAGCGGTCGTTACATTTGTAAACTTCGACGTTCTTTGTATGGGCTTAAACAGGCTCCTCAGGCTTGGTTTGAGAAGTTTCGTACTATGCTTCTTAATTTCTCCTTCACACAAAGTCAATATGATTATTCTCTCTTCTTCCACAAGTCTCCCACGGGTATAGTTCTCATCTTGGTTTATGTGGATGATCTAATCATTACGGGAACTGATAATGGGTTGATTACTAAGCTTCAAGCTGTGCTACATGCAACATTCCGCATGAAAGATCTTGGACAACTCACATATTTTTTAGGATTGGAGGTACATCATCAATCCAACGACATATTTTTAAACCAGCATAAGTACATTCAAGATTTGATCACTTTGGTTGGTTTAGAAGGAACTACTTCAGTTGGTACTCCTATGGAAGTGAATGTCAAATACAGGAAAGATGATGGGGATCTTTTGGTTGATCCAACTCTCTATCGGCGTTTGGTAGGAAGTCTTATCTACCTAACGACAACTCGACCCGACATTTCGTATGTCGTTCACCAAGTCAGCCAATTTATGTCTTCTCCTCGGCATCTTCATTTTGCTGCTGTTCGTCGCATTATCCGCTATCTTATAGGGTCCCCTACACGTGGGTTATTCTTTCCTCGCGGCTCATCTTTACAACTTATGGCATATAGCGATACTGATTGGGCAGGGTGTCCAGATACACGTCGGTCTACTACAGGTTGGTGTATGTTTCTTAGAGGTGCCCTCATTTCTTGGAAATATAAGAAGCAGGATCATGTTTCTAAATCTTCTACTGAGGCTGAATATCGTTCCATGTCTTCTGCTTGTTCTAAAATTGTGTGGTTACTCAGTCTTTTAGAGGAGCTTGGATTTTCACAGCCTAAGTCTACCCCTCTTCACGCTGATAATACAAGTGCTATTTAGATTGCTGCAAATCCCGTGTTTCACAAACGTACCAAGCATATTGAGGTTGATTGTCATTATATCAGGGAAGCCTTGACCAGTAAAGTCATCTCTCTTCCTTACATCTCCACAGATCTTCAAGTGGCTGATATCTTTACCAAAGCTATGACTAGACAGCGCCATCAATTTCTTGTTGGCAAATTGTTGCTGGTTGACTTACCAGCATCAATTTGAGGGGGGATGTTAATGTATATTAATGTAATTTATTACCTGTTTTAATAGGTTTATAGCTATATTATTATTTTATATCTTGTACATATCCTAACTGTTAGGAAATCTCCTATAATCTCTCCCTTGTAAATCTCCTATAATACGAAATCTCCTATAATCCCTCCCTACCTTGTATAACTCCATTAATCTCTCATCTCCTTGAAAGACACATGCCTTGCTGTCTACTTAAGAAAGAAAGGCCACAGAAGAAGGCAGACAAGTTTTTCCAAAACAAAAAGCTCTTATCATATTGTAATGTGTTTTCTAGTTTCTTGATATTTTGACATTCAATATTTGTATTTAAAAAATATGTCGGGGGTGGTTTTCCTTCCTTCTGCTCTGATATTGGATTTGGAAATTTCTTCAAGCCAACCAGCATGAAGGTTGCTTCTTTGTTTGCTGTAGCTCTTAGTTTTGGTTTTTCCGTAATATTAATGGGAAAGTAATTTATTGATAATTGTTTTATTTTAAGAACCACTTAAAAAAGATTATACTTGAAAGATGAGTCGGTAGTTTATTCTTAATTTACTCTACTAAATCTGTATTTTGTCTTTAAAGTATAATTGAACATAGTATGAACTGTTTCAGTAAAGGACAATTACTAGTAGTACAACATTAACAGGCTACTGACAAATACTCTTTTTTTGGCTAAAGGAGAAAGAGGTGGCAATGAAATACAACAGGCTTGAGATGTATCTGCTATCAATGCTCAACCGTGTAAGATTTTTTTTTTCCTTTTCAGAAAAATACATTTTTTTCTCTTACAACATCAAAGTCTAATTGGCTTTTGAAAGACAATCTATAAAATCAGACTTTATGCCATCAATGCATTAAGGAACTAAGAAACACTAAATTACAACATTTATCATAAAACAAAATTTGCAGCTTGAAGTGATTGAGCCTCTATACCACACCTAGCTAGTGCAAAGGATACATAATTTTAAACTACATCTATTTGAAAATAAAATTACTCATTCTGCATCCAAGTCAGCATCACTATCAGAATATATCTCAGGAGTGGGTTCACTGCTTGTCGGTTTCTCTTCCTCTCTTCTTTTCCTCTCAGCCTCTCTCTCCCTCTCCTTGATTAGAGCCTTGGCTTGCTCAAGTCTTGAGCTGACTGCATCCCAAGACACAAGCTTATCCATGAACACTGATATATAATCATGACGCTGGTTCTGCAAAGATAACAAAGCAGTCATAGATATATTTTATCTATTGAACAGAACTATCAAAAGATAGTAGTCACTATATAATGATCTGAACTACATCTCACCTGAAAGTCAATGAAGTAAGCATGCTGGAAAAAAGTGAAAGTGAAACATAATTATGAAGTCAGCGAATTATTATCAATGAAATGACATAATAGTTTTAACGGCGTCAAATCCACTAACACAAAGTAAACTTGATTAGTACCTCCCAAACATCAATTGTAAGGAGTGGCTGCAAGAAATAAAAATGAAACCTTGTCAGACATTCTAACCATGATGCTCCAACTTTACCCTAGCACTCATGTTTCAAAACATAAAATGAATAATGGATATTATAAGTAATACTTTACATCTTACATGATAGTAGTTCCAAACAAGGGGGTTTACAGCATTGGGAGTCTTCACCACAACTAGCTTCTTGTCCTCATCAGATTGAAGAGGGTTCACAGCATTTCCCACATCAAGTCTGCTTTCTTTATCTAAAATGGAAAGGGAAAAAGAAGGGTAAAAGCCACTTGCTAGGTTAGAACTACCAAGAAAAATAAAAAATGAATGCCATAAAATTAGAGTATGGTCACAAGGGTATTTATTCACATGCAAGCCATGCCCATCCTGAACCAAACTGTGCTGAAGCAGCAGTCTTGAACTCATCCAGGAATTTTTCGAATGAACCAAAGTCTCTTTCAATCAGCTTTAGAAGATCCCCAGATGGCCTTCCACCACCACCAGGTTTCATGGACTTCCAGAAGAAGTCATGGTTCCATGCCTGCAATAAGTTGAACAAGATTGCTAAGCAATGGTTTAGAAACCTCAATAAGACTTTATGATTACAAGCATGCATGCCTGCGCTGCATTGTTGAAAGCTGGAAGAATGTCACCCATATTGTACGTAATAACTATAGTGTCTTCTAATGAATTCCCATCTAGATCTGTTCCATCAATTTGCCTGTTCAGATTATCTACATAAGTCCTGTGATGCTTCCCCCAATGGTATTCGAGTGTCTCCTAACTCATACTTGGCTCCAAAGCACTCTTAGAATTTTCATCATACAGTATAGGTAAAATATGCATTACCAGTCAAACATAAACATCCAAATCTCCACATGTACAAGACATACAGTAGGTCATCACAAAAACTACATCAAACTCGGTAGCATTGTTTAATAATTAGTTCAGTGTAATAGACATGTTGCATAGAAAGAAATTAAATGGCTACTTGTAATAAACTGATATCTGCCCAATATCGAAATACCCATATTCTTGGGTGACGATCCCTTGGGCTGGATTCCGAAAATTGAAAGGTATTTTCGCCTACAATCTTTAAGGGAGGAAGACAAGCTAGACGCAATAATGATAGCAATGGAGGGGGAAGCATTGGCTTGGTTTCAATGGTGGGAGTCTTGGAATTCAAACCATTCGTGGGAAAGGTTCAAGACTGCCCTAGCCCAAAGATTTCAGGGGTCAAATGTGGGCAGTCCATTCCAAGCATTATTAGCATTGAATCAAGAAGATACAGTGCAAAGCTATATTGGGCAGTTTGAGAAGCATGTAGGGACTGTGAAGGGGCTGGAAGAATCTTTCTTGATGGAGGTATTTCTCAAGGGACTGAAGGAGGGGATTGGTATGGAGATGAGGTTGCACGAGCCAAAGAACCTGATGGAAGCCATGAATAAAGCACGTCAAGTGGAAGAGAAAAATAAAGTTATAGGAATTCTGGGCAGAAGCTATAGCAAGGGCTATCAAGGTCAGAAACCCAGCTTTTCAAATCAGAAATTTGGAAAAGAATAGCAGCCAGCTAATACTAAGGTCAGTGAAACTGTTAGTGAAGAGGATAATGGGGGCAAGGTAGAAGAACCTTCCATAATTCGTCACCCGCAAAAGTGAATGAGAAAATGAGGAAGGGAGGAAGGGAGAATGTTTTACATGTGATGAGAAATATCATCCTACTCATATGTGTAAAAACAAACAGTTCAAATTGATGATTATGGAAGAAGAAGATGAAGGAGACCCTTGTTGAAAAAATACAGGCTGCTCACCCGAACCTTGGGGACAAGGTCCATCTTGAAGGGAAGGGTATTGATAGGAGTAGGAGGTGGGGAAAAGTGTATAACAGGAGGGTCAATTAGTAAATAATAGTTAGTCAGTTAGTTATAACTGATTGTTAGTAGTTATAACTAATTGTGGAGGTTAGAATTAGATATAAATAGCAATTGGGTGGCTGGGGAAAGGCAGAAAAGGAATAGAAGGGTGGTAAACCTCGAATTCACTTTGTATCAACTGGAGTATTCTCCAAAAATCAATAAAGTTTTGTGTTCTCTTCTCTGTTGACATTGTAGCTGCTGTAAGTGCTATCTTTTTCAATAAAGATTCTCTCTTTCATCTATCTTTCTGGTCAAAGGGATAGTGCACAGCCAGCCCGCATGGGCGCCGGAGTTGCGGAGCATGGTGGGATGTTAGGATATCCAATTGCAAGATATGGGACTTGGAGTCCCACATTGGAAGTATGGGATTCTAGTGTGGGGTTTATAAGGCCTTGGGCTCTCCAACTACAATACTAGCTTTTATGGTGAGGTTCTCTCAAGGTTTTTATCAATTGGCATCAAAGCCTTCCACCATGACTCCTAGCTGCAATTGAGCGGTGCGGGTGGTCACGTCGGCATTGCAGTGTTCGCCCGGGACTAGTCAAAGGGCTAGTGCATAGCCAGCCCGTGTGGGCGCCGAAGTTGTGGAGCTTGGTGGGATGTGTTAGGATATCCAATTGCAAGGTATGGGACTTGGAGTCCCGCATTGGAAGTATGGGATTCTAGTGTGGGTTTATAAGGCCTTGGGCTCTCCAACTACAATAGCTAGCTTTTGTGGTGTGGTTACTGATTATGGAAGAAAAAGATAAAGGAGACCCTTGCTGAAAAATACAGGCTGTTTTTTCTCACTTGGACCTTGGGGACAAGGTCCATCTTAAAGGGAAGGGTATTGATAGGAATAGCAGTTAGTCAACAGTTAGGGGTAGTTCAGTTAGTTATAACTAACTAGGAGGCAACAAAATGTATAATTAGGGGATACTAGCTGAGTTAGAGGGACTGAAAAAAGTAATTGGAGGGTGTGACCTCGAAATCACAATTGTTCTACAGGAGAATATTCTCCAATTCAGCAATAAAACTTCTTCTTCTTCACTATCTGGTCCAGTTCCTATCAGTCAGTGTCCACCTTATGATAGAAGCTGGATCAGAATTATAGAGACAGTGGTCAAAATCTCCTGATTTCAGTACAATCATAGAGCTTTGAGGGTCTGCACCTCCCAATGCCTAAAGGCCCTAACTCTTCTCAATTAACAGGATACCCACTCTCTCAATCCTTCCTCCTAATTATGCTTATTATCCAGCCCCCTAATTACAATAAACTAACTGAATCTAACAATTAAGTAACCAAGGTCCTCAACTAACATGTACCTATTAAGTTACTGCTGATTTTGCATCCATAGGTTTGGAAGTTTTCCTTTTAGTTATAGACTCATCTGGTTTCTTGATTTGAAGTGTTCTTCTCACAACATAATAACTATATGACAGAAAAGGATACTAGGCCAACAAGTGCTAACAGATTTGAGTTTCACATGAACATATGTAGGCAAGGGATTGTAAACCACCCTCAGTGAGTAAGAAACCAACATCTATTATAGCATCACAAATTTCACATTTGCCTATGTCTGGAGACCAGAAATGAACTCGTATTTTGAAGAGGGTTTGAAAAACCTTAAAATACATTCTGGAAGACAATAATTGAGCAATGGTAATACCACTAGGAAAAAAATACGAATATCCTCTTTCAAATGTTGGAACCTTAACAGGTTTAAGTAAGTAATGAGAATGTCATTGTAAAGATAATGCTCTTCCGACAGCAACCCACACTAGTATATTTAAAATATCATTACCAAACCAATTGGGAATCTTTTAAGCATTTTGTTCATGACTAAGAAGCCCAAAACAACAACAAATATCCTATTCATGTCCCTTTCTCTTGTGCTAAAAAATAAAGGGTTTCAAGTTTATACTTATTTATGAGACCTCAACCAAAAGGGCCCTCTATTTAATTGGGAAAAACTGTTATTAGCATTGAATTTCAACATGGGTTCTGGTTCTTACAAACCACTGGTAAAAATAGCAACAACAAAAGGCACATGACATTGTATAACAAAAATTAATTAACTTTATTCTTCTCTTTTTTAAAAAAAAAAAACATTTCTTAAAATGTTAGAATTGTAGGATGGGTATACTAGTTGGAAAGCTAACCTCTTTCTTCAAGAATTTGAAGGTACCACAAGAGAACCCTGCTAACCAAATAAGAAACCCATGTTAGAGAGGAAGATGAGAGAGAGAGAAAAGAGAAGAAAGATGAGAGAGAAGTGGAAGCATGAGGGTGGTGTGGAAGAAAATAGGAAGGTGATAGAGAAGTAGAAGCGGTAGTGGATTACGATAACAAATTCATCTATTCTGCTCTGCTTCCAAGTGAGCTGTTTCAAAAGTTTTTTGTCTCTCCTAATCTACTCGGGCGTAACACTAGTACAACATAAGACCAGGCAGTACTGCACTACTACATGTAATGACTCTACAATAGTGATATTCATTTCTAGTTTTCTTTAAGGATAAATATTTATTTTCATTCTGAAAGTGTACCACATTGATAAGTTGGTCTTTGGAAAATGATAAATTTAAATTTAGTTCTTAAATATGTAAAAATTATGATAGATTAGTCATGTGGGTAACTCATTTCTATTAACCTTTAACATATGTGTTTACATGGCATATTGGTGATGTCATGATGTCATGACAGCTAATGTTTATCATCCGTCATCTATATGATTGTTATATGTTATTGATGTGGTTATCATATGATATTCATGTGTCTAAAAGTTGATTTTTCAATTTAATATCTAAACTTATTAATTTACTGTCATTAAACTGAACCATTTATTAACATTTTGGTTCATAAATTTAATAATGTTCTGTTATTTTGGTTTATGAAAGCACTTCCAATTTTTCGATTAAGTCTGATATTACATATAAATTATTAACATAAATATTATCATATTTTCTCACTTTCATTCTTTATCCCTCATAATTTTCACCTTTCTTTTACCAATTTTGCCACTTAAATTATATTATAAATAAGAAACTAATTTATGAGTGATTACATGACAATAGTTAACAGCTAAATTAAAATGTACCAAATACTAAAATGGAAATAATAAGTAAATATAATATAATATAATATAATATAATATAATATAATATAATATATATAATATAATATATATAATATAATATAATAATAACACAAAGCTCCCCTCCCCTATGTTTTAAGAACCCGCATCCCATCCCTTGAGCCCTCCCTCTTCATCCCTATTTGCATCATTTTCTTCTTCTATCCTTTCACCTTTTTTCCTCTATTATTACAAAATTCATTGAGTTTGTTACACTCTTGTAGCACTCTCAAGCAAGCGAATGTGGTTGGAGTAAAAGGAAAAATACTCATCACTTTAAAATTCTCTACTTGAGCTCATTGAAGTAAATCCATAACCCATTGAAATAGATGATTATTTTTATGACACAAGTTAGTTATGAGTTGTGTGAGATGGATTGGAACGATTAAATAGTAGGATTATTGTAATTTCCTCAAAACTCTAGGCATGTTAATTTTGGGGAGTTTGTCTAGCCTCTTGTTCTTTTTACTTTAATGCCTATATTTTGTGTTGAATATGTTGGTTGATCCTCCCAACTAGAGGTGGGCATGGATTGGATTTTTAAGAATCCAATCCATATCTACTTAAATGGATTGGATCTTAAATCTATATCCATATTTTTTTTATAACAATTTGGATTAAAGATCCAATCCATTTAAGTGGATATGGACTTGGTCATATTCAATCTATATCCACTTAAATGTTATAAGGATTTTTTACAAATTTTAGTAATTAAACGTTAAAAAGTGAAAACTTAACACTTGTCTATTTAAGACCTATTTTAAACTGACCTTGGTTAAGACTATTTTTTATTGATCTTGGTTAGGGTATTTTCTGCCTACCTCAACCAGGGAATTTTGGCTAACATCGACCCAGGAATTTTTAGATCGACGTCAACCAAGACTATTTTTAGCTGACGTAAGTTAGTGCATTTCGCTCGACGTTAGTCAAGGATGTTTTTTGTCAATCATAAGTAGGGTTATTTTTTGGTTGAGATCAGCTAGGGTTTTTAGTCAATGTCGATCGATGATATTTTTTGGCCAACATTGACTAGGGTTTTTCGATTAGCGTCAATCGTGACTATTTTTTGGCCAACGTTGGTATTGTTTTGTGGCCGGCATTGGTAAGGTATTTTTCGGCCGATGTCATTGTTATTTTTTCGCGAACATCAGCCAAGACTATTTTTTGGTCTACATTAGCGAGATTATTTTGCTGACGCTGGTTGAAACTATTTTTTTGTTGGTGTCAGCTAAGAATTGTTGGCCAACATCGACCATGACTATTTCTTTGGTCGGCTTTGGCTAGGGATTTTTTTACTAACATCAACTAGGATTTTTCGATCGACGTCAATTAGGGAATATTTTGGCCGATATTAGCTAGGTTTTTTTTGGTCGATGTCGGTCAATGATGTTTTTCGGCCAATGTCGACCAAAAGAATCCTATCCGACATCGGCAAAAAAATAGTCTCATCTAACATCGACCAAAAAAACCCCAGCTAATGTCGACCGAAAAACTACCTAATGTCGCTAAAAAAAATATTGACAGACATCGGCAAAAAAATCCTACCTGACGTCGACCAAAAAATAACCTCAACTAATGTCGTCCAAAAAATAGTCCCAACCAACTTTGACCGAAAAACCCTTACCGACATTAATGGCAAAAGAACCCAAATAATACTTTTTAATAAAACAATTTGGCGTTGTTTTGAAACATTTTACGATTCTGGGGCAGGGAGACACTCCCAAAATGGGCGTGATCGGTCACGCCCAGATTAGGCGTGACTAGGGGGGTGTCATAAACAACAACGATAAGCCAAATAACTGTTTCATAAGAAACCAAAATAGAATTAAAACAACAACACAAACAATTACACGATTATAAACATGAAAGTTCATTACGTTTACATGTTGTGATCTCCTATCCACCCATGTGTTGTCCTTATGTTGGTGCATGTGACGGAACAACTCCGATGAAGTAGGAGTGGTTCTAGTCTATTTCATCTAAAATTGAACAAAGAATACAAGATATTATCAGATTTCAAGTTCAACTAATAGATTATTACACTAAACCATATGAGATAAACAATACAATAAATTCTATTAATTCAGAACTTAACCATATTAGCTCTATGTTGTGAAGCACTAATAGAGCCATGAGTGTGAGATGCTCCACAATTAGATGCTCGATTTGTTTTTGCCTGGGTGCTCTTCTTTTTGAATCCTTCAGATCTCCAATGCTTGCACAATCTCTCCCAGACACCATCTGTAATCCAATGTGGTTTATCCATTGTGGTTTGAGCCTTATTTAGATAATTTTTCAGCAATACTGAACCTCGCATTTAAAAATTCTTTTTTGCCCAATTGTAATTCGGTGGAGAAACGGAGAACTTTTCCTATAGATGCAAGCAACAAGTTAGCCAAAAGTAGACTAAATATACATATCCAAATCAAATATAATAATATAAACTTAACCAAAAACTCTTTAAACAATGAGTTTCCTGTGCTAATTGGTATCTTCTTCCATGATGGCCAGGGATCAGTAAAATTCCTCTTGAGGATATCCCCAATCCCATTAGCAGCGGAGCGAGAAGGTAAGAATCTGCAAATATTACATGTAAATGTCACAAGTTTGAAAAGCCATAGTCAAATAAGTATCAAAGTAGAGCAACATACCCTTGCCCATCAAGATATAAAATTGGCTTGGCATCATTTCTTAGTGTCTCTAATGAACCAAAAGATCTATCAGTACGTCCTGCATCTGAATTTGTTGGTTGTGATGTACATGGTGAGTGCACCCCTTCCATTGAAGGTGGAGGTGATACATCAGATGTCCTAGCAGGTGAGTGTGTCCCTTCCATTGAATTTATTGGTTGTGAAGCACATGGTGGATTTTGAGAAGTCATTTGTGCATGATATGCAGTATGTTGTTTTGTTGGATGACTCTTAGAAGCTTTTCCTTTATTCGGATCTTTCTCTGCCAACTGCAATTAACAATGCAGACTATGTTGAGAACATGATAAAAAAAAGGATCTTACCAAAATATTGGAGTAGAAGCTGGGATTGCATCTATTCAACTTGTTAAACCATGAAAAATTACCCAATGCCCTTAAAACTCGGCTACTAACAAGAATTTACCATAGCAGATAATACCAATAAGGGGAGAAAATATCCAAAACTAATCAAAATAAAGAAACATGATATGGAGCTTATATAGGATCGTAGGTTTGAGTTGTAACTGAGTGAAGCCCAATATCTAGAATAAAATATGTATTAAATCCAACACTTTTAATACATACACTACAATTCAGTGTTTAGGGTTGAGTTTAGTGTTTTGGGTTTAGGGTTTGGTTTTTAAATTTAAAGTATTTTTTTAAAATTTATTTAGTTCAGTTTAGGGTTTAGGGTTTAGTTTTGATTAGGGTGTAGCTTAATTTTGTATTAAACTGTTATGTATTAGGGTTTCAGGTTTAGTTTAGTGTAGGGTTTAGGCTGTAGGCGTACGGTTTACGTTTTAGGGTGTAGGTTTTAGTGTTTAAGGTTTAAGGGTCTAAGGGTTAGGGTCTATGGTTTAGTTTTTAGGGTTTAGGGTTGTTAAAGTATCTCTATGAATCTCTGTTTTATTCTTTTTTTTTTGTAACCCGAACAATGTCATTAATCTTTTTTTATGAATTTATTTATTTATTGTTAGGGCCATGTGAAATTGTTAGCCACTGTTACATAGAACTATTTTAGGGTTTATGGTTTAGTTTTGTAGAAAAGTGTTAGGTATTAGGGTGTAGGGTTTAGTTTAGTTTATGGTTTAGGGTGAACGGTTTAGGTTTAGGGTTCAATGTTGAGGGTCTAGGGTGTAGGGTTTACGGGTTTAGTGTTTTAGGGTTTAAGGTTTAAGGGTATTTGGTTAGGGTTTATGGTTTAGTTTAGGGATGGCAAATGGGCCGGCCCGCAAAAAAATGGGGCGGACTGGCTTGGCCCGCTTTTTTAAAGTGGGTTGGAAATGCTAGCCCACCCCGCTTTAATGCGGGCCAGCGGGCTAGCGGGTCAGTCCGCCTAAAAAATTAAAACAAAATAAAAAAGTTAATTTTAAAAAGAAATATAAAAAATTATTAAAAAATACAAATATGATAATTAAAAAAAACACAAAGTTAAATAAAAGTAAATAATTTAAAATTAATGTTAAATAAATGATGTCATGTGATAATTCACAAAATTACACCATTTGCAAATGGAATTTACGGATGTAAACTATTCAAAGTGTAATATGTTAGTAATGAAAGACTATTTGAAAGTATCATTATCAAAAATATTATAATATTAAAACTTAAAAGTTAATTATGAGAGTGCAAAAGAGTATAAATTGAAAAAATATACCTATTTCAAAATATGTTAAATATATCTATTTAATTTTAATATTTAATATTTTAAATAATATTGGCCCAATGGGCTGGCCCGCCCCGCTTTTGATTTGCGGGCTAATATTATCAACCCAGCCCGCATTTTTTTGCGGGCTATATGGGCTGGCCCGGCGGGCCAGGCCCATTTTGCCAACCCTAGTTTAGTTTTTAAGGTTTATGGTTGTTAAAGTATCTCTATGAATCTTTGTTTTATTCTTTTTTTATGTAACCCAAACAATGTCGTTTATATTGTTTTATGAATTTATTTATTTATGAGTAATGGTAATAACATATTGTAACACAATTTTTTCAAATTTATGTCTACAGCGAAGCTCTGCCAGGAAGTTTTTGTTTTTGTTGAGTGGAAGAAATGAGTTCAGGTGGTGAGGAGTTTGCTCGTGTTGTGTTATTTTTTAATGGAAGGAAAGTTGAAGGGCGACAGGGTGTTGTTTTTGAAGGGGAGAAAAGGCAGACACGTATTAAGTGAAGCTCAACAATGGGTGAATTACATCAGAAGATACGACAAAAATTAGGTATGCAAGACAACCAATGTATCACTTTGGTTACATGAAGATTATGGCACACCCTTCAGCTTACGGATAAAGGGTCTCAGCTTACGGACCCAGTTATCATGTGGTTTACCCCGCAATGAGAGGTCATGCACACCCTTCAGCTTCCTCGGCCTTCGTGGGATTGGCTGATCCCTCCCAAATTGACGCATGCATCTGTCTGGATGGGAATACTCAACTGTGTGAAAGTATATAATTGGCATAGTAGCCATCCACAACAATCGCTCGTGCTCAGATGCACTAAGGAAGTGGTAGCCTGCATATGGTTGCCAAACCACCTGAACAAAACAATTAAACACACAATTAGGAAAGAACGATGATGACAAAAAATGCAAATTATCCAAGTCAACTGACCAAAACTTATATAAATAACAATACGTACCTCATCCCGAGCAAGGGAATCTAATGCTAGCCGATACTAGAGAAGCTCGTGTGCGCGGAACTTGCCTAAAGCATTAAACCTAATTTGAAAATAAAAGACATTAGACTAACTTATAAGACTCATTAATACATATCAGACTCATTAATACATAGTTAATAAAAGAAAATAAGAACACATACCCGTGGCCGTAATGCCACTCCTGGTGAGTAGGCTAAGGTATAGCTGGAGCAATGGGTGGGAATCTGAGCCATGACCATATCTGGAGAAGCACGTGACACCCACCTATGTCACTTCTATCTACATTTGCACACTCGCACATTTGTCTAAACAAATGTGCAAGGACCGTTGAACCCTAGCTATACCTACCTGTGTCTGCCATGTCTCCTACCAACAAAGAGACATTGCGACAGCTGACAGTGCTTCCACCGAATTTGTCACATAGTAGCCATGCTCCAATGATACGCACAATGTGTGCCTTCGTAAACCGCATGACTTCTACCACATCCCCAGCTACCTCACCCCAATGCGCATAATAACTATCAAAGTAAGACAGGCGCAGGAATCCTCCTTTAGCTCACCTTCCGGTGACGACATTGCCGTCAGTGCCTAAACCTAAGATACCAGCCACGTCTTCCAACGTGATGGTCATCTCTCCCTGCGGCATGTGAAATGTATGTGTCTCTGGTCTCCACCTCTCAACTAGAGCACTGATAAGTGTAGGATCAATCTAAAGTCAAGTTTAAAATAATCAATTCATATGCACACTTATAAATTAAAAAAAAATTAGGAATCACTTCATATGTACCATTGTTCAATTAAAAATTTTATACCTGAATATGTCGCATGCGAGCGACATGCAGGAATCCAGCCTGTCCTAACATCGTCGCAACGATTGCAGGAATATCGTCACAGTCTGGCCCCCTGCGTCGCGTCTTTAACACTCGACATTTGTCCTCGTTCCACACAGCTTGTGAAACGTGAGTTCGCTAGGTACGCCTCCGCAAAAGCCCCCACTTATACGGGGTAGGCATAACATGGGTCGTCGGATCTCTTCCGTCACCCTCATGATCGAATCCAGACCGTGAAGACGTCGAATATGATGAATCAGCCATATAAGAGACCATCTTAATATAAATAAAACAATATAATAATTAATAATTTAATAACTTCTAATTAAATTACATTACAAATAAATTACCTAAATAATTTCAAATTATATTTAAAAGCTAGCCCTTAAACCCTAAACAATAGACATTTCATTTCAACATTTCTTTCTCACTCAAATCAGCTCGAGTTCCATAGGATAATAACATTATCTACATATTTTAGAGAAATCACCTAAAATCCTAAATCCTAATCCCTAACCTTAACCCTAAACTGAACTAATTACATTTAATAAAATAAATTTAATTTAACAACTAAATCCTAAACACTAAACCCCAAACACTAAAACCTAAAACCCTAAAATCCTAATCCCTAAACTAAACCCTAATTCCTAAACCTTAATCCCTAACCCTTGAACCCTAAACACTAACTAAATTTAGTAAAATAATTTTAATTTAACAACTAAATCCTAAACCTTAAAATCCTAAACTAAACCCTATATTCCCTAACCCTTCAACCCTAAACCCTAAACACTAAGTAAATTTAGTAAAATAATTTTAATTTAACAAGTAAACCCTAATCCTTAACCCTTGAACCCTAAACACTAAGTAAAATTAGTAAAATAATTTTAATTTAACAATAAACCCAAAACAGTAAACCCTAATCCCTAACCCTTGAACCCTAAACACTAAGTAAATTTAGTAAAATAATTTTAATTTAACAACTAAACCCTAAACCCTAAAATCTTAATCCCTAAACTAAACCCTAATCCCTAACCCTTGAACCCTAAACACTAACTAAATTTAGTAAAATAATTTTAATTTAACAACTAAATCCTAAACCCTAAAATCCTAAACTAAACCCTATATTCCCTAACCCTTCAACCCTAAACCGAACTAAGTAAAATTAGTAAAATAATTGTAATTAACAACTAAACCCTAAACCCTAAAATCCTAAACTAAACCCTAAACACAAAACCCTATTCCCTAACCCTTCAACCCTAAACTGAACTAAGTAAATTTCGTAAAATAATTGTAATTAATAACTAAACACTAAACCCTAAATTAAACTAAACCATATATCCTAATACCTAACAGTTATCTACAAAACTAGTTAAATAATATGACCCTAACAAATTTATAATTCAATAATATAACATATTAAATAATATGCATAATTAAAAAAACTAACTTATTTGTTCACAGAGATCACCTAAAATCCTAAACCCTAAACTAAACCCTAAACCTTAATCCTTAACCCTTAAACTCTAAACACTAAGTAAATTTAGTAAAATAATTTTAATTAGACAACTAAAACCTAAACTCCAAACCCTAAAATCATAAACCCTAAACATAAAACCATATTCCCTAACCCTTCAACCATAAACTGAACTAAGTAAATTTATTAAAATAATTGTAATTAACAACTAAACCCTAACCTAAACTAAATCCTAGAAACTAATACCTAACAGTTGTCTACAAAACTAATTATATAATATGGCTTTAACAAATTTATAATTCAATAATATAACATATTAAATAATACTCATAATTACTAAATAAACTTACTTGTTGGCAGAGTTTCGCTGCAGAGATAAATCACTCAAAACCTAACAGAGGTGTGCTTCGGAAACTTTTAGACAGAAGGCGAAACAGTAAAAGAGATGAAAAAGTAAAAAAAAAAAACAGCTTATATAGGAGGGAGACACGCCCAAAATAGGCATGATTGGTCAAGCCCGGATTAGGCATGACTGGTCACGCGCAGATTAGGCGTGACACTCCTATAGTCACGCCTAATCTGGGCGTGCCTCCCTATCCCAAATTGTTAAATATTTCAAAACAGTCCCAAATTGGTAATTTTTTTATTAAAAAAAGTCTTATTTGGGTCCTTTTGCTTGACATTAATAGAAAAATAATCTCAACCAATAATGACTTAAAAACATCATCAGTTGATGTTAGCCAAAATAACTCTAGATGACATCAATCATAAAATAGCTCCTACCGAAGTTGGCCAAAACAACCTAGTCGTGATCGTCAAAAAAATTGTATAGAATTTAAAATTCCAGACAAATATCCAATCCTTACCAAATTAATTGGATTGGATTTAAAATCCAAAAAATTGGATTTGGATATGAAACCAAACCATTTAAATGGATTTAAAGTGGATTAGATTGGTTTGATATGGATTGGTTTTATATATTGATGCACACGCTACTCCCAACGGCATTGGAATGCATTAATTGTGTTCTCTTTGGTTGTGAGTAGCTAATCTACTTAGTGACACTTTTAAATTATTTTAGGAAAAGCAAATAAATTTCAAAATATACTCTTTTTGTGATCTTGATTTCTAGAAGTACTTAAGAATGATGTAAAATATTTATTTTGCTTTATTGGAATTTATTCTTTGAGATTCTTAATAGTTTTGATAATGTATTTATAAGGTGGAAATTGGTTCATTGTGAGTTTGTGATTGATTCAAGAACGAAGACATAATATAGTTTGAGTCGATTACTCTTAGTATATATGTTTCCCGTTTGCTACAACGAATAGATAATGTAGCCTATGAGTCAAATACTCATAGTAGATATATATTTTTTCATTAATTGCAACGAAGAGAAAATGCAGCCTATGTGTTGAATATTCATAGTTCCTATAAGATCTATTTGCTGCAACGAAGAGAGAATGCAGCCTATGAGGTAAATGCCATAGTTCTATAATTATTGTTCGCCACAACGAAGAGATAAAGTGGTATATATGCACATAGTAGAATGAAAGTTTTTACAAAGTTTGTTATTCTTGATTATGGTTTTAAATGTATTTCTAAAAGTTTCTCACAGAGTAAAGAATAGTTTTTAGAAGTGAGTTGTGTTTATTTCGCTTTTATTAAATGTCATTTAAATTTTTTTGAATGTAAAAACCCGTGTTAGGTTTGCTATCTCTTTCCTCTTTGCTTTTATATTTTATGCTCTCACTAAGTCTTCGTGACTTACCCCTTTCTTTTATTATTTTCCCCTCAAACAAACAAGTGGTTGAGTAGATGACTTCCTGTGATTGGTTGACTTATCTAAGAATTTGGTCATTTTTTTGGTAGGCCTCCATTGCATAAGATGGAGAGTAGATTTTTTGTGACTCCAATATAATGCAGGCTAAGAAGCATGGATTCAGATACGATGTCGGACACGACATGGACATGGACACAAGGACACATTTACATTAAAAAACATGGGACATAGGGACACGGCGGACACCTATGTATAAATGTAAAATATGATCAATATCAACATGAAAAAAAAAATTAAATATGATCAAACATGACATGAAAATTTATATATTCATATGATAATAAATCTAAGAAAAAGTACTAACTGCTAAGAGGCATCAAGAGATATGTCACGTGTCTAACAAAAAGTTTAAATAGTAGTCTATCAAAGCCTTGGTCATCTTCATTAAAAAACACAACTTCTAAATTGGTTCATCAAGAGATAAATTGGCTATTTCAAGGATTCCATTGTCATCAAGTGAAAACCTATCTCTTGCAATATCCCACATTCTAGTTTCCTCTTCATTGTAGTTTGAGGAATTTCTTGAAATGGGCAAAGATTGCTATGAACATATACAAGATCCTCCGCTGTTTTAGGTGTCATCTTATTTCTTTTCAAACTATCTATGAAATTGTAGGTGCTCCAATTCCTTTCACAACAATAAAATGAAGATGGTTGCCCAAGTAGCTTAAGAGCAATCTCTAAAGTGTTGGCGCATAAGCATCATGAACAAGCCACCAAGATTTTGCATCCAATTCACCTCCATCCCTTAAAGAGTCAACATCATGAAAGCCTTTTCTTCCACCAAAAAAATTTGCAAACTCCAAATTGACTTGTCTCTTTACATCCACATCATCAAAGTATCTTCTAAATCATTTCTTTCTTTCATCAGTAAGTTCCGCATCTTGATGTGGGAGAACTCTTGATGGATCTTCACTTAACCATTCATGACTATAATATCCACAATATTAAAAAATTATAAACATAAATTAATATAACCCACAAAGAAATTCATGTAAAATAATATAATCATAAATTAATTTAAGGATATAAAGTATTACCTTAGGTTTAAAGAATATGCTAGACAATGAAGAGGTATGCTACTCTTAGTCCAACAGTCCATTAATATTTTGTGCACTACATCATAAAAGGGTGATTCTTCATTTTCTGTCTTTCTTTCATGTTGATATATGATTTGTCTCACCTTTTCAATCATTGAATCTCATATTTCATATACCAAGTGAAGACAAGCCATATCAGTATTTGTTTTTCTAAGAACATCATAAATAGGAATAGTGAAATTAAGTATGTAATCAACCTTGTCCCACCAAATATCATCCAAAGAAGTTTCTTTCACAATTTTTTCCTTTCCAACACCATCATCCTTTTAAGTAGACCATTCAAGACTAATAACCATCTTTTGGAGTCCTTCTTTCAAACTTCTAAACCTCTTAAGCAACACAATAGTTGAAGCAAATCTTGTAGGAGCAACAAAAAGCAACTTCAATGAGTTGAAGATGTTGTATTTTGATAATCTCATAGAGTGTCCCATGATAAAACAATTTAATAAAATTAGCATTGTCTACAATTTGTGTGATCCAAGAACATTATTTATAAGTAACATTTTTTTTCTCAGCTTCCTTGACTGCAGAAATATTTTTCAATGCAGGGTTCAAGGTGCGCACAACACAATGAGTCCAATAGATGGCATGAAACTCGTTCTCTATGATCATACCTACTGCCTTACATACAGCTACATATCAGACACAATTTGTACCACATTTGATGACCCAACCTCCATAATTGCATCTTTGATGTGTTAAGCAATGAAATCGTTGTCCTTTGTATCACCAAATCAATTTATCACCTTTAAGAACATTGGTCCACTCTCAGTGACAACCATGAAGTTGATAAAAGGCCTTCTTTGAGGATCACTTCACCCATCATTAAAAATCGTCACACCTTTCTGATTCCATGAATTTCTTATTGGTTGCAAGAGATTCTCCACATGGCTTCTCTCTGTTGTAAGCAAGGTAATTCTCAACTTATTGTAACCTGAAGGCTTATATCCACTAAGATTAGGAGTATTGGCAACATAAGAAAATGTCTCCCTATAATAAGGATTCATTGCTAAATGAAAATGGTAGTCCTGAAGAGAAAAACATCCTTGCAATTCTGGCATCAAGACCATCTCTACCTTTCAAATTGAAATTTTTTTGTAAAGGACTTGGGACTTTTGGAGGAGCACCATTTTGTGTTTGTTTGCCTTCACTAGATAAAGAGACACTTTTTTCTTTGAATTTTGTATCTTCAAAGTTTCTTTATTGTCCCATTTTTTTTTAATTTGGTAAGTTTTGGAGGAGTCACCTTTGAACAAGGTCTAACTCTTTCTCCCGAGATTTTCAGCAGGTGAGCCCTTACTTGAGTGTAAGACCTAGTGAATGAGATTTCACACACATTGCATTTGATCATGGCATTTCCCCCGCAAGGAGTCTTTCATAACTTTGTGACATATCTCCATAAGGGTTTGATTTGATCCTCTTGCTCCATAGCTTCATTAGCACTACTCATCTCTACAATAAAAAAATGGATACAATAAGAATTAAACAAAATAAAACATTGAACAAAACCTATATATGTATGAATGAGCACATGACCAGTTAGGGAAAAAAAGAAAAACCTTTGATTAAATAGAGAGAGAGAGAGAGAGAGAATAGAAAGTCCATGGTCACTTTCTCTTTTGTTTTTATCACCTAAACCCATAATGTTATATTGTGAAACATGAAAAATAAAACATAGAAAAGAGAAAGAAACCCGGAATTTTATACTATGAAACAAGAAAAATAAACACATAGAAAAGAGAAAGAAACCTATAATTTTATATATTCTGCAGATTTCATTGTTGAGTCTTTACATATGAACAGATTGTGTAACGTCCTGAAATTTCGATAACTGAAAGTAGATGTTTGATGCATTTCTTGAGTTATTTGATTAGTTTAGATTAGTTTAAATGTTATGTGGATTATCCATGTGCAATTGCTTGGTGTAGATGTCAAGTTATGTGGAGTTTGTTTGAGCTGTGTTGAATTGTGTGATTCCGAGTTTGACCCGAAAACCTATTTTAGTAAAATCACCATTCTGGTTTGGTTAACAGTTGGATCTCCTTCAAACTTTAAAGGTGGGTTTCTAACCCACATATGTAACTTTTGACCGTTGGGATTGTCAAACTAATCCCTGGAGCATGAGAAATTAATTTTTCATCGAAGCAGAAATTCTAGAATCTGGTCAGCTCGTCTATGCAAATATCTGTGCGAGTGGAGGCGGTCATAAATAGTGCAGCAACGTTCAAAACCACAAAAATCTGCCTCCTTATTCCTCCCAAAAGTCAACCCACCTCCCACCACCCAAGACCACCACGGACCGCCGTTGCTTGCCACGAGACCACCGCACGGAGAGGAACACTTTAATCAGAGCGGAATCTTCGAAACTCTTCTCAAAGCTTCGGTAGAGAACAGAGCCTCCAATCCTCCTTTCTTGGTTTCTTTGAGGTAACCTTGGTTTCCTTTGTCTTCTTCTAGCTAGTTTAAGCTTCTCTTAGTGTCTCTTGTGTTTTGGGTACCGTTGTTGGGAGTTTTACACTTCCTTTGAAAAATCCTCTGAATATGAGATGTTGTAAAAGTATCCTTTTTCTGAAACTGTGTCATTTCTGTGATCCTTGTTGAACCCTGATCACATTGGTATGATCGAAATTATAAAATGATGTATTTCAATGTGGACTCTCAAAACACCATTTTAGCCTCTTTTTAAATTTGAGTTGGTATTTGACCTCGAATGCTAACGTTAGCCTTGTTTATGAAATTGATACTAAATCATCTTCAATTTGATATATAGACCTCCGCGTTTGGACCAAAGCACGTGAACTTGAGAGATTCCAAAATGACGTTTCAAGGAGTTAACAGAGGGATATAGATAGGTAAAGGGAGTTTAATACCTGGTTACAATTTTGATACCATAGTTGGGGGCCAGGGAGTCCAACTATGAAGATAACTGCCTTCCCTGCTATGTGCTGGTTTTTCAAGAAAAACTAAGTTTTTAACTAATGGGATACGATGTATTTATGAGTAATGTGTGTTTGTTCCTGTGTGTGCTTATTTTCAAGGCAAATGATGTTTTTAACTAAAGGGATGTGATGAATTTTCTTGTTAATGGATAAACTGTGAATGATGTCGTTGTAATTGATTGGATTTTTGGGAAAAGTCTTAATTACAGAGGGGACTCTACCCAAAATTTTATAATGCGTTCTTCTATTTAATTCTTCACTAAAGTTTTAAATAGGCATGAGAATTTGTTTTCTATACTCTAATCCTCCTCTTTAATTTAGAATTTTCCTAAAATACCAGTCTCGTGGTAATATGGATTGTGAATGAAATGAGATGTGTCGTTTGGAGATGCAAGCAATGAAGTCAACACCAACAACGACACGGTGTGTTACCTTGACACGAGTGCAAGCAATCATATCTGTGGGCACAAGCACCTATTCAAAGAAATACAAAAGGTTGAAATTGGACATGTGTCGTTTGGAGATGCGTCGAAGTTTGAGGTCAAAAGCCAAGGTACGGTTTGTTATTTACAAAAGGATGGCTTAATTGGGTCAATCCAAGACGTATTGTAAGGACCCTGAGATCTGGCGCGGGTGGCGCCAGGCACCGCACGGTTGGCGCCAAGTCTTTTGGAAGAAAACCCTGCTGAGGGTGCGGCGCTGATAGCGCCAAGGCTGGCGCTGGTAGCGCCAGACCCACTGGAAGGTGGTGCCAAGGGCGCCAGGCCGGCGCTGATAGTGCCAGTATCTCTGGAAGGGCACGCCAGGGGCGCCAGTTGTGGCGCTAGGGGCGCCAGATTTCCCAGCTGGCGCGAGTAGCGCCACAAATTCTGGAAGCTGGCGTCGGGAGCACCAGTGTAAAGACCCTCATTTATGTGCCTTCATGAGGTGTTTTAGTCTAGAATTGATGGTTAGCAGGTGAAATAGCAGAATTAAGCCGAACAGAAGGTACCGCGCCAACAAGCCTATGTACTACCGGGGGTACATAGGCTAATTCTACATGTGGCGCCAAGAGCGCCACAGGTACTGGAAACTGGCGCCAAGAGCGCCAGAGTGACGCCAAGAGTGCCACAAGTGCTGGAAACTGGCGCCAAGAGTGCCAGAGTGGCGCCAGGAGTGCCACAGGTCCTGGAAGTTGGCGCCAGGAGCGCCGGTGTGGTGCCAAGAGCGCAACAGGTGCTGAAAGTTGGCGCCAAGAGCGCCGGAGTGGCGCCAGGGGCGCCAGATGCACTGGAAGCTGGCGCCATCAGCGCCAAGGGCACCGCATGTCGATCAGGGGCAGTATATAAGGGTCAAAACGCGGAAAATGGAAGGGAAAGGCACTTTCTTCTTCCTTGGACCTTCAATCCTCCATTAATGGCAGTCCAAGCTTTCTAGGACCTTATATACTAGCCTAAACACCTCCCTATGACCTTTAATCTTGATAGAAACCCTTTGAAAGCTTGAATCCTCCAATTTCTGCTCTTGAAAAACCTCTTTTGAGTAAGAAGTGGAACCTCAGAGGAAAAGCTCAGAGAACTTGAGTCTGGCGAGGACCCACATCGTATAAAGGACACCAAAGCTCGAGGGAGTTGTCCTGAGGTGTTTCTAGTCGCCACTGAGGTAAGAGACTCAAGTTTCTCCGGTTAACTTGGGATTTGGGGGTTCCTGTGAATAGTGACCCATATGAGCTGGGCCTAGAATTAGCCCAGGGTCCTGTAGAGAAACTTGTTTAGAGCGAGGAATAGATGAAGGATTAGCTTTCAGTTTTTGATTCTGATAACTTTGAATGTTGGCTCTGTATATGCCTGTGTGACTTATGTAGAGTCACTTATTTATGATTCTGGAACATGCCAGAGCTTTGATTATGTGATGTTCTGAGCCGAGAGGCTAGTGGAGCAGGGCTTTGAGTGGAACTCAGCCCGTTCTGATGATAATTGAGTTATGGGGCTGAGGAAAGCATAGGATATGTATATATGTTGTGAGTCTAGAATGACTCAGATGGATTATATTCCATCCTGATGGACCTCAAATGGTCTGAGAGCAGCCTAAAGTAGGCTGAGCTGGTTTAAAACCCTAGGATAGGGGAATTATGCTATGTTTAATCTGTGATTGATGCCTGTGGTCTGGATATTGATATGAAACTGTATATGCCTTGTATAGGCATTGATTCTGAGATTATTGGTGGCGGGAGCCACAGAGTAGGGACTAGACCACAGAGTGATATTGTTCCAGGTAAGTTTAGTGTCCCTGGGGATGATTCCCATCTTGTGTGCCACACCACACTTCGGGGGAGTGGTGGTCATTTCATAATGCATACATTGGTATTTGCATTCTTGTATTGATATCTGTATGCCTCTGAGCTGGTTATAAGCTATTATATGAATGTGTGATGATTGTGCTGTGATTGTGATTTGAGATAGATCTATTGGCCAATAGATAGATATGGACCTCCCTAGGAGATGGTTTCCTCCTAGTATGGTTGGCTCATGGGTGATGATGATCCCGGGGTGATGATGATCCCCTAGACCAAGGGAATAGTTCAGATGGATTCCTGCTATTCTCGGAGGTACCATATATGTGCATCCATGCTAAGGGTAGCACCCAATGGGA
>PYAF01003839.1:10296-25577 GCA_007407185.1 Glycine tomentella
CACGTGTACTTTTCTTATCATTTATAAACTCATTTGAACGATGTGGAATTTTCATTTGAACCCTTATTTCTAAACTCGTTTTTTTATTAACAAAGACTCTTTTAGAACTTTTCGTTCTCCCTATTTTTCGAAAAATTTCCGCTGCGAATAAAATAAATACGAAGAATAAAATAAATACGAAGTAGAAGAGGTGGTTACATTACGAACTCCAGCGCCAAGAAGATATCCAGCGGCTAATTGCCCAGTTGGAAGAACGTAGTAACAAGAGAAGAGAGGAAGAACGTCGGCAAAATACCGACCACCAGGAGCATAATGCAAGAAGACAAAGGCCCGAAACATCGACCCGAGCTGCCGAGACCGGCAATAGGGAACCAACGTACCATTCCGACCAGGAGCGAAGATCACGTCCTCAACAAGGGGCATTCCGTGCTGTCTCAACTACGATAACAGAACGCGCTGCAAGGGGACCAATAGAAGCCATCCGCCGATCCGATCAAGGCGATGGCACATATCGAAGAAAGTACCGCCGGGGTCATCAAAACAATAGCCCGTTCATCGACCAAATAGTTAACGCTCGGTTCTTGGAGGACTTTGACGGATCATTCCTGTCCAAGTATGATGGAAGCCAAGACCCTCAAGTACACATCGACGAATTTGACATGCAGATGTGCGTGAGGGGTATCGACGAACCCATCATCTCACGTATTTTTGCTACCACTCTCACCGGAACGGCCCAGACCTGGTTCCACTCCCTGCCACTGAGGTCCATCCACAGCTTTGAAGACTTTGGCCAAAAATTCTTGCTGAATTTTGCAACCAGCAAGAAACAGCCGAAGTCGGAATTCACTCTAGGCAAGATATGCCAGCAGCCTGAAGAAACGTTGCAAAGTTACCTGGATCGGTTCAAGGAAGCCGCGCTACAAGTCCAAGGCCTGGAAGAGAAAGTACACGTCCATCTCATTTCCGCTGGGCTCAACGAAACGTCCCGTCTCGCCAAGTCGATCTATAAGGACCCGGTCAAATCCCTGAATGAGTTCAGGATCCGAGCTAAAAAATATTTGGAGTTAGAACAAATGGAAATCGCAAACTCGGCAACAAGAGAAAGCAAAGAACCCTCCTCACCTTGGAACCGACGACAGGAGAATTCCCAGGTCGGACCGTCCAGCTGACATCCAGCGAAAACCCCGACAGGTCGACCACCAAGGAGCAGTCCCGACTATCACTCCAGGCCCGAGAGGTACGAGTTGAAATATCACAATTACGCTCCGTTGACCGTTCCACGTGGCCAAATATGGAAGGAGGTCGCCTTCACCGACATGAGAAAAGTCAACCGACCTCCTCCGATTGTAAGGAATCAAGGACTAGACTATTCCCGGTATTGTGATTTTCACAATGGACCAGGCCATACGACCGACCAGTGCTGGGAGCTCCGAGACGCAATAGAAAAATTTGTACGAGGAGGTAAACTATGACAGTACGTGATCCAAACTCAAGGGCACCACGGCAAGAGAAAAGCCCAGCATGAGAGTGAGCAACTAGAGGACAAGAGGAGCAAGAAAGACGAAGAATTCTCAGAGCCCGAGTTCGAATGCACCGTCATCATAGAGGGAGCAGGGATGGGAGAAGGAGGCGATACAGCCAACCAACGGAAGAAATACCTCAAGTAACGTCGGTAAGAGACCGACCGAGGTTCAAGGAAAATTAGCCGAAGTCGGAAAGGACCTTGGACAAGGAGTATACTTACTGGAGACATCGGACGACAAGCAAGTCAAACGGACTTGGAACACGGACAAGCTAAGAAATACTATAGATGACAAAGTGCAGCCAAGAAAGTCCATGTGTTTTCCTTTAGTTGGCTTTGAGCCCGTCATCGGAATCATGGACCCCACGTGTTTCCCTTTAAGCTATTGAGCCCGTCATAGGGATCGTGGATTATTGTCTCACCGTGCGTTCCTCTTCAGTTGGCTATTTAGCCCGTCGTCGAGGTCATGGGAGACCGAATCATAACAGATTTATCATGTGTTTCTCATTAATTGATTATGCAATCCGGGAATGTGAAACCCGCTCAAATCAATCATTGAGATCATGGAAATCATGTACTCTTCGAAGAATATTAATAAAATCCTTGTTATAAGGAAAATCATTGTGCACAAATTTTGAATGCTTAGTCGTTGTTTCGTATTATCTCGGCCCTGATCAAGCCGACGTAACTATCATGGGTGAATCATCGGGACGGCCAAAAGAATTACACTTATATTGATGTTACAAATACGCTAACAGTTGCTAAGTCGGGAAAAAGATCCCAGAAATATGTTTAGCGCCCGACCAATGGTCCCGGCCAACTATGCTTAGAGCCCGACCAATGATCCCGGCCAAATATGTTTAGAGCCCGACCAGTGGTCCCAGCCAAATATGTTTAGAGCCCGACCAATGGTCCCGGCCAACTATGTTTAGAGCCCGACCAATGGTCCCGGCCAACTATGTCTAGAGCCCGACCAATAGTCCCGGCCAACTATGTTTAGAGCCCGACCAATGGTCTCGGCCAACTATGTTTAGAGCCCGACCAATGGTCCCGACCAACTATGTTTAGAGCCCGACCAATGGTCCCAGCCAACTATGTTTAGAGCCCGACCAATGGTCCCGGCCAAATAGACGCTCGACAATTGGAGCCACGATACGCAAAATAAAAAAAGTCTGCAAAAGAAGCAAAGAGCAAATAAAGTAGAATAAAATACAATGAGAAAGGGGCAAAAGCGAACTCGGACATCAATCACCTCGACAAGGGGCAAAAGCGGACTTGGACATCGATCACCTCGGCAAGGGGCAAAAGCGAACCTTACCTCGGGTATCGACTACCTCGGCTCGGATTCTCCACACAAGGTCGGCTCCACGCGAGGTCGGTATCACTACACGAGGTCGGCATCATTCATACGAGGTTGGTCCTACATGAGGTCGGCGTCACTCGTATGAGATCGGCTCAAAGTTTGGTCGGTCCCATTATGCATCCCGGCCACCAAGAATACTTGATGACCGGGCTGAGGAGCATCTGTTACGGATAAAAGATATCTTATCTTTATCCTATTAATTCTGTTCCAAAAATCCCGAGATACCAAGATAAAAGAGAAAGGAATCTATCTAATCAATTCAAATATTTGAAAGTCAATCATATCCTATCAATCAGGTACGTGATAATTCTAATTCCTGCTAAGATAATTGTTCATTATCTTCTGTTATTATCTTCTTAAATAGATTATCTACAAGCCATGACCCAAAGCCCATAATTCACAATATAAATACAGCACATCCCATGGTGAAAGGTACACAAACACACTTCTCTGACTCTCTCTTTCAATACACACCTTGCACACACTCCACGTCCAAATTGTGGTGTTTCTCCCTGCAAGTGTGATCTTCTTCCCTGAGGTGTTCTTCCACCATAGACATTTTCAGGAGAGAGAGAGTTTTGATCCCATAGCAAAGATTCCAACAAACCTCTGTTGAAAACACTTCCGTTTTTCTTGAACGGAACAGTTTTTATATATAGAAATGAAGGTAGTAATAAAGTGGAGATAAATAATTATCATATAAAAATTATTTTCATTCAGACGAGAATATATATAAGGTACATGAATGTTTTATGTGTACTGTCGGAAGAAAAAAAGTTATTGTTCTTAACTTGTATTTTAATAATATATCTCTAAGTTGATTGTAATATTCTTATCCATATGAATAAGTATTTATTGAGAGAGATAATTCCTTAAATTGGATCTTAGTATATGGAGGGATCAGTTCTTGGGTTTTGGCTGAAGGATAACCGCTTCATCCAAAATTGAAGCATCAAGTATCCTTGTGCAACAATCAGCTGGGACTTTGATGATATAAAAGGATTAAATATGGAAAAAGAAGTGGAAAGTTGGGACTTTGGAGCAGGCAAAAAATGGTGGATTTTCTTCTCTCTCTCTCTCTTCCATTATTATGATGGGTTTGCAGATCTTTGACCCTGCAAAGAATAACTTCACTTTGTATAGTGACAACTATAGATTTTTATTTTTTATAAGAAAAACGAATTGCATTGGAGGGCCAGAGGATTAAAGTGTATAATAGATGATTAGATGCATATATAGTAACAAACAACACATGCAGTAACAAATATTTCTGACAGTTCATTTTAAGCTTCTTACTGACAAGGGCTATGGTCACATTACTGTTGAATATTGAATCCGATTCTTATGCGAGTGGAACTGTTGATCTGCCAACTTTTCCCCATCCGACTCGACGAGATTCAAGTTCAAACGATTTTTTGTAGGAGTTTTTGTGGTGGTCATTTTCAGCCACATGCAGCATCTTAAAATAAGAGAATGAAATACTTTAACAGAAGGTGATTGCTCCGCTTTTAAGAGTTTGACTGTCCTTTTTTTTACTTAGTTAATGTAATATTCATGTTTCGAGTACTTTAATTAAAAGGTTTATTCGCATACATTTTTGCGCTACATGATATTAATCAATCTTCGCGTTCAACTGATAATAGATTCTGTGATGTGATATTATCATTAGGCATCACAGTTTAGATGAAGTGTTTGAAATAAAACATTATACTTGAGCAACACAATTGGATATAAAACGTGATGCTTCGTGGCTAAACGGTTGGTCTACTCTATATACTTGGTAAGAGATAGAGTTCTCTCACAGTAAATAGGTTGTTTTTATTTAATTAGTTTCCGCGTCCACGTAAAAACGAATTAGCAAACATCAAGAATGTATGAATGCAGCGAGAGATAGCATAAAACAGGACATGAAATAATAATAAAAAAAAAAATAATATTTTGCTTATTGTGTTTCGTATATCAAAGATGAACGGGAAGAAATATGATAGCTGCTAAATCATAAACCAGACAGCCGCAGCCGAAGCCTTATTCAAACCCATTTGACAGAGAGAAACAATGGGTAATTTTGGTCTTAACCTTGAGCCCAATGGCATCGTGAAGCTACTAAAATAAAATAATAAAAAGAAGTTCCTATGCTAGCACAAATGTAATGGGAAATTAAAATCCAAAACAGGAAAGTGTAACAATGAGGAGCCTGCAGGGGAATTGATAGGATATTTTTGATCCAATAGAGGATGGTTTGATCAGTACCTGTAGTGAGCAGGCTTGTATGGACCCTCAACAGGGACACTGATGTAATCAGCTTGGTCTTTGGAAAGCTTTGTGAGCCTAGCTCCAAGCTTACCAAGGTGGAGAGCAGCCACTTTCTCATCAAGGTGCTTTGGCAACACATACACCTTCTTCTCATACTTTCCAGAACCCTTCTCCTTCCACAGTTCAAGCTGAGCAATGACCTGGTTGGTGAAGGAGCACGACATCACAAAGCTGGGGTGCCCCGTGGCACACCCTAAGTTCATCAAACGACCCTCTGCCAATACGATGATGCCCGTGTTGGTGTCAGGGAAAACCCATCTGTCGGTTTGAGGCTTGATGGTGATGCGCTTCACACCAGGGTAGGTCTCAAGCCCCTGCATGTCGATCTCGTTGTCGAAGTGTCCAATGTTGCACACGATGGCATTGTTCTTCATCTTCTTCATGTGCTCAAGCATGATAATGTCCTTGTTCCCTGTGGTGGTAACGAAGATGTCGGCCTCGGAGACAACATCTTCCAGGGTTAGAACCTGAAGACCCTCCATGAGAGCCTGAAGGGCACAGATGGGATCAATCTCCGTCACAATCACACGAGCCCCAGCCTGCTTCATGGCCGAAGCACAACCCTTGCCAACGTCTCCGTAGCCACACACAACAGCTACCTTTCCGGCAATCATCACATCAGTGGCTCTCATCAGTCCATCCGGAAGCGAGTGACGGCATCCATACAAGTTATCAAACTGTTTGTTATCATTCACCAAATACACATACATACATACATACATGTCAATCACCAATACCGATAGATTTGAATTGAATTAAGAAATGTAGAATAGGAGTACGTACCTTGCTCTTGGTGACGGAGTCATTGACATTGATGGCGGGGAACAAGAGGGAGCCGTTGGCCTGCATCTGGTAGAGCCTCTTGACACCGGTGGTGGTTTCTTCTGAGACACCGACGAGTCTGTCCTTCATCTTGTGGTACCTCTTGGGATCGGTCTTCAAGCCATCCCTGATGATGCTCAGGACGATCTGGAACTCCGCATTGTCGGAGGAGGCTGGATCGGGGAACTGGCCAGTCTTCTCAAAGATCTCTTCGGCCTTGACGCCCTCGTGAATGAGGAGGGTGGTGTCGCCGCCATCGTCGACGATGAGATCGGGGCCGCCGCCGGGGCCCCAGTCGAGAGCGCGCTCGGTGCACCACCAGTACTCCTGGAGGGTCTCACCCTTCCAGGCGAAGACGGAGGCGCTGTCGCGGGCGATGGCGGCGGCGGCGTGGTCCTGGGTGGAGAAGATGTTGCAGGAGCACCAGCGGACCTCGGCGCCGAGGGCGGTGAGGGTCTCGATGAGGACGGCGGTTTGGATGGTCATGTGGAGGGAGCCGGTGATCCTGGCGCCCTTGAAGGGTTGGGAGGGACCGAACTCGGTGCGGGAGGACATGAGGCCGGGCATTTCAACCTCCGCCAGCTCGATTTCCAATCTTCCGAAATCGGCTTGCGTCATGTCCTTCACCTTGTACTCCCTTCCGCTGCTTGTTTTCTCAACCAACAACGCCATGATCTCCAAATAGATCTCTCTCTCTCTCTCTCTCTGTACCAATTGAGTCTGGCAGTGTGAGAATGGGGTATAAATAGGTTCCAGTCACTCCGAATGGACGCTGCTCATTCGCTCCATCTCCTCTGGTTGGGGATCTGTCATGCTCATGCATCGCTCTTCTGCACCAACTAATCTTATTTCTTTCTTGCCTACGTGTAATCATTTCTTATTCTTACTTATGCATGCCATCGCATTATTAGAGGATCGTTTAATGGTACATTTAAATCCTCATTTTCCTACTTATCTTAACCAAATTATATCTCTATATGCTTTTCTGCCCATTCCATTCTATGCATGTGAAACAACTCAAACTCTGGACAATTAACTTTAGTCACTTTTTGTAATTTTAACTCTATCTGTCTTGTCTATCTAGTTACCATAGGACTGATTTATGCAACTTAACACATTAATCTTATCACTCTTTTTTTTTTTTCCTTACATAAATGGTTAGTTTAAACCAATAAAGAGTATTTTTTAAAAACTATATTTATTATACTAGCTTTTAAAATTTTGATTTAATTAATGCTTTAAAATTAGTGTATCCACCTCTAGGCTCTAATTCTCTTGACTAGTAAGACATTCAAACCTCCAAAGTACATAAACTGTGTTATCATTCTTTTTTTTTCCTTTGAGATTATGTTGAGATGTGATATCATTATTTATTTTTTCTTTTGACTAAAATACATGTATTTTTCATATTAAAAAAACTCAAAAACCCTCGTGCATGACTATCCATTTATGCCTGCTTTAATTTATCCCATATAACTTAACAAAAATTGATAACATTTATTTAAAACAAAAATAATGTAGTTTCCAAAAGCTTGCCCAAGAAACAACAAATAGCGTGGAAATTAAAACTCAAAGCTGTATAGTAACGTTATACCCGATCGTAAAGGCCTTTCTTGAACTATGCATATATGCAGTTGCTATATAGAAACCACCGCCAGTATCTAACAGAGATTATTTATGTGTGCTTTAGGAATAATTAATAAATCTCTTGTTCGTCTTACCTTTGCTTTCTTGTGTGCATGTATTTCATTGTTTACCTTTTTTCTTTTCGGGATGCAGTGTTTCATACTTTTTAAATTTTGTTCATTATGTTTATGTTTACACATATATATTACTGTACTTTAATTAAAAAATAATAATTATATCCCTGATATTATTTTTAAAAATGGTATAAATTGGATAAATATCTCATATTTTATATTTTATTTTACATCTAGCAGTACACAAACAGAAAGAGTTATTTGTGCGTTTTTTAACGCTACGTGATTGTCTCACCTACTAATACTATATTTGTCACAGAAGTGGTGTTTGTTGAGAGCCACAATTGAAACCTCAACAGTCAACAACCTCCGATCATGACTCCGCGGTTGGTGGGTCTCAGATTGACAAAATAAAATACCCGTGAAGTAACAGTCCCACCACCCCATATCATTTTTTCTTTTTGCCACCATGTTACATTCCATACCACTTATTCTCTAGAGAATTTAATTGATCACCTTCAATATATTTTTAAAGGTCTCAAATTCAATATCTTATTAAAGAATGTCATTTGAAACTTTGCCTAATATATTTTCAAGCTTCTCAAAATTTAGACCTTATTAAAGGACATCAATCCAAGATCATTTGGATCTTGTTTGACATTAAGGTAATATTTGGTTAAATTACACTTAAAACTTGAATACATTTGAGATAAAAATTATAAAAATTGTCATGAATTTTATATGTTTATACTCTACTTTAATTTAAAAATTTTATATTTTTTTATCTCAATTTATTTTCATACTTCTTTCATTCCTGTAAACCAAAAAGGATCGTAGGAGTGTGTTTAAAATTTTGGTGCAAGTATTTTAAAATTACGTTTGAGAATAAAATCAATTTAAAATTGTCATATTTGATTATCCTTAAAAAGTATGTTTGAGAGTAAATTTTTATTTAAAAACTCAACTCAATAAAAATAAGACTTGAAATATTTTTTACAAACTCAATTCATAAACTTAAATTTAATCCAAATTTAAGTTCACAAACTTTAGTCTAAACATATACCAGTAATGTTATATTTTCAAAAATCATACTTAAAGGATCTGAGTATATGCTTGGAAATTGGAATATACAATGAAATGAACCCACGAAGACTGTGTTCTATAGGTGGGTGTTGCATACTTGATAAGAAAATCGTCTAAGCTTAATTATATATTTTTATTTCACATCATGTAATTTACATGTAATTTTGGTTTTATAATTTTAAATATAAAACTAAAATACAGTTAGTAAATGTTTTCTGTGAATGTTGAAGTAAACGGGGGGCACAGAAAATGGAGGATAGCCGAAAAGCAAAGCAAGAACGTTGAAATTCAAAAGGCAGGGTTTGGCCTTTTGTGAAGTACTTACTAGTGTATTATTACTTAAAAATCAACCTCTATATGATTGAGAAGGAGAAGTCCCAGCAATGCCAACAAGTACTCCTACGAGGGACTTGGTTGAGATCAGAGAGTTCCTTTTTCGTGCAGTGACTCTCATACTGGACATCTCAAAGCTGATGTTGACAAGTTTGCAGCCTCCTTCTATATGCCCGGCTTCCTTGTATCTGTTAAGTTGATTCTATATGCCCGGCTTCCTTGTATCTGTTGAGTTGAAGTACAAGGTCTAGCTTCAAAATGTCTTGCGCAATCTTTTCTTTTCTGGTGTCACGCAGGCTAGCTTCGTTTTTCGATTCAATTTTAAGTTCATTCGTCTTGTTTTGTTTGCCTTAACATTTATATATTTTCTTAATAACAAAATCAAATATTATGCTTATCATTCGAAGCTGGAGAGAGCTTTTGTTCATTTCAAGTTACTTGAATGACTTGCTATAACAACATTAATATTCCTATGAAAAATAATAATCTTTTTAATTTTCATATCACTATCCTGATTTATTGGCTTGAGATCATCCATGCCGCGGTCACCGAACCGCAATTACTTGTTCGGGTTCTCAACATGGTCCACCACCACCCCGCGGTCGCGTTGCAGTTCTTCCGATGGGCCGAGAGACAAATCAGTATTTTATAAGATGGTTAGTATGGGCATGTTGCCTGATGTGAAGAATTGCAATAGGATACTCAGATAGGTTAGGGATAGGGATAGTAGCATCGACGTCGCAAAGGAGGTTTATAATGTGATGGTGGAGTGTGGAATTCGCCCTACGGTTGTTACTTATAACACAATGTTGTTGGATTGTTTTTGCAAGCAAGGGAAGATTCAGGAAGCTCGGCAGCTTTTACCTCAGATGCAGAAGATAGGGTGTTTGCCCAAGGATGTCACGTATAATGTTTTGGTAAATGGTTTGTCTCACAATGGGGAGTTAGAGGAGGCTAAGGAGCTTATCCAAAAGATGTTGGGATTGGGGCTCAAGGTTTCCGCACACACATATGACCCCTTGATCCAACTACATTTTACGTACGTGACATCGTTGGACAAAACACCCCATCTTCTGCATCTGAGGCAAAAGCTACAGAGCTTCCTGAACCTTCCTTTGCTTGCAAAAAGGATCCAACATTGTGTTATAAGTAATAACGGTAGGGCGAATTTCCCACTCCACCATCACATTATAAACCTCCCTTGCGACGTCGATGCTACTATCCCTATCCTTAACCAATCTGAGTATCCTATTGCAATTCTTCACATCAGGCAACATGCTCATGCTAACCATCTTATGAAGTACCAACAAACACTTCTCAAGCATCGATTTTTGAGCAAATCCAAAGCAACAAATCCAGAATAAGCTTAGCAGATGACATTGATACCTAGGAGGAAGTCCTTGGCCTGGTTCACATGAAAAACCAGTAAAATTATTTTCAAACATCAATATACATGAAAGTGATGAAACAACAAGGCAAGTTAAGGTCTAAGTAACTATTATTTCTATAATTTTTTGTTTGTGAAAAATAATTAGTTAGTTTCGTTAACCTAACTGACATTCCACAAGCCTTCCAGCACAACACCAATGAATCACTACGTTTCTTCTTGCTTCCTTCATTATAAGTGGAAAAAGAAATTCCAGGCCACACTTACATAATATCTTCAGCAAAAGATTATACAGCGAATGCATTCAGAGATGAGTAAGGCTTTGTATTTGATGGATGTTGACAGCATAATTTAAAAGTTACATCTATAATAATAATACACCTAATTACAAACTTATAGTGCTTAAAATAAATACATCACAATATATACATAGTCGATACGTTGTACACACATTAAGATGGTCAAGATTATCTCATTTTACAACAATAAATCTTTATCCTACTTGGCTACATGTATCACATAATGTCACTCAGTTATGAACAATTCATAATCGATATAAAGCATTGAGAATCGATTATGAATTGTAAAATAACTATGTTCACATGTAAAATAGCACTGCTAAACGATTATAGCGCATGGAAAATGATTATCAGTGATGGGAAACATGGTTACAGTGCAGTTTCTGTGCATATCAATAACGAAATAAAAAGGTGTGGCTCTCCCTTCATTCTCACCTATTTCTTCTCCCTCTCTCCTATTTCCCCCACAATTTCTCAAATACCAAACAAAGCCTATAATTTCATAGTATATTGTAGGATCAAAATTGTTGAAATTCTGCAGAAAAATAGAAAAATCACCCCTGCAGCTCCAGATTCCGAATTCTCTCCACTGGCAGCATTCTTTTTTCTCCTTGACCTACACAACCAAACAAAAAAAAATTAAACAGAAAAAAACACAAGGGGAAACAAAAAGAGTTTAGTTGAGCATCAAATTGGAAAATAAGCACAGCAATCTAATGCATCTGTGATCAATTAAACACATTCAGGAAAACAACAAATCCAATTTCGATTAACATCCTTTCTCTCACAACGAGACTTGCATTTGGACGAAGGAGCAAAACCATTAAGTATAATCAGATAACGATAAAAATAAAAGAATAAAATAAACCTCTGGTTGGGGTCCTCATCGGGGTGGTGGAAATTCCCACGAGAGCGACCCATTGATTCTGTGCGTGAACTCCTGAATGAATTTGAGTTTGGTTGAGACGCAGGATCACAATGGAAGAAAAGGGCAGCTAAAATATACATCGAACTTGACATACAGTGTAGTTGCCAGAGTTGAATTGAACGGCTTCGGCGGTGAGAGAGACGGCGCGAGGGGAGCGTTTATCGGCGAGGTAAACGGCGCGAAAGTAATCCATATCTTGGGAAAACTCTTCCGTGTACTGGATCGGAACGACAGGGTTAGGCCCGTTGTTTTGAGGAACCCAAATAACATCTGGCCACTCCGCTCTCTCCCTCAAAGGCACTCGTTGCTCTTCCCCTTCGCCCGGCCCAGATTCCATCCTTCACTTTACTCACTCACTCACTCACAATTTCTTAGATCCCTGTGCTTATGTCAGCCCAATAATGTTTCTTTTCTCATTAGTAACTCAAGCTTTTTCCTCCATCGTTTCCTTTCATCGCTATTTTTTTTTTCTTTTTCTGCTACTTATTTTACCTTTTATCTTCAAGTACCCAATAATGTTTTTTATTAAAGGAAGTGAAGCCGAAGGAGATTTTTATCCTTTATGTTTTCTATTTAGTTAACTAATGTAATCTTAATAAATTTGATGATAATTTAAATTTTGTTAGGAAGTTCAAATTGATTTTAATTTTATATATAAATATTTTTTTATAAATTTCAATGATAATTTGTCTTCTTTAATTTTAATCTCTTAATTGTGGCAATGTTTAATGTTATTCTTTGTGAAACTTTGTTGTCCTTTATTTTCTTTTTTTTTTTTTAATACACGAGATTTATCATAATATTTTGATTTGTGTCTTATATTGTAAATGTTTCAATGTAGTACTTTATATATGTTTACTTGAAAGTATGCTTCCTCTTTGAATTTTTTTGGTTTGATGGATATTATTAATTTATTTTAATTTTTTTTGTTAAATTATTGAATATTAAATGAAATATACATTATATAAATTAAAATTATTATTTAATATTAAAATGTGTTCCAACGTGTCAAAATCTATAATTTTTAAGATTGACGTGTCGGAAAGTCGAATCGTATCATATCACGTATCGCGTATCGGTGCTACATAGGTTTGCAATTGGGTCACGGGAATTGATATAAAAACTAAACCTTTTAAGTTGTCACTAAGGCTTTGTTTAGGAGAGAGATTTTAGAGGAGAAGGGAGAGAAGGGAAATGTTTAGGTGATGACATTTTTTGTTTGGGAGTTTTAATTTTTGAGGAAAAGAATTTGAAAATTTTTAAAACCCCTCTGGAATCCTACACGTCTAAAAATTGTTGTTCCCCCAAATTAGAATTTTTAGAAGAAAAAATAATAAAATTACTATCATATCCCAACCAGTGTTAATAAAACACCAAAATATAAAGTACCGAATCACAATTTAACAGCAAAATTGTAAAAATATATTATTAACTATTTATTTCCCTCTCTTAATATATTTTTAACTCCAAAAAAAAGATAAAGAAATTTCTCTCATTTTCCTCCCTTCAAACAAAAGCCTAAGGATTTGGAAATTTACGCGCTAAAATTCGGTGAAAAAATATGAAGGAGGCAATATCTATATATCTATCTAATTGTCAAAACAACCGTGACAAAAGAGGATTTTTTAGCGTTGCATGAGTTGAGTTCGATGCCGTAAGTGGAACTCAGTTACGAGGAATCTGTTTCAAGTGTAACTAATATTTTTTTTCTCTAATTTAAAATAAATTGTCTTTTTGAATTTAAATTTGAATTACATTTTAAAAAAATATGTACACGTTTTTTTTAAAATCCAACAAGTACTCCTTCGAGGGACTTGGTTGAGACTTGAGAAGGACTTTGAATAGATCAGAGAGTTCCTTCCTTCATCGTGCATCGACTCTCACACTGAACATCAAGAAGGAGTCTGGCAAACTTTTAAAGGATTTCAACAATAGGGCCAATCAAGAGCTCAAAGCTGATGTTGACAAGTTTGCAACCTCCTTCTATATACCCGGCTTCCTTGAATCTTGAGTTGGAGTACAAGGACTAGCTTCAAAATGTCTTGCGCAATCTTTTGTTTTCCGGTGTCACGTAGGCCAGCTTGGTTTTTCGATTCAATTTTAAGTTCATTTGTCTTGTTTTGTTTGCCTTTCATTATATATTCTCTTAATAACAAAATCCAATATTATGCTTATCATTCGAAGCTGGAGAGCTTTTGCTTATTTCAAGTTACTTGAATGATTTGCTATACAACATTAATATCCCTACGAAAAATAATAATTTCTTTTTAATTTTCATCAGTATCCTGATTTGCTGGCCTCATTTTTCACAATGACTGAGATCATCCATTGCAATGCAATAAATCTTCTACCATAATACTTACTGCCACCAGTAAACAGAAAACTGTTGTTTTCTACTTACGGATCTTACATTGCAACTGCAGCAGGCCAGAAATGAAATGCTTATCAAAATGTACAAATTGCAGTCAAGTGTTTAAACCTTTTAATTTACTAGGACGACCCCACCTACAATATCCTATATCCACAGCAATTGGCATAAATGACTAGAGGGATGTCTGGTTTTTCAATTCCGCTACACCAATAAAATCCGTCCTTCAGTCAAATATCTCCTGACTTTCGATTATACTGTGTTGACTGAAAATGTGAGAAGGGGAAGTTAAAGTAAACAGAATTTCTTTTCTTACGCGATATTGACATGAAAACAAATGAAACCGAATTTATCGTCATTCTTACTGGTCATCTTTGGCGACACGATAATATCTCTCTGCATGCTGGCGCTGACCTATCAGTTGAGCAAAACGCTCATCATGAGTGATTACAATTAGCTGAAAATTTTCCTGCCCTTTCCTGTCCTCCATGATCCTGCATTTTAAAGAAGATAACAGCACATTAAGACATAATTAATTCATTCATTATCACTTCTTCCATCCCTAATTATAGATCATTTTCAGAAATTTGTTTGTCATTTTTATGACTTTTTTTTTTATTTTAAGACGTATTAATTATTTTTTTTCCTACAAACCCTTACTAAATTATTTTATCTCCAAACATTAATGAGAAATAATTAAGGGGGTGGAGAGATTAAAAAAATTGGAATGATAATACAAATAATTGACAAATTTAATTTAATTAAATATTTTTCTTAAGAGATGTGAATTAGTTGAAAAAAATCTTATAATTAGGGACGGAGGGCGTAGTAATTTAATCAGAACTAGGGAGCAATCTATTCACACCTTACGAGAGCTGCAGCTAGACTTTCAGCATTTGGTCCATCCAAATTTGTGGTAGGTTCGTCCAGTGCAAGTATTCCACAATTGAGACAAAACGTTTCGGCTAAAGCCAACCGTATGATAAGAGACGCCAGAACCTGGAACCTCACAATTAAGTCAAGCTTATTTGTTTATTATTTTTATTTTTATTTTAAAAAAGGAATACTAGACATAGGCACATAGCAATTCCCTCGGTGATAACATACCTTCTGACCTGCACTACATCTTCCTCTCATCTCCAACTCCGCATCACCAGTCTGCA
>PYAF01003839.1:33733-47304 GCA_007407185.1 Glycine tomentella
TCAAAAAATTGAACTTAGTTCCACAAACTTTGCAGAGCAATCAACACAACACAGTGGCATTCTTAGTGCAATATATTCCCTCCGTTCTAGATTATATGAAGTTTAAGGTTTTTGGCTTTTTGCACAAGTACTAAGGAATGCAATTAATTTGTTGAATTTCAAAGAAAACATTAGGTAACTTCCTAATATACCCTTTATCTCTCTAATTAATGACTCATTTACACTTCCTATACACTACTCCCACTAAATATTGATTAAGGGTAGTCATGGAAAAAAATATTTAATGCACCATTGATTTTGTAAAACGGCATATTTTGGAACAATTTTTTTTCTCTAAAACATCATATGATCTGGAACCGAGAAGTGTGTACTGAGATCTCACATCAACTATAGCTATGATATGGTCACCGTAGAGCTTATAAAGGTTTGGATAATCCTTACCTTATGATTTAGATTTTGGGATTGAGTTAGGCTTAGTCCAAATTCAAGAGATAGGATGACAACTACAAGTTAGATATAAACAATGAAAGAAAAGATTTCCCAAACCTTAATGCTTGTGTAATTTCCTTTTTCACATCCTTATCAAGAGGAACCCTCCCTTTCAGCACCTTTCTTATTCTGTCCTTTTGTTCATCAATTCTGTAAAGAAGAATAAATAGATGATCACCAACTTCTAAATGTATAATTTTGACAACAAAAAGCCAAAAGCAAAGGAGATAAAAAGAAAATGGATCTACATCTTTTTATGTTTCTTCTTCTGACTTTCCAACTCTCCCTTCTTATAAGATAGCTTAACTCTGTCCTGTGAATCAGAAATCATGATATCCTTCTCTCGACTGACAGCCTTAATCTTTTGATCTATGCTATATATCTCCTTTTCCACTTCACATTTATTTGGTTCAAATTGTCTTTCGTCGAGTTGGCTTGCCTTCCTCTTAACCTCATTTTCCTGCAAGCATTACTCAAAATTATGCTATTCTTATTTGCCAGATGTCTAACATAAAGGTTACATTATAAATTACAAAACATGACCAAAGAGCAGGCTACCCTTACCAAATTTCTTTCTCTTTCATCTAATTGAGAGAAGTTTTCATTAGATATTAGAAGTTCAAGTGAATCGAGCTCATTTTTCTTCTCTTCAATGCGCTTCGAAATGGCATTCTGCAAACATAACAAGGTATTGACATCGTACAAGATAAATAGACAAGAAATTTATACATTGAAATGAAACACCAAACCTTGCTCCCTGTCATAGCCTTTATTTTAGCCTCAGTATGTTTCAAGCGGTCATTTGCATTCATGTAGCAATCAAATGCCAACTTGATTTCATTGTCATTAGCTTTCTGCACACAAGAAGCAAAAAAAAAAAAAAAAAAAGGAGACAATAATCAAGTTGTTTTCTTACTTTTGATATAGTGAAAATAATTTAAAATTTTGATAAATTTAGACAAGCACATTCTTTAAATAAGAAAACAAATTCACTACAGTACAGAGTGGATGTCAGAAAGAAAGAAGTACAGGAGCAAACAAATAACATCCTTGCTAAAGGAAAAATCAAGTGAGCAAAGCATACAAATCTCTCAATATATCCAGCAAAGAAACCCTCTACAATACTGCCAATTGAATAACACAAAGAAAACAAGAAGATCCTTTATCCCAAATATTAAGTAACAGCAAGAAATCATCCTTGAAAATTCTTCAACTTCTCAATTTGCCTCCTAGCACAGGCATCTAAAAGTGAACATAATCACACATAAACCAGAAAGAGAGAACAGAAAAATCACCTTTTTATCATCCAGGTCCTTCTCAAGATCTTCCAACCTCGATTTTACATGATTAGTGAGATTTAAAGCAACCTCAGAACTGAAAGGTGACTTTGGAAGAGATCCCAAGTTATATGTAGTGAAAAGATTGTGAATGGAGGAATCACGTTCATTCTTGAATGACATGTGAGCCTGTAGTTCAAATTAGAGAGAAAATTACAACAATGTCCTGCAATACTAGATGTCAGTATAGGCAGCTTGTGTATCAATTCATTTACTTCTGCTTCAGCTTGTAGCTTGGCAATCACTTCGATGGAGTCGGCAATGGTCTCCTTAAGGGTAGAACTCGTACAGTCAATGTCCTCCGTTTCTCTTTCCAACCTGCTTATTTTTGTTTCTAAACTTGCAATCCTTTCTTCAAACTTGGTCTTCCATTCCATCAACTCTTCATCGGTGTCTAATCAAATATAATATGCAGAAAAAAGCATTAGAAACTTACATATAAATTAAACGGGACACATCTGTGTAAATCTATTAGGATTAAAACTATAACAACATAGAAAGAGATAAAGAATTTAAAACTAGTAAAACGTATACCATATTCCACACTTACACACCTTCAATCTCCTCAGTGAGAGCTAGATATTGCTTCTGTTGTTCCTTAAAAAGGGTGCTTCGTTGAGCAGTTTTAGTTGATATCTGCTCCTGCAGCTTCCGCAAATGTTTCAATGTTTCCTCCGTGTGATGAATTTTATGATCCAATTCTTGAATGCTGCCATCCAACTGTTGTAGTTGACATTCTGCAGACTCTGTTTTCTCTTGATCCTGTGCGATGCTTTCCCGAAGCTATAATAAGAAAACGAAATGAAATAATTAGATATTGATTTTTAATGATTTATAGGGAAGAGGAAAGTGAGGTAGAGGTAGCTACCTTGTAAGCAGCATCTTTGAGAGTCTGAAGATTTTCCAGTTTGAGCTTGTAAGTCTTAATCTCTTGAGCCTGCTCCTTGTGAAGCTTCTTTATAACTTCGAGTGCCTTGGTGTATCTAAAAGCATGTATTGAGTGAGTAAGAAGGAAAAAGCGAAAGTGAAGAAGAAATGAAGCTACCTGGTCGCGGAAAAGATATCGTCGAACTTTTTCTTCAGGGTAGAAGGATCCTGGAGTGGCCAGTTGGCTTCATCTTGATGAACGAAAATAACATTTTCGAGAATGGCCTTGGAGACGCCCATGAGGGCAGGAATCTCTCGATCCATGTCAGCGCATCGATAGCTAAGGCAAACTTTCTCGCCAGAGTGAGGATTAATAGTTTGAAGCACACTCTCGATTGCCTTGTATTCCATCTTGGAGGCCTTCTGGGTGAGCTGAAAGGACCTTACGCAGACAACGTCTTTACCGGCGGCCGTTTTGAAACGGAGCTTAATCTGACCTTTTGTTTCGGTTTCCCCTGCAACCTTTGGGTCGTGGATGAAGCTGTGGCCAGACCTGGCGTTAGGTGGCAACTCGCCGGTGCAGGAAAGCTTCAAGCACTCAATGATGGTCTGTGGAAAAGTAAGTACAGGGATGATTGCTATTGATATTGATAGAGAGAATCAAATGAATGAATGAATGCTTACTGTCTTGCCAGCACCGTTGGGGCCAACGATTAGGGTTAAGGGCTTGAAGAAGGTGATGACGTTCTTGTTCTCCGGGTCGAAGCTCCGGATGCCCTTGATCAACATTTTATCAACGGTACTCATCTTCTTCACTCTCACTCCCTCATAGGCTCATACCACACCACTACTCTTATTCTGCTGTCAACTCTCGTCCCCGCCCGCGCTTTTGTTTTTTTTGTTTTGCTCCCAAATAACTCGCTCCGCTGAACTATTTTATCACTTTTGGGCTCAACTGGGCCTCTTCGCCACCCTCAAACACACCTCTCAATTTGCTAGGACTACCACCTTCTTCCTTTTTTCTTTCTTTTTTTTTTCTTTTCGTAAACACCCTTTACCTTTCCCAAAGCAACTCTCACTCTTGTTTCTCAACCAGCTCAATCATCAATGACTATGTTTGTGTAACCACTTGTTGATGCAAATGGACATTGGCAAAAGCATCCATACCATTCCTTTTTGCGTTTAACAGTCATATTTGTTTTGGAATTCGTCAAAAGCAAGTTAGATAGATAATCAAACATGCACAAGGTTACTCATCACAAGCTAAAGGTAGTTAGTTATGGACAAAAGGTGAAGGACTTCAACTTAGGAAATGAGGAGGTCAATGTCGTAGTGGAGACTTTTAGGATGACACCCATAATAATACAAAAAAGTTATTATTTGTAATTAGTTAAATGGGTTGACCCATTAGGCTCAAAAAATTGAATAACCTAAAATCTAGTATTTTTTTAACTAAGTAATTTCTTATAGAAATATTGACACAGTTTAATCTCTAAAAGCTTGGTCTATCTTGGATTTGGTGTAGGTTAAGGTATATGTTCATGTCCTGGAATGACATGATGGATTTAGTTTGATGGGCTGGCTCAAAAATGATGGGGAGAGTTCAGGAAAAAGAAACAAAATTGGGTACAAAAAGCAAGGGCAAGCAGTTCTGATCCAATAAATATGAGGCTAGTTTCCTTCGTTTCCCTCCATTCCGAAGATGGAGACGGAGGAGGGTGGTTTTACGCGACTTGCCTCATTCGTCTGCGATTGCGAGCCTTTGACGGAGGATGACCTGGAAGCCATTGAAGCCTCTCTTTCCAATACCAAAAAACGTCCATTCAACGATCAAACTCACACTCCTCGTCGCCGCTTGCCCACATCCCTCATCGCTCTTCAACACCCAAACGCTTCTTCTTTCTCGCCCCATCCCCCTCCAGGTTCTTTTCTTTTTCCTCACCTCCATTCTATTTTACCCTTTCCAATACACTAATAATCACTCAATTCTGCTATTAACTATACATTTCCTCTATTTTTTTTCTTTTTTCATCTTGCACAGGCTATTCAAGAATGAGATTGCCTGTAATGAAGTTTAGTGGTCAAATTTTTTATAGCAGGACTTTTGATGCTGTAGAGAAAGCTGCAACAAAGCTCTTACAAATTCTCCAAGACAAAACGACCGACATGATGCAAACTGCAATTGGATTTGACATTGAGTGGAAACCCACCTTCAGAAAAGGTCAGTTCAGCTTCTTCTCCTTCTTTTTCAATAGCTGATTATGGCATACCACTTACCTGATAGTGTTTGGTCTATTACAATTTCTGCATTTATCTAATACGGTAATAATATTGATATGTATTTGAGAGAGTAATGATAAATGCCCACCCCATTTTGAGGCAAATTGGTGTGGAAAGGAGAAAGATAAGAAGAAGAAAAGGTAGGAAGGTAAAGTGATAGATGTGATTAGTGATGAAGTGTAAAAGGAAGAGATAGATAGGAAGAAAATGGGGGTGGAAATGAGATGGAAGAGAAAGTGAGTATATGTTGAGTATTTTCTTTCTGATATTGGCTATGTAAGCAAGAAATTATGCCAGTTGTTATCCAACTAGTTTAGGTCTTTGAATTTACATTTTTATATTATATACAATAGAATGCTTCAAGTTTAGAATCAGATCCTTGCCCAAATTTCTAGAACTTTGGTGGACTGTCTTGATGAGGAATTTCAGAATTCCTGGGAGGCAGAGCGTCTCTATTTTGTGTTGCAAATTGCAATGTGGATGAAGGTAAAGACATGGTTATGAGTTTTTGGGGCCGGGGGGATTAAAGTTCTAATTCCCGCTAATTGTTTGGCTCTTTATTCTTCATAGTTTATGGGCTTCTGTAAATGCTTTGTTCACCTATGGTGAGAGATGAATTGCCTACTTTTCTGCAGCAAAAGAGCCTTCCCTTTTGCCCCTATAAAATATCAATTCTTAAGAAAAAGAAAGATTGTCATAACTTATATTACTGAATCATTATTGTATAAAACTTTTATAGGTGTTCCACCCGGAAAGGTTGCAGTGATGCAGATATGTGGCGACACTAGACATTGTCATGTTTTACATCTAATTCATTCTGGAATCCCTCGAAATTTACAGCTTTTGCTTGAAGATCCCACAGTTTTGAAGGTTTTTATGTCTGTTAAGCTGATTTTTTTTTCTTGTTTTTTCTTTTGTATCTATGTGAACTAATTAATTATCGTAAGTGTTAATACAAAGTTTGATGTGCACAAGGTTGGAGCTGGGATTGATGGTGATGCTGTGAAGGTTTTTAGAGATTATAACATATCTGTTAAAGGTGTGACGGATCTTTCTTTTCATGCTAATCAAAAGCTTGGTGGAGATCATAAGTGGGGTCTTGCATCTTTGACTGAAAAACTTCTATCAAAACAGGTATGTTTTGAATCCAACTGTCTTATAATCCAGACTAGACATGGACACCGTGATTCAACTGTTCCAGCCTTCTTCATCTGACACCTGATGGCATGGCACATAAAAAAGTCTGGTGCCTTTCCAACTGGCTGGTTAACTGAAACTGTTGCCAGTTGGTTGAGCCAGACCTGCTCACCACCTCACCCTTTCTCAAATTTCCATATGGTAGATTCTGAAAAATGGATCTTTGTTGGGAATCGAATTTGCCAAGAGGAAAATGGCTTGTCCTCTGCTCTCACTAAATTAATGCATTATTGGATTTCACATACACATTTTTGTTGCATTCCTAAATTAGTATCGAATTACAAATAGTAGTTGAATAAGAATTTTTTTTCAAGAAAACAATACCGCACATTTTTGTTGCATTCCTAAATTAGTATCGAATTACAAATAGTAGTTGAATAAGAATTTTTTTTCAAGAAAACAATACCGGAAAATTCACCACGTGCATTACTGCACTTAAGCCAAAAATCAACTCTGAATAAACCATTAATTATTTTCCTTTTCAATAGGAGTACGTTGTACTGTTGTAAGATGTTCGATGGGAGAAAGAGAAAGGTCTTGTTAAACCAACAGAAGTTATTTTAAATGTCGGAAATAGAAAATGACAAAAGTGGATGCCAAAGTAATAAACTGTATTTTCCTGTCGTTCATTTTATACTCACTAGATCATCTGTATTCCTACAAACACAAAGTAGAGATAACCAGTATGTAATTTTCTATGACTACTTGATCATCAACGTCTTTTCATAACCTTTTTTATTTTCTTTGTCCCTGGAGAGAGGGGGAAAATGTGAAGGGGATAGGGAGATGTTTCAACCGCCTTCTTAAAAAAAGGTGATTACCAACTACCAAGTTTGTTATGCTTGCAGCTTAAAAAGCCCAACAAAATAAGACTGGGAAATTGGGAGGCTCCTGTTTTGTCGAAGGAGCAACTAGAGTATGCTGCAACAGATGCTTTTACTTCTTGGTATCTTTATAAGGTAAATACTAAATCTTAGTGTGGACAAACTTTTCAACAACTATTAGAAGAAAATCAGAATCTTTGCTGAGAAAAAAATAAAAGAAAATCAGAAGATAAAATAAGTTAAAGTTTTCTCATAATATAAAATCAACTTATATACCTCAATTTTTTAAAAGCTTCGAATATTAAGGTGCATAATTTGATTTAAAAATTTTACTTCTTATTTTCTTTTCGTATTTGACTAAATAGAAAATACCAACACCATAGATAATTGTTAGCCTTATCTTGATTTCAAACTATTAACGTCCTCCGTCGTCTCTTCCATTTTATTGACACTTGATTCAAGGAATTGATTTATTCTTTTGCAGGCGATTAAAGATCTCCCGGACGTCCAGAAAGTCACTGACAGAAGTGGCGAAGTTGATGGTGTACCGCAAGAATGACTGCATCTTTAGTGTGTGTATTGAATTTCATTTCTATTAAATATTAATTATTTATAATGTACTAATTATCTGTTGTTGTAAAAAAAATATGTTGTAACATTTTATTTTTGCTGCTTGGACAACCATTGGAGAGTGAAAAAACCCTTTTGGGAGTAAGATAAGAAAATAGAAAGGAATAGATAAAATGGATGATGTGATTAAAAAAAAAATGGACGTAATGTCTATTGGGTGTAGAATTTGAGTTGTTTAAAATAATTTTTTTGGAATAAATTAGTTGAAACTTGAAATTTAATAAGTTAATTCAATTAAATGTGTTTGAAAAATTTAAGAGTAAAGATACATGAAAGAATATATATATAGAAGGGATTAAATTACACCAATATAATTTAACAAAAGTTATATTTATCCTTAACCGTAGATTTCGTTCTAATATAACGCTAATAATAAAATTATTAAACTCTCTCTCACGTGACCCCCAATTCTAATTTTAATCATCACTCTTCCTCTAATTTCGATTTTGTGCACGTTGCAGACTTCTTGCCCAGTTCTCCCTTTTCCATTTTTCCTTTAATCTCAGGTCTACGTACGTATCTTACGGCCTCCTTTGCACACCTCTTTGTTTGCCCATTTTTATCGTTCCAGCCACTCATCCCCCTGAAAAGATCCCATCCATACAATTTCTCATTCAAATTTCTCTCGTTCCGGCCATAAAATTGACAAGAGGGTGCAAGATCTGATTTGAATGTATCAAGTTTCAGATTTTTGGCTTTAAATCTTTGGAGTTAGGCTTTGTTATAAGCTTATGGCGCATTAAATGGATTTTCGTCCGAGTTGGATGAAACAAAGCATTTATCATAAGCTTGTGTACATCCTGTTCTGTGTAAAATTCTGCTATATTAGAGAGATATTGGAAAAGGCAATGAGTGGGTAACGAGGTTGCAAAGCAAATTGGAATTACTGGGAAGTTCTACTGGAGAGCTTTGATTAAAATTAGAATGGGGATTGACCTTAAATTAAAATGAAATCATGGGTGTAATTTTTGTAAAATTACACTCTCTCCTTTTATATATATATATATATATATATATATATATATATATGACATTCCTTAATCTTTCTCGATTTCTTTATTATTATATTATATCATTTATTATTTTTGTTGTATAGGTGTTTATGAACATATAGGTATCCTGAAACACTACTTCAAAATTAATTGGTGAAGTAGTGGATAAGTGTGAAATTATATAAAAGGATATATTTGTGGTGACAACTTAAAATTTGATAATTATATTTACATTTTAATAACTTGTTTATATTTTAATTTATTTTAAGTAATTTATCATCATATTTTAAAAAACTATTTTATAATGTTATTTTTATTTTTAAATATTTCTATTAAATGAAATGAAATTTACATAAAAGAATTTAAATAGTTAGAGGGAGTATTTTACTATTCATAATAATTTTATTTGATTTGAAGACTATTTCTTGCCATAAAAAATACATATGATCTTAAAAAGAAATTATATAATTTTTTATTTTAAAAAAATGTTAAAAGTTAATAAAATAGTTTTTTAACAAATATTTCTATTTTGGTGAAATTAACTACGAGTTTAATTTTTATATATTTTCGTTATAATGTTTTAGTGATTAACTAATCATAAATTATTTTTATTGTAATTTTTAAAATAATAATTATAAAATTAATAAACTTCACATATATTAATGTGTGATTGAATTATATTGTACAACAAAATTACATTGTCCGAATATTCCAATTAAATAAAATTACACAGATTCTGCTGGTTGAACACAAGCAAAGAAATCTTTTCCTCGATAAAATATTAATTGTTTCTAGTCTATAACCTGCAAGCTTCAATTGTAAACTTTGCGGTTGATATATTACGTACGACTTTATGATCTTCAATTTGCTCCCTTCTCATTCCAATGTTAACTTTCATTGATAATTGAAGGTGATGGCCCCAACTGTCCCCAGCACCCCCATTGGTGAGTGAACCTCATTATATATTGATCGAATTCAAGAGCTCCCATTACTGTAACACGTGGTGTTAACAACAACCCTGCTTTCAGATTGAGAGGATTACTGCTAACAAGCATGCATCGATTTTTTAAGGGTTTTACGTGGGCAAGCAATGTAAAATTTCACAGCCGACAAAGTACTGAAAGTCACTTTATTTGATGTCATGCATATTAGATTTTTTTTATCCATGCATATCGCAAAATGGTGTTCAGTTGAACGTTTTCAATCTCCCCATAAAATAAAATAAATAGTATCTCTTGAAAGAGAGAATGAATGTCAGTTATATATGCTGCCGACAGTAGAAAGATATCGATATATAGAGGCAAAGTTGTTGCCAGGAGTGCAAGTAGGATGGATTAACAACATGGAAAACGACAATTCGATCGATCGTTTCTTAAGACAGTGGCAATTGGCTCTCTCTCATATCATGCTAGTTACGTGATTTTCAATATTATTGACCAAAAGGTAAAAAGAACCAATTATCAAACACGAATCTCCCCAATCATGCAAGCAAAAGAGATACCAACGGGAATATAATCGCGCCAGCTATATAAAGAATAACATTAAAATACAGGATTAACAGATCAAAAGGCAGCTACGATTACATTTTAACCTTTTTTCGCACGTATTTTCTTGGATATGTATCTATTATTTTAATTTACAACAAATATAGTCGCTTTTGTACTTTTTTTTTCTTCGATCAATTCAGATTCCTGCCCAAGAGCACAAACGATAATGTCTGGATCATTTCTTTTCGCTGCAATTAATGAAACACTTTTCAAGCTCAGAAGTCACCATTCATTCGAAACAATAATATTTGTCACTTTCTTTTTTTAACCAAACGGAACAAATTTTATTAATTATGCGCTGTAGCTAAGTTGAGATATTTTCTTTTTCTTTTTTCCTGACTCGAGAGAACTCATTTTGTCCAAACATACATTACGGCAGAAATGTCCCAGTGAACGTTGGTAAAGTCAATTCTAATCCAAAAGCAAAACATCTAACGTGTCGAATTATGTAGTTTTCCCCTTAAAAAAGTTGTCTGTACCAGAAAATTAAACATGCATGCATGCTCTAATCATATGGAGAGGGCAAAGCGTATGGAACCTCGTTGGGACTAATGAAACCCCATAGGATGCCCAAGGGCCAAAATTATATATGATAAATAAATAAAAAATGCATGTTATATGGAATTCTAGTACATATATATGCGGATCATAACTATTGCGGGGAAGCAGTGAGGAGAATCATGTCCCCTTCTGTCTTATCTAATGGTTAATTAAGTCAAGACACACGGCTCCACCGACCAATGAGCATCTTCTTCAATCTTGGCTTTTCACAAAAGCACCGCGAATGGCATTTCTACACACACACACGCACACATAAATCAACAACTATACATAATAATGCATTAAATTAATATGTATTTCTCACTTAAAAAAAGTCAAGAAGTTAACCTATCTAGACTCTATTAATTAATTGATCACTGTCCGTGCCATTTCTCACTTTACTTTGTGGTGACTGAAATTAACCACCGCAAGTTCAACTTTGCTTAAAAACATTAATAAACATACTGTTTTCTTTCATACCCCATTGCATGCGCATGTCTCATTCTGTATATTAATTAACTGATGGAAATGATTATTTTTACTGGATGTTACTTTCACATTGTCTTCTTTCTTGAGATCGAGGAGAGGAGGGAATGAGAGAGAGAGAGAGATTGAAAGAAACGCGATGATTAATTAATGAAATAACATATTCTACATTTTATAGAAGCCTTCTGGTTGGAAATAAGGTAATCAGCTTTATCCCATAGCAATGAGAAGAATATAGTGTAACTTAGATAAACTCAAGTCATTTTTATCTTAAGACGTACGGCAAAGTGATATTCTCATATGCGTTATTTTACTTGTTTGCAAATACATAGTTGCCACTCACGGAAATTAAAGCCTAATCGTGTTTGGTTTCTGTTTATTTTAATTAGGAGAATATTTTTTAATAGTTTTAATAATATCTTAATTATATTTTTTTTAAATATAAAACAAACTATTCTAAATGCATCCTACCATTTTGTTCGGGTGTGAATAAAAAATTATGGAATTAAAAAATGAAAGAAATAAGATATTGAAAAAAATAATACGGAAATATGATAATTTTTGCTTCTATTATTTCCTTTATAAATTTGGATGAAAAATGACCAAAAAAAAAAAATCAATCCTCATTCTTCTTATCTGATTGAGAAAAAAAGGGAAAATAAAATATAATTATGATAAATACTTTTTTATCCTTTTAATATAATACTAATAGCTAGGCAGATAGATCAATGGATAGATCAACCGCTTGTAGCTCAAGTAATAAGAAGCTTGACTTATTGAATAAAATCTCCAGTTTTGATTCTTATGTACAAATAAAATAGACACTGAAAGGATTTTATCTCCTTAACTAAATTGATTTGACGCGACTCGATTCAAATTAATTAAGATATAAAGTTTAGAGAAAAGGTTTCACCCAAAAAATTTAAGATGGATTGATGAATAAATTTATTGTTTCAAAAAAAAAATAGTTGTTTTCTCTCCACTTCAGTAAAGAATTTTTTTGGGTCTCACTTTTTTCCCCTCCACAATTAAACAATGAAAAACGTAATGTTTCTTCCTAATTCTTTCCACCTAGTTGTTTTCCTTTATTTCCATATACATAAAAATGTATTTCGTAATAAATAAAGCTTTATGATCTTGTTCGAGGAAAACTAAATATATATTCCATCATAAGCCCAAACATTTTGCAGATTATCAAATTAACGCAATTAATATGTACTGGTGATTCCCATGTGATAGAGAGTATAGTTCTCAAGGACAGATGACAGAAGTGACGTACCTAGCCACAATGCTCCATTTGAAAGGTACCCATTGGCAATGACTTATGAACCTTCTTGTGCCTTTCCTTTCTTTCTTGTGTTGGGTCAATCAATCAAGGCCCCCCACTCCTCTTCCACTTTTGTACGTTAATAATTCTCATCCAAATCCAAACTTTTTTGCTCGGAGTTCATTAAACGAGGTTGGTAAGCAACTAAAATAAGAGAAAAAACTGTTTTTAAGATATTTTTAAAATACATTGTGATTTTTAAAAAAAAAAATCGTTTAGGTGCAGCACAATGTGAAGAAATTTTGTTGTTAGCCTCTAGTTCCACACTAGAGAAATTATTACTTTGTAATCCTACTTTTATAGTAGAAGTTTTTCCTGGACTAGTGTCCCGTGGTTTTACTCTTCACATTGAGGAGGTTTTCCACGTTAAAATTGTTTTGTGTTCTCTGGGTGATATTTTTCTGTTTCTATATTTTCCCATCTCCTCACAGATTTACTCTCTTCCGCAAATAGATGGGGTTACCGACCCAACAGTGGTATCAGAGCTGGCTTAAATAGTGAAAAGTACTGTTCATCACTTTTCATCACTATTACGGCGGCTGCATTGTTCATACGTACAGTACTATTCATATGTACGGTACTATTCATACGTACAGAACTATTCATACGTACGACACTATTCATACATACAGCACTATTCATACGTACAGTACTGTTCAGAGATGGAGGGCACCATAGCACATGATGGTGATATGTTCAAACTCACCGCAGAGAACTACTCATACTGGAAACCCATGATGGAGGATCATCTTTATTGCAAAGATCTATATGAACTCATTCTGTCTGCAGTCAAGCCAGAAGGGAAGAGCGATAAAGACTGGGAACTCCTCAACCGGAAGGCGGTCGGTACGATCCGCAAATACATTGACAAGAGCTTATTCGAGCACGTGTCGACTTACACAAAAGCCCACGAGCTCTGGACGAAGCTGGAATCCTTGATTCAGAAAAAGACACCGCGCAACAAAGCAGCTTTGGTGCGTAGACTTGTGAAGTTGAATTACAGGGACGGACAAAGCATGATCGAGCACTTGAGCACACACAAGGGGCTCGTGAAC
>PYAF01003839.1:47404-67991 GCA_007407185.1 Glycine tomentella
GCCAGACCAGATAGATCCAAAGAAGAAGGAAGAGCAGAGCACCACTGCCGTAGCAGCCAAATCCGAGGCCGATATCTTCTTAATCGGTGAGGATAATTATCTTAATGTTGCATATGATGATTGTTCATGGATTGTAGATTCAGGAGCATCTTTCCATGTCACACCCCACAAGGAGTTTTTCTCATCATATCAAAGTGGCAACTTTGGTATCGTGAAGATGGGTAACCAGGTTACTAGCAAGATAGTGGGAGTTGGAGAAGTCACGATGATGACCGACATGGGCTGTAGACTGGTTCTGAAAGAGGTCAGACATGTTCCTGATATGAGGCTCAACCTCATCTCGGTGCGAAAGCTCGATGAAGCTGGACTGGTAAGCTACTTTGGTGGAGAAAGATGGAAACTTGCCAAAGGTAACTTAGTGGTGGCCCGAGGAAAGAAAGAAGGATCCCTCTATGTCATGCAGGGGAAGATTGACAATGCAGAGATCAATGCTATCCAAGATGAATCAAGTCTAGAGCTCTGGCACAAGAGACTCGGACACATGAGTGAGAAAGGTCTACAAATTCTCACCAAGAAAGAACTGCTGCCAAATTTGAAGGGTCAACTCCTTGAAACTTGCACACATTGTTTAGCCGGCAAACAAAGTCGAATTTCATTCAAGAGACCTGATCAGCCTAGAAGAAGAAGGTATATCCTTGATCTTGTTCATACTGACGTGTGTACTATGTCAGAAAAATCTCTAGGTGGTGCATATTATTTCGTCACATTCATTGATGATCACACTAGAAAAGTGTGGGTGTACTTGCTGACTACAAAAGACCAAGTACTCCAAGTCTTCAAGGAGTTCCATGCGAGGGTTGAAAGGGAGACCGGCAGGAAGCTGAAGGTCGTTCGAGCTGACAATGACGGAGAATACCGAGGTCCATTCGAGATGTACTGCAGGGCGGCAGGTATAAAGCTGGAGAAGACACCTCCAAAGACACCTCAATTGAATGGTGTAGCTAAAAGGATGAATCGGACCATTGAAGAACGAGTTCGAAGCATGTTGTCACATGCCAAACTTCCTAAGGCATTCTGGGGAGAAGCCGTCAGAACTGCAGTTGACCTAATAAATCTGTCACCCTCAAGACCTCTGGAAGGAGAAATCCCAGAAGAAGTTTGGACAGGCAGAAAGGCAAGGTACGAACATCTGAAGGTATTTGGATGTCGTGCATTTGTGCATATTCCCAAAGATGAACGAGCAAAGCTGGATGCAAAGACTAAGGAGTGCATTTATCTCGGCTCACCCAAAGACGAGTTCGGTTACTGCCTTTGGGACCCTATCAACAGGAAGATTGTGAGAAGCCGAGATGTAGTGTTCTTGGAAGATCAGACAATTGAAGATATACAAAAACCCAAGACTCGAGCAGTTGTTCGTCAGGAAGATCCTATCTCCCCTATCCGAGCTGTTGCAGGGGGAGAATCCAATCAACAGAACAATGAGGAGGGCGGACAACAGGAAGAGCAACCAAATGAAGGTGAAAGAGAGTTAGAGCATCCAGAAGCTCATGGTGAAACTGAAGAACCAGGTTTCGAGGTGCAACCACAAACTCGGCAATCTACCCGAGTTAGACGCCCTTCCACCAGATATCCTGATGACGAGTATACAGTTGTTGCAGAAGAAGGAGAGCCTCAGAGTTTTGAAGAAGCTATGATGAGCTCAGAGAAAGAAGAATGGGAGAAGGCAATGCAGGAAGAGATGAAATCCCTGCATGAGAATCAGACCTATGAGCTGACTGAGCTACCCAAAGGAAGACGAGCTCTGAAGAACAAGTGGGTGTACAAGATCAAACAGGAAGAGAACGGAAAGAAGCCAAGATACAAAGCTCGGATTGTAGTGAAAGGCTGCAATCAGAAAAAAGGAGTTGATTTTGAAGAAATCTTCTCTCCTGTTGTAAAGATGACCTCGATCCGAACTGTGTTAGCCATGACAGCTACAATGGATCTTGAGGTAGAACAGATGGATGTGAAGACCGCATTCCTTCACGGTGAATTGGAGGAAGAGATATATATGGAGCAACCTGAAGGGTTCCAAGCTCCAGGATGCGACGACATGGTATGTCGGTTGAAGAAAAGTCTCTATGGCTTGAAGCAAGCACCTCGGCAGTAGTACAGGAAGTTTGATTCCTTCATGACAAAACATAAGTTCATGAAGACGGAAGCTGACCACTGTGTATTTGTGAAGAGGTATGAGAACGGAGACTCTCTGATCCTTCTGTTATATGTTGACGACATGTTGATTGTAGGGCAAAGCAAAGAAAAGATTGTTGCATTGAAGAAGGCATTGAGCTCATCCTTCGCTATGAAAGATCTTGGCCCTGCAAAGCAGATTCTCGGAATGAAGATCATCCGGGACAGAACAAAGAAGCTACTGTGGCTAAGTCAAGAAAAGTATGTTGAGAAGATCTTGAAGAGATTCGGCATGGACAAAGCCAAGACAGTTAGCACCCCCTTGGCCGGACACATGAAGCTGAGTAAGAAGCAGTGTCCAAGGTCTGATGAAGACAAAGATGAGATGCTGAAGATTCCTTACCAATCTGCCGTCGGAAGCCTGATGTATGCAATGGTTTGCACTAGACCCGACCTGGCATATGCAGTTGGTGTGATAAGCCGGTTTCTATCAAATCCCGGCAAGGATCACTGGGAAGCAGTGAAGTGGATTTTCAGATACTTGAAAGGTACATCCGATTTATGCCTCCGATTTGGAGATGATGAAGCCAAGCTGCAAGGCTACTCGGATGCTGATTTGGGGGGAGATGCCGACTCAAGAAAGTCAACAACTGGTTATTTGATGACATTTACTGGAGGAACAATCTCTTGGCAATCAAAATTGCAGAAGTGTGTGGCACTTTCAACGACAGAGGCCGAGTACATTGCCGTGACTGAGGCAAGTAAGGAAATGTTGTGGATGAAGAAGTTCCTCATGGAAATAGGTCATAAACAAAACAAATTTAAGCTGATGTGTGACAACCAAAGCACCATTCATCTGACGAAGAACTCGACCTATCACTCTCGAACAAAACACATTGATGTGAGATATCACTGGATTCGGGATGTTGTGGAGGATGGACAACTCGAACTTGCCAAAGTACATACTGACTTGAATTGGTCCGACATGATGACAAAGACAGTTCCTACATGGAAGTTCGAAGACTGTTGCAAAGGTGCTGGTTTGATAACCCCGTCTGATTAAGTCGGAAAGGGGGAAATATGTTGGCGCTTCCTCCTTAATCAGAGGAAAATTTTCAAAGCGTGGGACCCGCACATGAAAGAAAAAAATGCAGGAGCAGGAACGGCCACCGAAAATGCACAGTACGCACACGGAAGAAAAACGCGTTCTGTACGCGGTTTAATTTCCTATAAATAGGGGATTCATTTCTTCAGTTTAGCAGATCAGAAATCAGAGAAACAAATACCTCTGAGAGTTAGTGAGTTCCTCAGAGAGATAAGAGAGTGATCCACCATTTTTAGGTGAGAGTAGAAATCCTCCCAGTGAGAGATAAAAATAGTGTGAGCTATCCTTAGTGGGTGAAGAAATTTTGTTGTTAGCCTATAGTTCCACACTAGAGAAATTATTACTTTGTAATCCTACTTTTATAGTAGAAGTTTTTCCTGGACTAGTGTCCCGTGGTTTTACTCTTCACATTGAGGAGGTTTTCCACGTTAAAATTATTTTGTGTTCTCTGGGTGAGATTTTTCTGCTTCTATATTTTCCCATCTCCTCACAGATTTACTCTCTTCCGCAAATAGATGGGGTTACCGACCCAACACAATCTAATTTATTGATTAATTTGAATAGAGTTGTATTTAACATGCTTCTCGGCGGGGAATAAGTTGCCTCCTTTCTATAATACTATGTTGTATTGTCGTAAAAACTATCAGAACTAAGAAGTTATGGCAATAAAAAAATTAAAAGGAAAATGTTTAGTAAATATAAAAATAGGACATAAAAAGTTCTTATAATTAAATTATAATGATGCTGGTTCAAAAGACTAGCTAGTCACTTGAATTAAAGAGAAAATTTTTATATTTTTGGGTAATTTTTCAATTTGGAAGTCATTTAGATGCAGCACGATCTAATTTATTTAGCTTGAATATAGTTGCATTTAACATGCTACTTGTATGGCAACAAATTACCTCAGTCTCTACTATATTGCCCTAAATTAATGGAAGTTGTGACAATAAAAATTGAAGGATTTTTTTTTCATGAACATTAAAAGACAACAACAGAAGTTCTCTTTATGTTGATACAAATGACGAGTTACTGATCCATAAGATTGATATAATAATGTAAAATTTTGTTGTGTTTACATCTGAATGAGTGATTTATTTAGTGAAAAAAAATGTTTAATTATTTTAGTGTGCAAATTTTTTTTTGAGAGGTATTATGGTCTCTGACCAGAAAAAAATGACAATTTACTAAAATCAAAGAGATAATTGTTTTTAAGATTTTGAAATAAGTATTATGATTTTTCTAATTGAAAGTCATTTAGATGCATACTATTTAACATACTATTTAAGCGGGAACATTTTCCTTGCTCTATGCACTACTAAAAAATAGCTGATTTTAGTCACTGGAATTTTGCAGAGTCTCTAGTGGTTGAAATAGCAATCAAATTGTGTGAAATTACAAAATAATGTGATTTGGATTTGGTGACTTTATAGAGAGAAAGTCATTGTGGATTTCTTCATTTTAGATAATTAGATTTTATCACTTTTTTTCAAAGATATTTTTTAATTAAATAGTTTAGTTTTTATAATTTTTTATACTTTAAAACCATAAAAAATGTTATTGAGCGTGTAGGTTAACTGTAAGAGTTATTTCAATTTAATCACTAGTCTCTAAAAAGAATTCGATCATCAATGATTATCCTATTCGACTCGAGCAAAATTATCTTAGATAAAAGATGTTGATTATGTGTATCCAAATAATTATAAAAAAAATTGTGACAGCTCCTAAACTGCTAAAAATTTATTTCTTGATGAAATATATTGCTAGAATTTTTTTTATAATTTTAAAAACACTTAAAATTATTGGTTAAACTAAAATAATTATGTATTAGTTAATTTATGCGATCAATAGTTTTTTTTTGTTTTAAAGTATAAAAAACTAAATTAGTAATTAAATTAATATTTTTTTGAAAAAATTTACAGTATGTGTATCATAAGAATATTCGAATGGTCTTAAAATTGGAAAAGTTATGGTAACTTTCACGTGGAAAAGTCATTGAATCCAATTCCAAAATAATGTCCCAAAATTTAGCGACCATAAAAACAGTCGCTGTAATTGACAAATTGGTCTCTATTTGGAGACCTTGGCCACAGTGCCACCAAAAAAAAAATAATTCCCTAAATACCACGTTAACCAACTTATTTTCCAGAATGTCACGCGACATAATTCGCTACATGCACTAGCGAATTATGTAAGCTGATGTGGCGCAATTTTATTGGTTACATAATAACGGTATACTGACATAGAGAGAGAAAACCTAATTCGCTGGAAGGAGTAGCGAAATACGTGCAATAAATGCGGAGAGAGAATATTTCGCTAGAGAGAGTAGCGAAATAAGTACGATCAATAACTCCCTCTCTCCACTTTCCCATAAATAACTCCTTCCACTTTCCCATAAAATATATTATCCCTTTATTTTTGCAAATTTTTTCAAATAAATTAGATAGTGACTGATACAATTTTTATTCAAAATAATTAAAAAAACTGTATTGTTTTACAAAATTAATTTAGTCAATAAAATTAATTTTCAACTAAATAAAAAAAATTTGAAAATAAAAACACAATTAGAAAATCTATTTAAAATTGATTTAATTCTTATAATCAATTTAAAATTGATTCAAAATACCAGTTTTATTCAAAATGATTTTTAAAAAAAATTATATTATTTTACAAACCTAATTTAGTTAATAGAAATAATTTTCAACTAAATAAAAAATATTTAAAAAAAATAGTTAGAAAATCTATTTAAAATTGATCTATTTCTTATAATCAATTTAAAACTGATTCAAGATATTTCAATTTTAAATCGATAATTATTTGAAAAAAAAATAAGTGAAACAATTTGAAAAGTAGTTGGTTTGATTTTTTTATTATTTTTTTATCATATTTTTTTTATCTAGTTGAAAATTAGTTCTATTAACTAAATTAGTTTTGTAAAAAAATACAATTTTTTAAAAATTATTTTGAATAAAAATTTAAATAAAAATATGTTGGTTACCATCCATTTAGTTTAAAAGATATACAAAAATAAAGGGATAATATATATCATGGGGAAGTGTGGAGAGAGGTAGTTATTGATCGTACGTATTTCGCTACTCTCTCTAGCGAAATATTCTCTCTCCGCATTTATTGCACGTATTTCGCTACTCCTTCTAGCGAATTACGCTTTCTCTCTCCATGCCAGTATACCGTTATTATGCGACCAATAAAATTGCGCCACATCAGTCTACATAATTCGCTAGTGCATGTAGCGAATTATGTCGCGTGGCATTCTGAGAAATAAGTTGGTTAAGGTGGTATTTAGGTAATTATTTTTTTTTTCGTGGCACTGTGGCCGAGGTCTCTCTCTATTTGTGAGTTTTTATTTTATATTTAAAAAAAATAACTTAAAACGACTGATTTATTTATTTGTCATCAAAAGAGAAATGTTCGATAATGGTTAACTCTTTTCTTAATAAGATTTAGGCAAAAATGCTTTTCAAAGTGATAGCTTGTGCATGGAGGATTTTTACTAGATATATAAATTTCACAGGAGAACAAATTTGAGAAGAAAAATTATAAAAGTGATAATGACATTAAACATGTTCTAATGATAATGCACAATAGTTAACTATACACTTTGTTTTCCTGTTTTGTGGATTTATTTCGGGTGTTGCTGTTTATGTGACTATAAGCGTTAATGGTAGATGAAGGGTCTAGATGCATGCATCAAATGTTGGCATGGGGGTATAGAATTGGAATGTTTGAACTTTGAAGGGTTAGTTTTGAAATTAATAAGATGTTTACAATGTCACTGATTAAAAACTACGTGGGACAACACCACGTCATCTTCGTTAAGTCAGTATACCATGTTCTTTAAATTTTAGATGTTTAATTACTTAAAAGCATAACTAAATTTATTTAATTTTAAAAGATAAATACTAGTTATACATTTTCAACACATTTTTTTTTATATTTTTTATGATTGATTGAAATTTATTTTGATTATATTTGGATTGATGTGGAGAATATAATGGCTATGAATAATGGAATGTCATAAATTAGAATGATTAGGATAAAAAAAATTAAAGATAAAATAGTAAACTTTTTAGAATATAAATAGTCATTTTAGAAACATTGTTTCTTCAAATAGAAATAGAATAAATCATTATAATTCTTCTTCAGATGTTTCATTCATATTTTTTTTTTACCAAATACTGAATTTTTTGAGTTGGACACAACTTGTGCTCAACTTCAATAATATCAATACTTAAAAAAAATACCAAATAATGGAATAATTTTTCTTTTTTTCTCATCTCTCTTCGTTCATTCTCTATTACAATTCAAAACATAGTCTAAAATCATAAAAATGTCCAAGACTCGTTTCTTATTAAATAAACAAATCTCATTTATAATTTTATATTTCTATAATTTTTTACCCATCCAAGATAACATGTTAGAAATAATGTTTTTGAATGTCAAGTATAATTTAGTTTATAGAATATGATGCTTGAGTTATTATAAATTTTTAATACAATCTTCAATTGCTATAGATAAAAAATAATAATATTTTTGAATGTGTAATAATTACTCAATCTTTTAAAAATAACAGGATTATAATGACGAACTTAAAAATAAAAAGACTAGTTATGGATTAACCATATTAAGAGATAAATAAATATGATTAAAAATAATTTAAGATTTTTTTTACAAATTTAAAATAATTAAGTTTTAAATGAGATTAACAGTTCAAACTTAAGTTTTAGTTTTTTTAAACAAGATAATTCCAAAAGCTCATTTAAATAAATGATTGAATCTTGAATCATCCATTTATTTCACAAATCAAGCTAAAATTTTAAGTTAATTCGACTGGACTCATTTATACTCTACCCGTCACTATTGCCATTGTAAGCCATCAAGCTACAATCAAGAACTTTCAAAACAAAGTATTGTTTTTTTTAAAGAAGTTCACAAAACTTGGTATATCGATTAATTCTTCTAACTAGAAAAGCTAATTATTTAATTCAATAATCTTGAATATGGGGTTGTTACTCACAGTGAGTTTAGACAGCTCAAGCAAAATAGCTTCCGTTAAAAAATACTTATGGCCTCGTTATGAAAAAAAAAAAAAAAACAAATGTCTTTAAGAGATATACTTAAGATAAACGATTTAATATTTTACAATAGTTGGAATGTTATTGAATTGACATCCTGTATATTTTCTAAAATACCAAAAACAAAATAAGATATAAAAGATTAAAATGTTTATTTAATTCTTCTTTTCTGTCATAGAATTTGTTACGAAAGATGCATGTCTAAAACTTCATAAAAAGTGAATAACTTCGAAAAGGACATAGAGCAACTCGAACTTTTTAATTGTTATTTCTTTATTTTTAACGTACAATCTATCACTTTGCTATTTTTTTTTCTACCCATCTCTCTTTTCCTTCGCTCACACAACCAAATTTGGGGACTTTAACATTTTTGGCCCCCTCCCCAAGAATGGTACAAAGAATTCATGATGAAACAAAAATAAATAAAACCTATTCAAGGTTTTGCATGTAAAAAATCTATTGTATTTACTCTCGGGTTATAATGTCATTAAATTATCGAAGACTTTCGTGGTCATCGATAAAATACCGATGGATTTTTTTATAGAGGAATGAGTAGTCCACTCTAAGTTGTTGGTAATTTTGATTTACGGTGAGGTTTGTTTAGATTAAAATGAATTAAATTCAACTCACTGTGATAACAAAAATTCTTATAGTTTAACCAAAAAAAAACCCGGCCGGCGCTGATCTGTTGCTTTTCTTAAAATCTTAATTTCTTGATTTTTCTTCCGCCATCATGTAATTATTTCTAATAAAGACTTTAACTGTAAATGATAAGAATGTATAACAGCTTGTCTTTAAAATGACCCAAATATATGTGCTGTTTGTACTACATTATGATTATGATCATTACAATTGTACATAATTATATGCATTATATTAATTAAACGTAACTCTTTTGCTGACATAATTATACATAAACTTAATTACATCACTTATTAATTATATGTAAACGTAAAAAAGTAAAATGTTGTTTCACAAGAATAAAATTCAAAGAATAGAAGTGTAAAATATTATTAATGTCAGGATGATCATGAAAGACCGAAAATTAAAGCCGCGCGTACGTGAATAAAATATACTACAAATCTATAAATATTGAATGCAAGTTTTTCTTTTTAGTTTTTCTTTTTTTTTTTTATTACTACTACTATATAAGCTACATTAAATAAGATAGTACTATTACGATAAGTAATTTTCTATCTTTAATAAAATATAAATGTTGTATAAGTTGAATCACATAAAAATATTTAATACAAGTGGGGCTCCATATTAGCCAATTTATTAGACATGGTTTATGACGACCTGATGCATCGAATCAGAATCCATTGCAATTCCCAGCTATTGCCTATTGTGGGATAAGGGTTCATATAAATTTTTAAGTTCTTCCATTCGGTGGCGTTGTACAAGTACAAGCAAAAATTTGCGTGCAGCAATGGATAGAAATTTTTTGGTACAAATTTGATTCGGTGCAAGTTTGGGGTCATTCAGAAATTAAGGATTATTTATAGAGCCGACAAAGGCAGTTCTGATCCTTAATTTACATAAAATTCCGAGTCAGAAGAATACTACTACTGTAGTACTACTATATAATAGAAACATAAATTAACTAAAATTTCAACTATATATACTTATTAGCATCGATTGGATAGCCAAGATTAAGATAAGCCAGCGACTTATTATCAACTTGATTTGGCTTTGATAACATCATTTAACGTGATGACTGAAAAATGTTAAATGAACATGAAAGATGCTAACAATTAATTTTCACATATACTACTCGATCAGTATATAATAAAATACTAGTCCTATAATGACAAATATGAAAACGGTACGCACTCTAACATTATTGTCGGTGCCTAATTAATGATCACTCTTTTTCGAACCTTAAAAATATAATATATCAACTAACAGCGTTTAACAAATTAAAGTAGTCAATTCAGAAGAAAACTCTAGTCAGCATGATCCATTCCTTAGCATTAGGGTTTAGTTGAATAGTTATGGTTGAGGAAAATTACTTGCAGTTTAGAAAACCTTCCAAGTTATATACATACATAGTTTTTATGGATGGGCAATATTCTTCATCATAGATCACTGAATGTTGTTAGACAAGTTTTTGAGTGAGTTTAAATCGAATTTTAGGAACCAAATAATCTGATGATGAGCATAAAAAATAAATTGCAGGAAAATGGAGCAAAAAGAGTTGACAGATAGGTTGGCTGGCACGTGTAGAGCACATGGGGAACGCCGACGTAGCAGAATATATATAAGATGAGTGTGATAGTAGGGAAGTGGTATCCAAGCAAATAAGGTCTCTATGGCTTCTTCTTGGGCTCCGGACACAAGCAAGAGCATAAAGCTAGAGCGATACAACAGCTACATCCGGAGACTGAACAGCACCAAGCTCCTCAACGCCTCCTCCAAACTCCTCTTCCGCGCCACTCTCTTGGTCTCACTAGTCCTCGTCTTCCTCTTCACCTTCAACTACCCTCCCCTCGCCGCCCCCGACGCCACCCATCGCCACGTCCACGCCCACTCCCACTACTTCCTCTCCTCCGCCTTCGGCTCCTGGGAGAAGCAGGTCCGCCACTCCGCCACCCCCCGCCGCCCCAACGGCCTCAGCGTCCTGGTGACTGGCGCTGCGGGCTTTGTGGGCAGCCACTGCTCCCTGGCCCTGAAGAAGCGCGGCGACGGTGTCCTGGGGCTGGACAACTTCAACAGCTACTACGACCCGTCCCTGAAACGCGCCCGTCAGGCAATGCTCTGGAAACACCAAGTGTTCATCGTGGAAGGTGACCTGAACGACACCCCCTTGCTCCATAAGCTCTTCGACCTCGTCCCCTTCACCCACATCCTCCACCTTGCAGCACAGGCCGGCGTCCGCTACGCCATGCAGAACCCCCAATCCTACGTCACCGCCAACATCGCTGGCCTCGTCAACCTTCTCGAGGCTGCCAAATCCGCCAACCCCCAACCCGCCATTGTCTGGGCTTCTTCCAGCTCCGTCTACGGCCTCAACACCCAAAATCCTTTCTCCGAGCTCCACCGCACCGACCAGCCCGCCAGCCTCTACGCCGCCACCAAGAAGGCCGGCGAGGAAATCGCCCACACCTACAACCACATTTACGGCCTCTCCCTCACCGGACTCCGTTTCTTCACCGTCTACGGCCCCTGGGGGAGACCCGACATGGCTTACTTCTTCTTCACCAAAGACATCCTCCATGGGAAGACCATCGACGTCTACCAGACGCCGGAGGGGAAGCAGGTGGCGCGTGACTTCACCTACATCGACGACATCGTCAAGGGCTGCCTCGGCGCCCTGGACACTGCCCAGAAGAGCACCGGGAGTGGCGGCAAGAAGCGGGGCCCCGCCCAGCTCAGAGTGTACAATCTAGGGAACACGTCACCCGTGCCGGTGGGGACCTTGGTGTCCATTCTAGAAGGTTTGCTGAACACCAAGGCCAAGAAGCACGTCATTAAGATGCCATCTAACGGCGACGTTCCCTACACACACGCCAACGTCAGCTTGGCCTTCAGGGATTTCTCCTACAAACCCACCACCGATCTCCCCACCGGTCTCAGCAAGTTCGTCAAGTGGTACGTTGGTTATTACGGCCTCCACCCAAGGCTAAAAAAGGAAATTCACCTTCACAATATTGAATGACCTTCCCGACCCACCATTCCATTCCTATTATTATCGTCACATCACATCTCTCCTCTATTTTGTCCTTTTTACCAGAAGAAAGAAAGAAAACCCCTTCGCCTCGCTCATGGATCATTTTTCTTCTTGTTGAATTCTTATTATTATTGTGGTGGTGTAGCAATTATACATAATATAAATATCTGGTGTAGATGAAGGACATGCATATATATAAATGTCTGGGGAACAAACAGAAACAAGTGTATGTAATTGTAATGTAGATCGATCTGTAATAATGCTGGGTGGGGTCTGCCACAAAGGTTGCAGATCTCTCCCCTTATATTTTCTTCATTTCACACTCTGTTTCTGTTTTCTGATATATATTCAACAAATTATCTTTCCTTTTCATCACTTTATTATTATTATTATTTACTGTTACAGTTTTGCTTTTCCCTTGGCTCACCATTGTTCATTGCTTTGGCTTTTGGAGATGCTTTCATATTCATGACTCTTTCTCTTGAAAATACTACCATTACTAACTGTGGCACTCACTCACCAAAACAAAACGAAATTGAATTGAATTGGATTGGGGTAAGTAAGGGTAACTATATATACCAGCAAGGAAACGACACAAAGTGGTGATTACCAAAATAATGACATCCCCAGTGTCAAAATTCATTGGCCTAATTAAACATCTTGCCAATTAACGCAAATGCAATAGCTTACACACAACCCAACTCGTATCAAAACTTATCTGCTTTCCCTTTCATTTTCAAAACTTTAATTATCTCTTTCACGAGGTACATTTAAATTCCTATATCTCTTTTTTATTCGTATAAAAGGATAAAGTGTTCTTCCTACATACCTACATTTAGTACAATTATAATAATTTCACGAGAGACCCAGACAGGTAATTACTTACCCATTTTTATACATAATGGAAGTATTATAAACAGTTAACTATAGTTAAGTATTTGGGAGTTTGTTCGTTATGGCTTTCTAATACGTATTTTTAATGATAAGAAATTATTACACTTGTCATTCTCAAGTGCCCTGTAAAGTTTTAAAATTCTTTATTCCCCGTCGGTACCAATCGAAAGAGGCACTGTGGGAGGAATTAAAAGCAAGGACATTCACTTCTTTCTCTATTTCTCCATAAATAAGAAGAGAAATCATCATTTCCTTAATCAACAACAACAGTAGAACAGAGAAATTTTTTGTTGTGTAAAACTGTGATCATCACTGTAAGAATGGAGAAGACTGAGCCAGTTGTTTACATTTACAACAAAAAGAGAGTCCCTTGGAAGTTCCGGGTAGCTGACGGGGTTGAAGTTAAAGACTAGCGTGTTCAAAAAAGAGCATTATTATTGCAAGCTCTCAAAACGTCTTAGTTGTCTATGCGCACTAAGTCAAAATTTTCAGAATCCAATTAAATAAATAATTGTGATTCCCTGTTTCCTTTTCTTTTATATACAACAATATTATATCTCCCTGTCGTGTTATTTATCACTCATCACATCTTATATTTTCATTGCTGTAAAATTTATTATATAAACTGTTGTACATTCACATATATTATTATAAATTATTGTTTGAAAATATCCTCTCATATATATATATATATATAGAAGAAGTGAAATTCGTGAGGCTTTATCCCAAACCTAAAAAAGTAAAAGTAAAATTATTCACATGGTATAAATTTTCCACGACTAGCACAGTAAAGAGTAAAGACAAGTCCCGGGACATGCTGCATGTATATATATATATATATATATATATATATATATATATATATATATATATGTGTCACAAGCTTCTTGTCTAGTGGAACTTTTTGATCGTGAATATATGATCATCACATGGTCATTGCCTATTGAGAAATGAAACACCTAAATTCCATCTGCACCGGCAATGAAAAAGATTTTAATTAAGGAAGGGATCCATCATATTAATTACTTGCAGTTATTACTGAAACAAACCAACAAACATAAGGGTAATTGTATATTATGTTCAGCTGGATCAATTAATATAAGAATAACTAGGTAAGTGAATGGATCCTTCTTTCTTGCAATGTGCGTGTGACGAAAGAGGGTATATTATTAGAGTGAATGTATGTACAGAACCAAACCAAGATAATAATGCCGTATACACCGAAACAGGGCCACTCCTATTGTATTAGTAAGGCATAAACTTTGACCAAATGGAAGAAAGATGTTGGCATGTGTTTGGTTTTGTTTTGTGGATGACAATTTGAATGTAGTACAGTATATGGTAAGACGCGTGGACTGCAATATAAATATTCTTCACTAGAGGGATGCTCAACGACAGGCTGGCGCTGTACATTTTAGGTACTATTATTGGATTTCAATTGTGACATGGAAGTATGGAACACGAGTCCTCTTCCTCTAAGATCTAGATGTGAGCCTATAACTTTGTGATTCACATTGAAATTTAGTGCCTATATCAATGTTTATTACGTACTAGTGCCTATAAACCTTCACAATGTTGACTTTCTTTCAACGTGGAAATCACTTGATCAATGAATATCAATGAATTTGTGTTTTGCATTACATGTGTGATTTGATTCAACCAAACAATAACCAACATAACTAACAATAATTTTATACCCACGTTTTAATCTAATTTAGCTGACCATCAACGTCTTCAAACTCTTTTAAGTTAAATATCACATCTTCAAGAAGATTGATGAATGAAAATAAAAGAGTTAAAAATTAAGATGTTGTATCTTGTATTATATCTAATTTAGTTGACCACCACGGTTTTCAAATTCTTTTCAATTGATCAAGTGAATCTAGTTCAATTAATTGAATTTAATATTTGAGTTATTATAAATTTTTTTGTACTTGTTTTCGATTTTTTCTAATAAAAAAATGTTTTCCTTTAACTATTAAAAATATCTTTAAAAATTGTTGCGGTGTGTATCATTCCACTAGTTCAATTTAGCCTAAAATTAATTTTAATAAATTTAGGTTTTATAAATTTGACTTTATATATTTTGAAAATAGTTTTGGATTATGTTCTTAAAAACACCCATGATTGACAATAATATTAATAAATAATTTAGGTTTGTTGGAGGGAAAACTTGACAAAAGCATACTTAGACATAATATATAACCTACTAGGATGTCAAAAGTGTGTGTATAGGTTTTTTTATCAATCAAATATTAGTTATTAATTATTATAAAAATGTTAATTATTTGAACCCCTTCAGTCTTCCTTCTCAACCATTATGTTAATCTTATATCTTCATTTTTGTGTATGTGAGAGAGATAATATAAGCGGGTGTATGCAGTTAATATAATGTCAACGCAAGTTTTCTTTTTTAATGTTGTTGGATTTCTTCTTCTTATTTTAATGTTAGAGAACCAATTAGCAAAGGAATCAGCTTATATCTTCATTTTATAAATATATAATTATACTGAATGAAGTTTGAAAATTTGCAAAGATACCAAACTCTGCTGCTATATGCATGCATGATCTAGGTAGTATATTTTCGATGAATAAAATAACAATGAAAATGTCTCTTTACTTAGCTCTATGATCAGTAGATAAAAAATAATTGTTACTAAAAGAACTCTGGTTACAATTTTTAAACTATGAATAAATGACTGTTAAACAACAACCTTCTACCAAAGTTGTGTGGGCACTAGTAAGGGACTAAGGGTGTTAAACCACGTTGAACCATATTGAATGGAGGTTTAAACTCTGTAGTATTCTAAAACACCAAACGCAAAAAAATGAATAAATAAATTTAAGGACAGTTTCACGTTGCGTTTAACCAAACTAATTTCCAAAATACATCTTAATATACACGGACAAATACAAATTTGGGAAATGAGAGGGACAAAGACGTTAGACGCTCCACCAACCACGTTGTGCAAGTTCAATCTCAGTGAAAAAAACTTGATGTAATTATGGCTTTTGTTCACACTTCATAATAAGGACATAAGCAGATGCCCTTACATTAGGGTGACATATCACTTCGAAACTCTTGACAACATATGCCATACTGTTTGACCTATTTAAGAAACTTAAGAGTTAAGACTGCTCACCGACACTGAGTACTGAGTAGGCATTCCAATCCACGAAAACTATATTTGAAAGAAATTGTCCAAGTTATACATTTATTAAAACTGATTAAAAAAATTATAACTGCGCAACCGCTTACTCTTGACCTTGCCTCTTAGACCTCGCTTACTGAAATCTTAACTACAAATACTTAAGGCAATATTGACTCTAGATGATCTATTGTGTAAGTCACTCGTTTAGTATAATAGTAATATCGCAAGAACCAGTCATTGGAATTTCTTCCATGAACCTGATTTTTATGGTATAGCTCGAAGAGGTAGAAGATTAGAGCGGGAGATGAGATGACATTTTAAAGATTTATTGTAATAATTTTATAAAGCTATTAACAAAAACTGAAAGATTAATGAATATTGAGGGAGAAAAGGGGGAGTGAGGGTAAAAATTATGAATTAGAAAACTCCGAAGAATAATGAAAACAAAAGAAATATATTTTCAACATTGTCTTTTACCCTTCTCAGCGGCATAGACCTTGCATATGTTCAGAAGTCCATTGTTTTTGGCAATAGGATTGCTTCAATTAGTTTTTCTCAATGGCAGTAGGAAAATAAATGAGCAGTAAACTCAAAATAAAAAGATCATGGAATAACCACAACTAAATGTGAAATTTAAAAATCATTTCAAGCCTATGAACCATATCAAATTTCTCTCTACTTTTATTTCCTCACAATTTATTTGACTACCATACACGGACTGCAGGCTTCGGGGTTCCAACAATATACGGAATTGCAAAACCGCACGACAGAAGTCTCATTAATTTTATCATTGCTGTTTGAAAAAAATATATACATTTATTGGATTCCATAATCAAAACTTATTTAATTTTCTTTAAAATTAAATGACGGGTTGTTAAAAGAGAAATACAATAAGAGGATAGATAGGTATTTAAAACTTAAAAGTGCTATTCACAGGGTCAGATTCGGTTATGGGAGTTTTTTTTAAAAAAAAAAGGATATAAAACAGGTTATATAATAAGATTCAGGCCCATGTAATCAAACTGATCATCCAAGTTTATAATCTCCTTACGTGGCTTTTAGTTTTCAGAGGCCCAAATATAACAAACCCACATTTAGAACAACCGACTACTTCAGAAGATTCCATAGGCCCAAGAGTAATCGTGTAAATTTAAGGGCAGAACACCCTATAAACAAAGCAACTAGTTTCTCTGAAATATGATCATGGAAGCATTTGATAAAAACTAAAACTCCTGGTACACTCACTGTCACCATAAAAAGGTGGTAGTGCCAGGCCATTTTCTCAAGTCATAATGACAAAAAATATTGAAAACACCTACTTTATTTTAGTGGTTGAAAAAATACACACCAAACCAAGAAAAGTAATTCGAAATACAACCTAACATGCACATTGACCATAATAGATGGAAACAAATGCTCCATTAAAATCACAGAATAACATAACCAAGAAATGTAAGGGGGGAAAAACATAAAATTTCAATAATTACTACTTTACCACTTGAGTGACAACCTTAATCGAAGTGCTAGGCATAAACATAAAATCTCAAAACTAAGCAGAAGGCACGACAAACAAAAATTTGATCACCAACCACCATTACGAGAAGCAAAATCACCACCATATCCCCCACCACGATAACCGCCACCGCCACCCGATCGAGGTCCAGAAGGTCTATCATTTGCATAGGATACCCGAATGCTTCGCCCATCTAGATCCTACAGAACTATAGCATGTCAATAATGATGACTATAATAAAAAAGTTCAATATAAACAGAAAAGCATTCTGACCTTCCCATCCATTGCAGAGAGTGCCGAACTTGCAGACTCATCATTGGAGAAGTTGACAAATCCAAATCCCCTTGATCTTCCACTGTCTCTATCAGTTATAACTCTTGCTGTGAAACAGACCCAAACCAGGCAGTCATTTTTTAATGCAGGCATGAAATCTCACCAGTCACTTCTAATGTTTATTCCAGTTTTATCAATAATAAACCAAGAATTTTTTCCTTGAATACACCAGCACAAAATAATTCCTAGCTATTTAACAATAAGATACAAAATGCTATGCTTGCTGTGATTCTGAGAATAGTATTCACAGATGAAACACCCAGACACAAAATGGTACTTTGCACACAAATTCCAACAGCAAACAAATATCTAGTGGTGCATCACAAGTCACTAGCAGGATGGGGGCCAAAATTCCACTTATAGCAGATAGTATTGCAGTCAGATAACAGAAGTTGCATAGCAGTTGAATTGTTGAAATAAAATCTCAATTAATATGTGCATAAAAAATTAATCTATATGCAAGTAAGAATAAGCAGCTATTTTCAAATTAATATTAACTGAAAACTTCAATTACTCAAGACAAAGTACCTATGAAAACATTTAAAGGAGCGGGGCGAGGGGGAGTCAGACATACTATGAACGGAGGGAGGTCGTGAGTAGTTCCACACTCCGGTCACAAAAATGTGAAGCCCATTGAAACCATGAGACACACATTGCAACTGCAACAGCTGTTTTTACAGAAGTTGCACCACAAAGGAGCCGCAATGGCAGAAGAAGGATTTATACAATGTCGGCAATATTATAATGACATCAAAGGAAACCGAAGAACATGTGGTAAAGGGAGGCTAACGGGTGACTGAAATTGGACAGCATATGACAACAATGAAAGCAGGCGGAACTTACCATCAACCACATCTCCAAAGCCAGAAAAAGCATCCTTAAGAGACTGGTCATCAACTCCATATGAAAGGCCTAAGATAGCAAAGTCCAAAATAATAAAACCATAAGAAAATAGGCGACCAAGATTGTGGTTTTTATCCACAACAACAGAAGTGAATACCTCCAATGAAAAGCTTGGTTGAAGACATGCAACGGATGTAGTTAAGCATGGATGCAACCGGTGCTTGTGTGCTGCTAGCAGCACCCTGCCTCAAGACATTTCCAACCTTATTACAGAACGCCATTATGATTGTTTCCTGATACACAAGATGAAAGGATCAATAGAATAAAAACACATAATCGGGATAGCCATAACAACCGAATGACAAATTCTAAAAGGCGCATGCTTCACTTCACAAAAAAAAAAACATGTTTCCAGGCATTGTAGTCGCCATTTGGCAGATATAAAAAACACAAAAGTAAGGAAAATCCTAAAGCAACCTCAACAAAAGAACTCAATCATCTCAAAGCTCAAAGCATTCTCCTTCTCACCAACCCAGTAGCATGATTAATTGTACCTAAACCCTAAATCCACGTTTCAGATAAGCAGATTTGCACCTCGACCCAAAAAGAAATGCATAAATAAGAAAAGTACAGCAAAAACACACAGGTAAATGAATGAAGGTCAAAGGGTTTAAGCTCGAATAGAAGAAGGGTGAAGAAGAGAAGAAAAGTACCAAAGTGAAGAATGAAGAGAAGAGCGGCTAGGGTAGGGTAGGGTTTAAGCTCAAATATCAGTCACACTTGCAGGCGCAGGCGTAGAAAATATCTTCCGCTTTATAGAGTGTGCGATGAAATCTTGTGCATGTAGGTCTATATTTTAAAATTACAACCGCTACTGTTGTATGCTGCCTATTGGTTTGCTTCAACTTTTTCTTCGTTGACTTTCAACACTTTGGGACTATCTTACTTACGCTGCACACGATCAATCCGCTAATTTAAAAAACCTCTTTTGGACGAGTCATCGTTCTTATCTTCTTTTATTTTATTGTCTCCCTGTATTTTTAGGCACAGTTATTTTAATTATAATTTTAATTTCTGTTTTTAATTATTATAAATTTTAATTAAATCTTTTAATTATTTTTAAAAATTCAATTAAATCCCTCAATTATTAAAAAACTTAATTAGATTCTTTAATTGTTTTTAAAATTTAATTAAAATTTTAATTATTAAAAAGTTCAATGTCATTTAATTAATCTCTCAATTATTAAAAAGTTAAATCAAAATTTTTATATTTCATTATACAAAAACAAACTAATTGTATTTTTTAAAATAATTAAAAGACTTAATTGAACTTATAAATAATTGAGGAACTCAATTAAAATATTTTAAACAATTGAATAATTTAATTGACATTTTAGTAATTAAGTGACCCAATTGAATTTGTAATTATAATTAAGAAATCATTTGTATAATTAAGTTTATTTTTTATGATAAATGCTGAACGATAACATATGTCCAAAAGATATTGGTTAACAAAAATTTAAATAAATGATTGTATAAAATTATATTATTTATGATTTTTTTATGTTTTATAATTTTTATAATAAATATTTTTTAAGTTTCTTAATTAATTTTCTAATAACACCGATTGGTAAGAATTTTTTATTTAACTAAATTTTATTTTAATTTATCATCTAAGATAGAAAAAAAAATCATGTGTCTTCTAAGTCCTAAGATAATATACTATACTTGCTGTCAAAAATAAAGATAGCATACTATAGTTAGTATTTTATTACGTGTATTATAAAAAAAGTACTTTACATGATTAAAGTTTATAAT
>PYAF01003839.1:76740-88731 GCA_007407185.1 Glycine tomentella
ATTTTTACAAATTCGACACTATACCAACGAAAAATATTCTCAAGAGGAAAACGATCTCAGAACAACATGCAAATTGAACGAGGGCTGCTGCAATTAAATAGGGGGGTGTGGACACCAAGTTCGCTGGGCCCCATAGCGAACTCTAAGTTCGCTATGCCCTATAGCGAACTCTGACAGCGCCACGTGTCAGCACCCTAACATAGTTCGCTGGAGGGCCAAGCGAACTACGTCACCTATTTCGCTGGCCTTCCTAGCGAACTCTGCTCCGTCTGCCACGTGTCCCTGCCCGTTCTGCCAGGGCACTGCGCCATTGGTCAGAGCACGCCACATCAGCAAGCGTAGTTCGCTGGGGGGCGTAGCGAACTCCGCCGCGTGGCACTTTGGTAAATAGTTTTGCCTACGTGGCATTTCAGTAAATAATTTAAAAATTCGTGGCACTGTGGTCGAGGTCTCCACAACGGGTTGGCAGGACAAGTCTGATGGATTGGTGGATTGAAGAGTCTATCCTACTCGCCAAATTTATGGTGGGCTGTAGGCTAGTCTGTGGTGCCTAATTCACATTGCTACTCCTATCACAAATCACTGAACTCATGAATCAAAACCTTAAGCATCAAAATTCAACCCCCCCCCCAAACTTTGAACACTTCTATACCGTAATCTCCCAACTCATTTGTAAAACAAATATTAAATTCTATTCATTTTAATCTTGCTTCCACAAACTCTTTTACTCTTAGTGTAACATTGTGCACTAACGGTGAACATGAGGCGGTGATGGTGACAAGAAAGTGACACAACGATGACAAGTTTTAATGTCACAAGTTTAAAGTGTTTGTAAATTTGTGTATTTTAGGTTGTTGATTTTTCTTACTGCATCTTTATTTTTTTCTTCTTCAAAGTTTCAAATTATTTTCTGGCAGTTGCATTGTCAAAAAATTTGTAGTTCCTTAAAATTGTTAGAAAATATCTCAAACCAGTAACATTTTATAATGTGGTTTTAGTCAAATTAGTAGTCCAAATGATAAGTCATATGACTACCACATCATCACTTAATATAATGATATTTGATGATACGAACAAAAAATAATGACGAACATAGTTGAGGGCGAGCCCTGACAGAGCGATAAAGTTGTTGTGTCTTGGTGACTTGTTAGTCATGAATTTGAATCCGAAAACAACATCTTTGCATATGTGTAAGACTACATACAATATCCTTCTATTTATCTTCGCATAGCGAGGAGCTTCCAGACAATAGAATACATAATTTTTTATAATGCATTTCTTTCAAGATAGAAACAAGAATACAATTGAGTATATAGTTAAAAATTTGATGACTAGCATAAAACCTATAAGCCCTGACTAGAGATTGTACAACTTGATTTTTTGTCTCTTACTAAAATCCCCTTAGAGTGTATTTGGATATAGGAAAATAATTTATCAAAGAATTTAAAATTCTTTAGTCTAAAATTCATTATTTGGATGTTTTTATATGAAAAATTTAAATTTTTGAAATTTTAAACAACTAAAAATGTGAAATTTTAATTTCCTTTTAAAATACGAGAAATTGAAACTTTCTTCTGTTGTTGACGTCCCCAGCGCCGTTGCAAGGACCTGACACTGTCGCTGCCGTAGCGGGATATCAACTTGGCGGTGCCACATCCTCTGCCCCCATCGACGACTGCTGCTATTGCGACGGTGGCGCAGCAGGTGATCCCATTTTCAAAGCTGGAAAGGTTGAACTGCATCGGGAGTGGCGAGACGGTGTATAAGGGGGTACATTGCACCAGCGTGCACGTGTACGCGTTGAAGGAGATATATGGTCACCATGAGGAGTCGGTGCGGTAACAGATCCATCGGAAAATCCAGATCCTCTGTGACGTGGACGATTTGAACATGAAGTGTCATGAGATCTACAATCAGAACAACAAAATTCAGATGCTGCTGGAGTTTATAGAGAGGGTCCTTGAAGGGAAAACACATCCTGCAGGAGCAACAACTGACATATCTATCTCGACAGAATTTTTGGAGGTTGGCATACTTGCATCGATAGCACATCATGCATAAGGACATCAAACCCTCAAATTTGTTGATAAACTCGCGAAAGCACGTGAAGATCACTAACTTTGGAGTGAATCGGATTGTGAATCAGACAAAATTTTGAAAATAAAGAAATTTAATTTCTTTATCAAAACATAGAATTTTGAAAATGAAAGAATTTCAATTAAAATATTTAAAATTTTTAAAATTTAAAATTCTTTAAAATTTTAAATTGTTTCATCCAAACACACTTTTTTTTTTAAATTAAATTACAATTTTCAATGATGAATTTTGTTCACTTAACAATTATATTTCACAAGAAACACAAAATTTTGTAGGAGAAATAGTTGAGGATTTGGAACTTGATTGCCACTAATAACGAAAATCCTTAAAAATTTAGGAAAAAAATATATAAAACTCAAAATTATACATAAAACGTTATTGAAATTCTAAAGTATACCAAAATAAACCAGCTTATTTCCATCGGAGTGTCAGTGTCAGTAAAATTGTTTGGCATAAAAACGGGTGATCCATGTGTGACGTGAGTTTCTGTGGTGTCTATGGTGCATAAGAGACAAAACGAGAAAGCAAATAGGATGAGCCGGGCGTGTTCCACCATATCCTCCCTTTCCATTTGGATAATCTACCAAAATATTCCACAAATATTTTTTAAATAAACCTTAAGCTCAATCAATTTTCAAACAACAAATTAACAAAAAGAACACGCAAACGCAAAGGAGCTAAGGTCAGTGCCTTCCATTTTTACACATTGTATTAATTTGGATTGGATGCTTGTTATTCTGAAACTCAAAATTGATATCGGATTTGGAGTACAATGACATTTTGTTTTGAAAATCATGGTTCTCGTTACTCCAATTTGTAAAATAACAAATGCACGTATTGATTTTAAGCAGAGGAGGAGGATGATAGCGTGTTATGTTTGATTGATGTGTTCAGTGATCATCAATATGAGAATGTTGCCTGTTTGCTCAGCCACCCCACGTTATTCCACATCTTCCCAGGTAAATTTCTTCAGTCTTCTGTCGATGTTCTGTGCTTCTGCTTTGTTCATCAATCATCATACCCATCAATGAAAAATCTCTGAGATGGAAATACTTTAGTTTTATTTATCTATCACTGTTTGTTAGTTTTTGTTTACTTGAGGCAATTTGATCTTGTTCCTGCAGATTCCCTTGTTTGGGGGATTGCACCCCATTCGAAAGGATCTTGAGAGCAGATGTGCGGCTGAAGAAGGTGTGCATTTGGCTTCGCAATATGGAACTCATTCACTGAGAAATTCATTTGCAGTGCAAGCTACAAAGACAGTATTGGGTAGTTTTTTTTCTACAAGTGAACCAGGATACCTTACAAGCACGTGGGATTATTCACCAGTGACAACAGATGGGCATCATTCACTGAGTAATGGGGAAGTCAGACACATGGAATATTATCATTTATCTACTGTGCCGGATGAATTTGCGGACTTTGCAGAACAGGCAACTGAAGGATCTAACACATTAGTGACACCAGCACAACCAGAAACACTATCGACTGCTGATATAATGCCAGAGAACTTTGCACCAAGTCCTAGTTCAATTAATGTGGACAATGAATCATTAGCCAGTACAAAAGCAAGTGTTGGAGACCTTGTTGCTGGAATCAATGAATCATTCAGTGCCTCAATCAATAAGGGAGAAAATGCTTTACGAAGCTCACTGGATACAGCCACTTCTTTCGTAGATTCTATTGTTAAAACTGCTACTAAATCTGTAGATAATGTTGTTAGTAAGGCATTTTCTTCTGTTGATCAAACAGGGGAATTAACAAATAGGAAATTAACCAGCTTTTCAAGTGAGCTGACTGGAGTCACAAATAAAGCAGCTGCTGTGGCTATTGATGTGTTGCGCCGCACAATTATAGTTGTAGAGAGTTCTCTAACAAGTGGGGCTTCCTATGTTGTCTACCTATATGGCTCAGCCAAGGAGCTCCTTCCGGCAGGAATTAGGGATACAGTGAATGCATATGAAGATAAAGCAACAGAAATCTTGAGGCCTGTTGGGTCTGCAACTCAAAGGGTAACATTTTACAGAAGCATATAAATTTCAATAAGATACTTTACTCTCAACTTTACCTGATTCGAAGTCTTAACTTCCCTTGATATCTCATATTGGTTATTGTTTGTTTGAACTTGATTTGAATTATCAAATAAGTTGAGTCAAATCATCTTCATGGGTGCTTTTTCATCAGCTTTGCTTAAGAAGTTCTTTGCTCTTATTGGTTGAAATCTTCTCAATCCATGCTCTCAATTTTCTGTTTTATTTCACAAACATTCTAAATTTGTTAGCTGTTTCTAGTCTATTTATGTATTGTGACAATTTATACTCCATCGGCAGATATACATGGCTGTCTATTCATTGGAGAAGAGTCTTGGCTTGGATCCAAATGACCCAATCATTCCATTTGTTGTTCTTGTAGGCTCTTCAGCCACATTATGGTATGTGAATTTCTCCTTCCTCAAAAGTAAAATTTTGTTATTTGTCTATTGAAGAATAAAATTTGCATAAAAAACACTCTCTGTAATAGATTGCATAGATATGCAGGGCCTTTTATTGGTTGTGGACATATGGAGGTTACTCAGGAGATTTGTCCCCTAAATCAGCTTTCGAGCTTTTGGCTGAGGACTCAAATGCTGCACTTATTGATGTCCGCTCTGAGGCAAGTTATGATTAATTTTTCTGGATTTTATTCATAGCAGGAAAAACATTTGTATAATTTATGAAGGTAAAGTCTGACTATCCCTTGTTTTGATACCCATTCTATTTTTGTTCAAAACTTCTTACAAACTCGAACTATTATCTCCTCATATTTTGGAAGTTTTCCTATCTTTTTTGCATTTGTTTGGCTAACTATTTTGATATCAAAATTGACCAATGGAGTTACTGCTCTTTTTCTGCAGGAAATGCGAGAAAAATATGGCATTCCTGATCTCCGACGGGCTGCTAGGTTTCGTTATGCAAGTATAACTCCTCTTGAGGTTTGTTTAAAGAACAATAATGTTTAGAAGATGTGACTGGGATAATTGTGGTACACCTTAACTTTGTTAAATGGAACAAATCCTGATTCTTGGTTGCATGTTAGATGGATTAACAATTAATTTATAATCTCTACTGCTAATATAACATATTATGCAATTCTCAGGTTGATGGCTCCATACGCAAGTTGTTGAAGAGTGGTAGAGAACTTGATGATTCCTTGATTGCTGCTATTATTCGAAATTTGAAGATGGTTAAGGTGTTTATCTTTGTATCTTGGAATAGGGTCTATTGTTCTGAATAAAATTATGTGAAAGTTCATGGAATAACCCCAGAAAGTTTTCCTCTTTTGAGATTTTCTTCTACATAACATTCTTGCAAAGCAGTATTTTATACATGCCCTTCAATTTCTCTCTCTATTTTAATATTATGGTGTGAAAGTATTGAACTTTAAAAGGGATATCAGTAACTAGCTAAAGTTACATGGTATGTATAAAATAAGCAGTCTTTTGGCAGTTTCATCATTTTAATTTTTTCTAGGACATTAAATGGGGCTTTTAAAGTGCTTGTGCCTAAATATGTTGCATCTTTCACAATAGGTAAAAGTTCACGGTAAGAGATAGTCACATATTCAATGTGTTGAGTTTGTGTGCCAATAGCCGAATACTTTTTAAATGTGATTAGGAATTGGCATGAGAAATGATGTCTCAAAATCTTATTTTCTCTGGCCAATAGGACAGTTCCAGGGTTATAGTGTTGGATGCTGATGGTACTCGTTCTAAAGGCATTGCAAGATCCTTGAGGAAAATTGGGGTCAAGGCAAGTCTTTCAATACCTGCTGAGATATTTGCTGCAAAACTACTGATATATTACATAAAATTCTTGGCTGAGTTTAGCTTTGTACTACGAGATTTGGGATCTAGGTAACACAGAACAGTTTATGCCGCTTCCATATCTGATATAGTATCCTTGAAATTGACTTTTGTATTTAAAGGTTGGGGTTGAAGAGCTCTGTCATGTAGGGACGCATGTAGAAACCTATTAAGGGAGGTTGAATTTCTTTTTCTTTCCTTTATAATTTTTTAAATGTCCAATTTCTAATAATTTACTATTTTTACACATAAAATTAAAACTAATTTTTATTTTAAATGATAATAACCTTAGCCATTATCATAAAAACAACAAACACACAACTAGTTTTATACAATTTGACACCTAGTTATCACTTTAACTATTGCAATAATAACAACAAATGCAACTAGTTTTACATTAACTAACCTTAATCGTTATTACAATAACAACATGCACAATTAATTTTATACAGTTTTACATTTAACTAACCTTAACCATTATTATTATAATAACATGCACAATTAATTTTACATAATTTTATACTAACTAATTTAAAAATATATATGTATATATAAGAAAAATCCCGAGCCCCCTCTAGACCTGTCCCTGCTGCCATGGAGGAAAAGTAAGATAATAGAGAAAAATTCTGGCAAATGTACTCCTACTATTCCACATAACTTAACTCTCTGTTAGTTTCTGCTTGACTTCAACCTTAGCAGTGTCTTTATCATTAACATCAAATATAACATGATAGTTCTGAATGAAAATGGATTGAACTCATACTGTGAGGTTAAAATATGATGGTTTATTAGCTAGTTCATGATACTCCAGCAAAGGACATGAGTCTTTGATTGCTTGAAACTGTAAATGAAAAAAATAAAAAAAAAATGAATTTGATTGAATTCCAGATGCCCTAACTCGTATATGTTCAAACTAACACTTAGTCCTTCCTTGTCAACACAAATGCCGATTGTCAGATATGTCATAGACATAAAGACAGCTCCTTTTAATTCAAGTGTCTGTGCCTTAGTGGTGGTTTGTATTGCCCAGGTTGACTAACAGATGCATTCTGCACAATCTACTTAATCACCAACTTTGAAATCAAATCCATGTAATGGAGTATCAGAAAATTAAAAACCTGTGTATGATATTACAGAATTCATACTTGGTTCAAGGTGGCTTTCAGTCTTGGATGCAACAAGGTCTCCGCATCAAGGAACTCAAACCTGAGACAGCACTTTCCATACTCAATGAGGTATTCGTCAAACTACTGTTGTTTATCTGTATCTTTACCAATTTTGTTAGCTTGAGTATCCAAAAATAATGGGATGAAAACTCTATAGGTTACGTAATGATGCTGCTACTTAGGTGCTTCAGCCATGACTTTAAGCTCCTTGTTGTAAATTAATCATTTGGCTAAAAGCCTAAAATCACCAAATTGATTTCTACAGTAAGCCATGGGCTTACTTCCTTCGTCTTCCAGTTTCATTGTCTGTCTTTTGAAAATTAACACAAAAGTTGCAACCATGTATGGTTCTGCATTTCATTTTAGTAAACTTTAAAGTAGCCCCATTGCATTTATTTAGGACTTTATTAAGAATGCAGTTGCTTTATAAATCTTCTTTTAGGACAGAAGTGAAACTATAATTTTCTAATCTAGTAGTTGCTTATCTCTGACATTGTATTGAATAATTAAGTTTTATGTCAGCCTTCTTTCTATTTATTCTTGTAAGACTTCCTCTGTGTGTGTGTGTCAGTTACAAACCCGAAAACAGAACCTGAAATTTAAGAGAGGTTAGAAAACCAAGAAGAGAGAAAGTTAAAGAATGCATCTGTGATGATGGATCGAATGACAAGCAGAGAAAAAAGAGAATACTCCTTCCAAGGTTTTTCCCTTTACAACTGAGCTAGTGCTGGTTTCTCCAATATTAAAATTCCAGGACTTCCCTTTTACCCCCTCCTACGATTCAAGCTAGCTACCTAACCGATTCTTTCACTACTCTTTATTACCTAACTATTTCTGTAACTACTCTAACTGTTTTTTGTTGATTTCTTTCTTTATTGTGTCCTGGGTCCCTTCTGTTTCTGTGTTTATGCTTTTATTTTGAAGACCTGTAAAAGTCTAAAAGAGAAACTTTAACTTGATTATATATGTCGGGTTTTCATTGATGCACATGCATTTTGTTACATCTACAGGAAGCTGAAGCAATTCTGGAGGATGTTAGTCCTTCTCCTTGGCAACTTTTAGGTTATGGTACAGTAAGTGTCATGTTACTTGAATGACGTCTTCATGATTTTCCAACTGTTATTTGTCAATTTGGTTGGATTTGTCTTTGTTAGCTATTAAGTCAATTTAATAAGGTTCGTGTGTTCATAACATGATATGTATAACACCACCATAGGGTAGAAAACTATTCAGTGGAGCAATTTGGGTTGAGAAAAGTAACCGGGGGGGGGGGGGGGGGGGGGGGGGGGGGGGGGGGGAGAGGAGAATTTGATAATGGTTTCTAGTTATTTGATTTATTCCATTGTTCTAACATTTTCAGAAATTTACTTATTGCTTCTTGAATATGTATGTAACTAAATATTCCTATGTAATAGACAATAATCTTTTCATTCATATTTTTATGTGATTTGGAAATAGTTACATGATTGCTTTCAATTTTATTATCTGCTAATAATGCAACTACTTTTGACTCAGGTACTTATTGCAGGGCTTTATGCATTATTAGGTGCGTGCATGTTCTTTGATAACCTTTCATAAACTATCATTTTGTTAAGATCTAAGAATTTGAAACTTAAATTTTTGGGTTACATCCAAATTCTATGGCGGTAGCCAGCGGTTGTAGAATTTTATTTTCATTTTGATAGGTGCCTCTGCATGTATATGCCTACAAACACAGATTTTTTTTGAAGCCGATTAGTGACTGGTCTACTTTTTCCCACACTATATTAAGGGGTTATATATTATATGCAAATTCATTTTAATTCAGTAGCTTAAACTGAAGCTCTAAATCCATCAAACATCATGCATGAGTGACTGAATGTCTATGATTTCTTTTTAATGAAAACCTAAAGACTTCCATCACTTTATTGTTCACCATCCTCAAGTGGGATGAGGCTTTTTTATTTTTCCCGATTTGACAAAGCACAACCAATATTGTCTCAGAGTGGGAGAAGACATTACAGTTGATTGGTGCATTTGGCCTCGGTTTGGTATGTTCATTTTCCTTTCAGCAAGTGCTTTTCAATCAAATTGTTCATTTGCCTCGGTTTGGTATGTTCATTTAGTTTATATATCCACTTATGTTGGAAATCATATGGCCGGCTCATAATATTTGTGTGCTGGGAAATTCTCATGTTCTGTCATGTTTTATGGTCTCTTGGTCAATAACATCAGAGATTTTTCATTTCCTTACCAATGGTTCCCTGTATACCAGACCATCTATTTGCGGGTTTCTTCATATGAAAACTCAGAAGATCTAAAACAAGATGTGAGGTAAGTATACTTCATGATGGATATTTGGTCATATAATCATGAAAGTAGACAGCCTTTTAGCAATTTAAATATTATCTTATGACCATGTCATATATTTTCAGTTTTGCACAAGTTATCTTAATATTCATGGAAGGTCTGTCACAATCGTCTTTTTTATGTTTTGAACTATTGCCTATATATTATGAATCATGTTAACTATTGCACAGACACAAAAGTCATGATTTTAGACATGTGAAAGGATCAGAAAATGTGTTCATATGCCCCCCTAGACAGATATACGTGAACATAGAGCATGTGACACATATATTTAAACACTATTCATTTTGGAATTCGTGTAGCTAAACCAACTCTTTAGGCATGACGTTTCTTTTATTTTTGTTGACAATGACAAATATCTTTGCTTACTAATACCTAGAAATTTTTAATTGGAACATAGTATACATGGAAGAAATTTTTATTGTGTCCTGATAAATAAGTATTAAACGTGGCTTGTGCATAAATATGAATAATACACTTTGAAACTTGTAACTAGGATAGAGTTACAATCTGGCTGGTGTTTGTTCCAATTAGGCAACTCAATCATGTATGATGGAATCATCAAAGATTTTACCTTTTCTCTTTAAACTGCTATATACCAGTACCCAACTCAAGCATGTTAAAAAATTAGGGGAGAAGAGATAGGTCTGATATTATTACATCTATAATATAATTCTCTCCCAGAACAATGGAAAACTAATTTTTTTAATAAATAATCAATCTTCTGTCTAGAAAGATGTGGTTTAGATTAGGAAATAGCAGCTAACAAAAATACCAGCTTCTATATTCTTTCTTAGCATTTTTACTCTGTCATCTATTACGAAATTTGACCTTATTGTCTTATTTTGTCCTTCAAAGGTTGTTGCTTTCTCCTATTAGACTTGGAGCTCAAGCATTTTCATGGGCTGCTGGAAAATTAGAGTCAAATGGCTTAGGATTACCTACATCACCGTCATCATCAGATGTTCAGAACCGGGTGTTGCAGGCTGCTGCCAAACATGAATCCCAACCATCTGATAGTGAAGGTAACCAAGATCCAGTTCCTGAACCGACAGTTCCTCTCAATCAGAATGTATGAGTCATTCCAGATTGTCGTGTGCTAACATGAAAATTAGAAGAGAGATTAATATGGTCACAGAAAATTTAACTTCCATGATTGAAAGTTTGCAAGTTGACATTATCCAAACACTGCTGCCACGGACTCCGCCCTGCCTGTAGGCGTTTTGAATATATAGAAGAAGAAAAAAAAGAAACATTTCATGAGGATGATTATGTTTGATTTTGTTGCATGCATGCCACGCCAAAAGTGCTTGGTACAATTTCCACTGTCAAAATAATAAGAATGTATTTGCGTGATGCAATTTGTACCAAAATTTGTGGTGGTTCAACGTATAGTATTGCAAACTAATCCTTCAATAAACTCATTGGTCTTCTATGATATAGTATGATCCGTTTGCCACCGGAGCACCGCAGTGGAAAATAAGGGACAAACAACAAATGTTGTTTATGGAAAACGAGCTTTTGTAGATACTTTTGAAAAACGAACAAACCTATGGATTCCCTTTAATTATGACAAAGCGTTTTTATTACATGAATTATGACAAAGTGTAGTGAAATAATGTATCTACCAAAGTCAATAAAAATATTTTAAAAAAATAAGAATATGCTTCATTTATGTTAAGGATAATTAAATGCTGTATTAATTTTTTTTAACCTTAATATACAGACTAAATTAACTAATTTAATCAAGAGAATTTAATTCAGTTAATTTAGTAGAATGCATAAGTTAAAAATTCTCTGTTATTGTTTAATTCAGTTTGTTTTCTGTTCTTACAAAATTATTATTTTTTGTTTTGGTTCTTGCAAATTATGGTTTGTTTTATTTTATTATCCTTAAAACAGTTTAGATAGCACTTTAATGCAAATGAACAACACAAGGACTGGTGTGCATACTCGTAAATAAAACAAATAATTATTCACATGTTAAAATGTTATATTTTGAATTTGAAGTAGCTAGGTTGGCCGATAGAAGTATACATGCAATATGCAGTAATCAAATGAAAGTTGATAAAGTTTGTTTTACCAGTATGTTGTTTATTTGTAATTAAATAAACGTGTAAAAAATTTGAAAATAAAAATCCAAGTGACGTGATGAGGGGTGTTGTGTTTGGCATTTGTTTCTGGGACGCATACGTATAGGTAACGAGTTTACCGTTACCTGTTGCGTCTCAATTCCCCTCTCTCTTTGGAGAGAACGCCCCAACATCATAATCTGAATCTACATCGCGTCATAATTTTATGCTAACCAATTAAGACGGGGTTTTAGCTACAATACTTGTTTGCTGCAGGCTGCCAAGGATAAGGTACGTAATTATTCCCTTCTCTTTTATTTTTGTTTTAATTTCTTTCCAATCTTTTTGATTATGCATGCATCAAATTAAGGTCAAGGCATTTTGGATCAGACATCTTGGCCCTGCAAGCTTGAGACCATTTTGGGTGATTGTGACGACACGACGCAACTTTTTTTTTTTTTTTTTT
>PYAF01003839.1:88831-125279 GCA_007407185.1 Glycine tomentella
ATATATATATATATATATATATATATATATATATATATTTATTTTTATTTTTTTTTCTTCTTCTCGATCTCTAGGCCTTAATTTTCATATTGCAGAATAATTCACAAATAGAATTTTGTGATGCATGTAAACGTCCTAGTCTCTATTTCCTCTGATATTGAGAAAACTTATATATTCAAGACATATATATTAGCTAAAATCAAATCATGCATTTTGTACTGATCGGTGGGGAAATAGCCAATTTTGCAGCTTATGCATTCGCTCCCACAATCCTTTTGGGAGCTTTAAAACATCATTGTAAGCAACACATACACATATATAGCCTTGTTCGTTCACAACACAAACATATGTGCATGCAAATGCAATTAAGTTAAGAAAGAGAAACAGTTACAGGCTGGATCATATTTATTATGATGCAGTTCAGTGCTAGTTCACTTCATATTTGAAAGACAAATTACACATCTTTGGCGAGCTCGGGTGTGCTCTTTGTGTGGTGTGATCTACGTCTATTGTTTTGCATGCATGCACCGCAGGAGAAAGATATTCATTTTGTCAAGAGGAAGTGTGGGAACTTGCTACAGAACCAGCTAATGGCATGGCATTCATATATCTGATTAATTAATGTGCCTATGATGATTGATTGATTTCTTTTAATTTTCCTATGATCGAACAGGTTTTCTTGTCTACATTTGCGCTAGCTGTTGTGATATTACTTTGCGTCCTTATTTTCCGTTTTGTGAGAAGCCATGGGCAGTATGATGGTGTATATCGGAATATGTTCTCTCACAGGATCCATTACGGTATTAATCTAATATAATATTCAATGCTTAATTATACTACGTACGCACGCATATATCATAAACTTAATTAATGCTGATATCCTTGCTAGTTTAATTTAATTTTGCATATATAGGTTATAGGTGTCAAAGCATGCAGTGGGAATAGCTTTGAAGCTTACATTTGAAGGGATGAATCAATTAGTTTACTTTAGAGACCTGGATATATATTTACAGTGGTTGTGATAGGATGTGTTTTGCAGATTAAATCCGTGTCATTATTATATATCTCTTAAATTAATGCTTCAACTATAGTAATTGTTTCGTTTCAATTTTTACTAATGATAGGAGTACTAGTGTAAAAAGGTCAAATATTTTTCTAATAATAGGGAATATGATAATTAAGTATATGTTACCAGTTGTTTTGTACAATATACATTATTATTTACTTGATTTGGAAAAGTACGTGTTTGCAGGCCGGCTTTGGACACCTTTAACACTGCTGTGGTGTCACCAGTTTACTACGTGATGTTCACATCATTTACAATCGTGGCCAGCATTAACATGTTTAAGGTGACTATACAGCTTGTTAATTACTGCTACCTAGCTTCCATGCATGCATCATGCAATAGTTAATAGTTACTAATAACTTAGTGGTGGATATGGTGCGTGCGTGCGTGCATGCAGGAATGGGCGAAGCAGGATGCATATGGCAGATTGCTACTGAGTTGTGTGGTTTAATGACAATATATATAATTGGGGACTTTCCTCCTTCGCAGAACTAAGTATATGGGAAATAAACCCTCCGACTCCTGCGTTCATTCAAGTCCCGATCCACACTTTCCTGCAGATAATACTACTTATAAGTTATAAAACACCTCGATCAAACTGAAAGCAACCAAATTTGAATCTATATAGCTTCTCTCTACAAACATTTGCTTCTTAATTAACAAGCATGTAATTTCACACAGAAAATATCAAAGCGAGAAATGCGATGGAAATATGGAAGATTATGTTTATTTAGGACATATATAACCTGATCGATCGTTATTCTTTTATAATTAGACTAGACGCCTTTCTCTTTTGATTTACCCCCCATTCTCCTATTTTTTTGAACAACCAGATCGTGTGACTAACCATAAAAACATATTAAGAGCTGACATGTGGTTTTTTGCCCAATAACTACTCCACCATGCCCACGCACAATTTAAGTAGTGTAAAAATAAATTTATGAATACACACACAAATAACAGTTGCATATCATGTAAACCGACGGATGATATGTCTATACTTTAATTACGACTTTGGCAATATTTTACTGTACGTAGTTGATAGAAGAGAAGCAAACTTTACTTTTTCTTTTAGTTGCCTAATTATCAACTATTTATTATATTCTTCCTCCATTCTCTTTTATAAGAAAAAAACTCATTTTTTTTAAATATAAGTAAATATTTAACTATTTTTGTTTTATTTAATAAAATTATGATCAAAATATTTTTCATTTAATAAAAGATTTGTGTTTAATGTCAAGCTTTAATCAAGGATAATTAAGAAAAAAATATTTACTTTTTAATTAAGTATGACACAATTTAATGAAATTAACTAATTTTTTTAATAAATATGAAATTAATTTTTTTATTTATAAAATAGAACAGAAGTAGTCGTTACTGAGGACGATGAAAGGGAGAGTCAGAAAAGGAATGAAATTGAACTCGTCAGCTAAACTTTTGATTTTGTTTGTATTCCTTATATTTTTTTCTAATGTTGTATTCCAAAAAACATGTATTTCTATTGAAATCTGAACCACTATGCTGCAGATGAAAATGAAATTCACAGACATGGCCATTTGCCAACTTGACCACACATGGTTGTTAGAACTATTAATTTAAAATATTGGTTAATCCGCGTCATTATTTCACATATACTGGATTTATATTTCTTGATTTCATTATTTATGAAAAGATTAACATCTTCATTACTTTCCGTAAAACAAAGTAGATTTGTTACTTCACATCCTAAAGATCAATTAATAATATCACTACTAGTTGGCTCTCTTTGCCTTTGTCGCACTAAAATATGAGAAATTCTTAGGTGCACCTGGAGCAAGATATTTTCTTGCTCTGTTCCATTCATTATTTGTCATGTCAGCAATCTACCTAGAAAAAATAAAAAATGTCATTAATCTACCTAGAAAAATTAAAAATTATCATTAATGTACCTAGAAAAATAAAAAATTGTCATTAATGTAGGAAACAACAATGACCCACAATGCTGACATGACGAATAATGAATGGAACAGAGCAAGAAAAATGTCTTGCTCCAGGTACACCTAAGAATTTCTCCTAAAATATGCGCTACACTCCGTCAAGAGTGCTATTACTCAGCTATGACTTATGAGGGCGAACGGGCCACTATTATGAGGATCAAAATTTAAATTTATTAAGATAATCATTTTAAAATTGAAAAGGATAAAAAAAGTATGGAGGTTAAAATTAAAAGTTACTGATTTATAAGCATTAAAGAAGAAAATAAAATATAAACTTGTTGACTCATCGAAAAAGTGTTTTTGGTTGATAAGCAAGAGAGTCTTGGGTCTACACTGTAATACGCAGGCTTAAGAGCCATCCATCCTCACTTTCACTGTAATACGTTGCTGTGTTATACCAGGATCACATTCAAAGTATGACACCGTCCTAATGAATAGAAAATTAGAAATATATTCCTCATAAGCAAGTCAAATTAAGATAATGATCTGTTTTGACACCTGAACATTCTTTAACCTCATAGCCCCCTCAAAAACTTCAATTAATAATTCATGATTCAGTTCAGCTGCATCAACGGTAGCTTCAAATCTCGGTAGTTAGGAAATGCTCTCAAATGCTGGCATGTAAGTCTGCAACGGCAACCTAATGTAATTCTCACCGAATGCAAGCACTTTTAGCCCCATGAATGCATACTCAATCTGCTCTACAACTTCAAACCTGAACAAGGGAACACGATGAGTAAACCGTAAAACAGAAGTACAGATAAATATTTGAAGTGACGTGTAAGTGAAAGCAGCTGAACTTACCATTTGACTCTAAACTGAAGATTCTGTAGAGACTTTAGAACCAACTTCATTTCATCAATCTTATTATCAAGTTCGAATTGCTGCAACATAAGAACGAAAAAGTATACTCTTTAATCGTTATAAACAGATTATAGTAAAGAACCACCAAAATGATTTTAGGTGGCTATAAACAAACCAGAATGCATGTCTTTGAAACTAATTCAAAAGAATGCCCAACTTCCCAAGAAGAAAATAAATAGCAAGTAGCTAGCATGGGTTGTGAACAACACCTCTTATTGTCCAATTCGTCGTCATTAGCATTGCAAAGCTTCTGAATCTCTGCAATTCTACTGAAACACGCAACTCAACTCAACTCAACGGGAACGGCGTGAGAAAGAGAGAATAATATGAATCAGAAAGCGAATTAACACAATGCCATACCTGCGGAGCTCGCCAGATTCTACCATCTCTCTCTCTTCTCACACTCGAACGACACCAAATTTCAAATATTTATGTTTCCCCACAAATCCCAATGTCATGTATAAAAACTAAAATTTAATTTTTTTCACTTTATTTTTTAAGGTATTCAGATTGTAATGAAAAAATATTTATTGAAAGACTAATCATAATTTTCTGAAGATTTGTCTATATTCAAACTTTTATTAGGTATAATGGAGTATTGCATGCACTCCTTCCCATCTATGTCAAAGTCATCATCGGATCGATGACTTGGTTATATTTTTATTCTTTTTTATTTATATTATATGTATGTGCATGTCTGCATGATGAAAGTGAATGAGAAATTGGACGTGATAAGATAGAGTTATGTTCTTTTTAGGAAAATAAATCTCTTCAAACATTTTTCTAAAAATAGATACCTTAAATTTTAATTTAATCCTATTGATCCTTAACTTTTATGCCTTCACAAATATACACTACAAATTTTATTTTTTTCACAATTAATCCTTAAAATTTATCATTTTTGCAAATATCTACCTTAAACTTTAATTGCATTCTAATTGGTTCTTAAAATTTATCCATTTTACAAATAGTTCTTTTAATTTTTTGATGTTAAAGTTAAATTATTTATCTTAAATAAATAATTCTTTATTATTTTTCTTCTTTTTGGTTACAATTCATTTTTTCATATTAAAATATAATAAAAACATGAACTTAGAAAAAATAAAATAATTAAGATCATAAAAAAAACTTTGTTTTTTTATTTCTTAAGTTATATAATGTCTTCGGGTTTGGAAAATTGATTTATAAAAATAAAATTAATAAATGAGTAGGATTTTAAAGAATAAATTAGGGATGTAAGTCATTTGGGTTGAGTTGAGTTTTATCTATTTTTTAATTCAATCAAATTAAATTTAATTGGATTGAGTTGTATTTATCTTTTTTTTAATCCAATTTAAATTTAATTAAATTGAGTTGAGTTAGTCATCGAATTGGATCATTAAAACTTATCACCTTTCTAAGTCTTAAAAAAATTTGAAAATTTCCCAAACTCAAAAATATTTAATTGATATTTTTAAAAATCAATATTTATAAACATAATAATATTTATAATAATAAAAAAATAAACCATAAATATATACTCACATTATTATTTATAAAACCTTGTACTAAAAAAAGTACAAGAAAGTATGAATTAAAAAAAAAAACGCAACCCGAAAGAGAGTGTATGGATCTTTAGCTATCCTAAAAATATAATGTAAAAAAAAAAAAAACATAGAGAGAGAGAGAGAAAGAGAAAGAATTGATATGTTCTGAAGACAAATAAAAGAGTTTTGATATATTTCTTAGATAAAATAATTGAATGAGTTTACATATACTAAGAAAAAGAGTGAGACAAATTCTAAATAACAATATCAAAACTCTTAAAATTTGAAGAATGACATGGAATTTCTCAACAAAAAAAAAAAATGCATTTGTGTTGTTGTTTTGACTAGAAAACTAAAATAACCAGCCAGAATGTGCCTTTGGGGAGAGTTGTTGTTGCACGACCAAAATTGATGCTCGACTCTCCAAATCTGGTGAAGCAAGAAAATCAACAATGACACCTAATTCTGGGAATTCGCTCCAGTCTGTAAGTCCATCAGTTTGAGGGGATTCAATCCCATGGCGCCTCCCAACTATAAAGAAGTCATGCTCTTTCACTATGTCACTAAGAAAAGCAGCTGTCTGGGATCCTTCTGTTGCTATAATTTGTTGATACTTCATATTATGTTCATGTGCATGCTTCACATCTTTTAGCTTATCATCCACTATTTGTCCCCACTCATCATCTGCTTTAAAAACAAGGTGGTAAACAACAAGGTTCACCCCTGGGTTCCTAATTGCTCTCCTAGCTATGCACAATGCCTCTTCATCATCATGTCCGCCCAAATAAATTAGGGCTAATCGAGTGGTTGAACCTCTAATTTGGTGAGAGGCACGAGTCACAAGTATTCCAACCGAGCATGGAGATATTTCTAGGACCCTATTATTTAGTGTCCTTATGTTCTTGTCATCAAATTGAACTTCCCCATCACTAGACCATCTTTGATGAAATGGAAGAATTATGATGGATGCAACTTTGTCAAAGGCAAGGTTGCAAACATCCTCATACATGAGGTTGGGTGGAGCTATTGCTGTGCAAGGGTATGCAGATACAGCATGTGGGTTGTCATGCTCATAAATGTCAAAAGTAAGAATGACATCATCAGAGTATGACTTGTGTTGCAATCCTGATGCTTGCCTTCGAAGGCGATGGGGAATGAAAATGGGTAGGGCGCGTCCAACTAGCTCTATTAGATGCAATACATCCACAATGATTGGACTTTCTGTTGTTGGACAACACAGGTCAAGCACATCTATCATTGACGATATGTGAATTGGTTTATGAATGCACACCAGCATCCTCAGCTCAGACCACGGTTTTAAATTCATCATGTTCCTTTTCTGGTATCCAGCGAATTTTCTTGAAGGGTCGTACAAAAACTTGACAGACCATTGCACAATGCATGCTACCATCATTATGCTCAAAATCATTACTCCAAATGCTAGGCCATCAATTACATTGGTGTCGTATAAGAAGCAGTAGAGGCCAATTTCCACAACGCCTTTGGAGTTCAAAATGAGGGCAAGAGAGAGAGCATCACGCAACGGCATGTTGCAATAGAGGGAAGGTACAAGGCATGCTATGATTTTAACCAAATGGGTGAGGATGACGACGGAAGTGATAGTCATAACTGATGCTGCTGAATAAGTAGAGGAAAAATCTGCTTTCAACACACTGATGGTGACGAAGATTGGCAAAAGGAAGGTGGTACCAAAGAAATTAAGCTTCTTAACCAATGCAGATCCTAGTGGAGGTCCTTCTGGAACAGACAATCCCAAAATGAAAGCTCCAAGCACGAATTCTTGATTTATTTTAACGGAAAGCCAACCTAAAATGAAGACTAGTACGATGATAACATAAACGTAACCATCCTTCACAGCTCTCCCTTCTGGGGTATGTTTGATGATCCATAACATTGACGGGCGACACACTAATGGGATAAAGATACCCATACATAGCAAAGACAAGATGTTTCTTATAACCTCTTTGACATTAGAATCCTCAGTAACCATAACAGCAGTGCCGGTGGCGGTAACGATTGTGCACAATACGTCACTGATCAATGCTGAAGATAATGCCAATTTCCCAAGTTCGGAGTTCTGGATTTGAAGTTCATTAAGAAAGGAAGCAATGACCGCAAATGAAATTACGGTGTGGGAGACAAATGCAACAACCAAATCATCGTAGTTTCCAATGTGGCTAACTGGAAATAAGCTGGTTATGGAAATGGCACAAAATATGGGTACTAGCAAACCCGATATGGCAATGGTCCATGCCCTCTTTCCCATCCTTGTTATCAAACCAAAATCCATTTGTACACCGTTTATAAAAATGAAGAGAACAAAACCAATGGATGATATGGTCGTAATGGTGTCGTGAGTTCCATAAGGAAACAAGAGCCTCATGTACGTGGCCAATGGTTCCAACACAAAACAAGCTTGTAGAATGAGGCCAGCCATCATCTGGGAAATAAATATAGGGAGCCCCAAGGGCTTGAAGAGGAGCCGACAGATTTGGGTGATGGCAAATATTACAAGGACCTGTAACTCAAACAATGGGAGAAAAGATTTCATTGGTTTCCTATTTGTTGCACTACTACCCCATAACCCATCTGACACAATATGGGGTGGCGCAGCAAGGCATACCATGTACCTGTGCGTCGCCTCATCCACTGTTGTAATTGAAAGGAACATAGTTTCATTTGGATTCAAATTCATTTTGATCGATCAATATGAGAGGAGTACTCAATCGCATGTAATCAGAGAGTTTGAAAGAGGTAGATATCATACCATACCATATCATATCATATATATTGGTCACCACGGGCTTGCTACCTACTTTTTGCTTCGCTGTAATTGATACTTAATTATGTCAAGTTTGACCGTAGAGTAGGAAACAATAGCTTGCCATCTCATAAGTAATTATCTTCCATCGTTCAAGGTTCTTCCTAATTTCATTATACCTAGCCTGTTTAACAGAACATGCATATTACTACTTGAGAACATACAATTCTATATTTACACCTGCACAGAGTTGTATAATCTCCTTAATTTCAACCATTTTATTATAATTAGACAATGAGAGTGGATAATGTCTCCTTTAATGGTTATAACAAACAATTAGATACCTCTACACGTATTAAAATTATCCCATTCCTTTCCTATTCTGTTGCCTATCTCTTTGACTAAGGTCACGCCAATTGTGTTTAAAATATAATATTCTTTTTTTAATTACTATTTTTTTAATCATTTGCCATTTTTTAATTAAGAGAGGGACAAAGAAACAAATAAAAAATAGTAACAAGTTATTTGAATTAGGCAGAATCACAAGTTTATTGTTTGTAATTTATCTTAAATAATTTTTTCTCTCCGTTATGACTATGTATGATTTTAGTTACTCAACATTTTTTATTCAAATTTAACCCCTCATGCTTTTTATTATTACAATTAAGTCATTCCATATTTTTATTTATATAAAATCCAAAAATGGAAATTTGTGAGTTTTAAATAAAAAACTAATGGAAAGACTTGATTGTAAATAAGATTAAAATTGCATATTAATCACAATCAAGTGGCTAAAATTACAATTATTTAAGCCTTATATTTTCTTTTTCATGACTAGATGAATAACTACATCTATTCTTAATTCACAATTTTGATTTTCCTATTTTTTTTATATATAATTTTAGTCTTTTTTTTTAAAAAATATACAATTTTAATTCAACCTTCAATTATGCATATAGATTTTTTCTTTTTATTTTAGTCCAATTGAATCATAAACCTAATAGATTCACTTAAGATATCATAAAAAAAGAATTTAATTAATTAAAATATAAAAATAAAAGAAATAAATGTATGCAAAATTGAAGATTAAACCAAAATTGTGATTTTTTAAAAATAGGGACCAAAATTACAAAAAATAAAAACAGAGAGACCAAAATCGCCGATTAAGAATTATAAGGGATTACAATTACAATTTAGACTAAAAAGAAAAAATAATCATTTAGGGAAGTTTGTTTAACTCATGTTCTTCTATTCCAAAAATATGAGGTTGAATATATATATATATATATATATATATATATGTTTGTTAGAAGTTTATGAGAATTTATTTTTGGATAAGTTGTATTTTCATTAATATTATATCTTCATGTTTCAAGTGAACTCTATTCTCATGAAGAGGATGAGCATATGATATTCTCATGAGAATGAGAGTAGTTTTCTACAATAATTATTTATTCCCACCACATTCAACTATATTTCTTATTTTACTTTAAATTTTTTATTTCTATTTTTTAATTAAATAAATTTAAAATTTTCCATAATTCTATATACCGATCAAAGATGTCTATCGGAATAACATTCCTAGGTATAATATTTTTAGGACCGTGATTATCAAAAATGTAAAATTATACCGTGAAATAAATGTTCCTTTAGAGTTGAAACCTTTATCCAAATCGTCATTAAGGTAATTAGGTAAAGTAGAATGATTAATTGCCAGCAATATCTTTCTTCTATAGATGTAATAGGTCAAGGGTTAATTAGCTCCACTTTCATTTCCTTGGTGTAATTATCTTTTCCTATTTTATTTACATACGTGTGAGTATATATATCAAGTTTATGTCTATTTAATGTCCACCAATCCTACTTGTTCTTCCTTCTGAGCACCAACCATGGCCTATCTATGCAACCAACCCAGCAACACAATGAAGCGAAAATTAAAAAGATGTACTCCTTATTTAGCAACACATATTAAGAGACTTAATGAAGAAATATACAACCAAAAATATTCATGACTAATGTTGAACTAATGTTGTGTTTGATTTAGGAAGGGAGGAGTGAAATATGAGAGAAATTGGATGGATCTCAAGTAAGATTCCATTTTTTATACTTTACTTTAATTAAAAAAATTATTTTATTTTTATCCTCTAAACAAAATATAACATAAGTCATTGTCTCATCAAAATATAAACAAGAATTGGAGCAACATCGTAAAAATATATATAATCTCAAAAAAATAAATTGTACAAATATATATAATTTTAAACTTTGACGGCTTAGGTGATGATTATGAATTAATGTCCGCACAATTTATATGTATGTAATGTACCATGTGGTATTTAACATTGATAATATGGTGTAGAAATCTCCTTAAAAAAGGAAAAAAAAAATCCGACCTGCCGAAACAAACCAACTACAGTCCTCCGCTCTGCCAACTGAGCTAAGGTCGGCTTTTATCCAATAAATGGGACCGTTGACCAAAACTTTGGTCTTCAAAATAGGGTGAACGAGTTTGAGTTTGAGTTTGCATGCCCATAGTTTCTATGTAGTTACTTTTTTTCTCTTTTTGCTAAAATGCCTTTTTTATCCAATAAAATTGAAAATTTATTTTTTGTCTCTCTAAATTTTTAGTTATGGTAAATTGAAATATACCACTGTTTGATTTGAAGTTAAGTTTGGATTAATTGAGCCTAATCCAAGCCAAACAAATTTTATAGAGACTAAAAACAGAAAAAAAAAATTATAGGACAAAAAATGAACATTTCTAATTTGATACCAAAATCCATCTCGTCATTGTCGCCAAGCGCCTCTTGTACCCCAATCCTAACAACGATCCCGTCAACTATGTGAACAAGAGTTCTCTTAGCCACATCTATATTCCAATCAAACAAATGTTGTTGTTTTTTTTTTCAACGGGTGCAAATGACGATAATCTTGAATTTTTATTCATTATGTTAAGAATCTACCTTCTCATTAGGTTATTTGATGTGGAAAAATTATCTTAGATTCTTTTTGTCAATTACAGTGATAAAGAGAAGAGTGTGGTAGAGAAAGATCGGGGTTGACAAAAAAAATTAAAATTAAAAATATTAGTTTTTAATCTCGTAAAATATTAGATCTTGTTAACCAATGCTTTTAAGATACAAAAGAGTTAAAAAGAGAAGAGAATACAAAAAGAATTACAAACAATAATTTTATGGATTTAATAATTTATTCTTCTTTTAGTTCCTTTTTCAGGGTCCTTAAGTACTAGAATATTAATTAACATTTCCTTAAGATTTAATATTTTTAGTCCCTCTAAAATGAAAATATATCATTATTTGACTCAAAATTTGACTCGAAATTAAGCCTAGTTAACCCAAACCTAGCTTCCAAACGGTGATTATCATTTCAATTTTATAGAGACTATATACGTATTGACGGTATTGTTAATGAAGCTCAAAATTTGTTTCATGCTTTTGACAAGCGTAGTTTCGCAGTAACATACTCTCCGAAATGGTACATCCTGGGAAAGTTATCCAATGGAACTTAATTTCGAAAGAATATAATAAAAGAACATCTTCAATTATTTTCCTTTCCTTTAAATACGTGTTAGAAGTCAATGTTTAGAACTTCTATATTTATGTTGGTCCCAACTTTGCTACCTCATGGAAACTAAACTTTTTCTCTCAATTTCCCACATTTTCGATTTCATTCCTTTGATTTTGCTCTAACAGCCTTAGAATGCAAAATGAGAGAAGAAAGTAATCGAGCGAGTGGGCTGCAAGTCTGCAACCATTAACATTGAAAATCAAGCAGAAAATCAACAGCCATCGTACGTCTTAAAGCTTCAACAATATATTGTTCTTTGGAGGGTGCACGGGAGGTGAATAACTGAATTTGAATAGGGGCGAATTCCACCAAGATCATAGTAATGTGGGCTTACCATTAAAAAAATTAAATGACAAAACCAAGGCATCAAAAATACCCGTTGCTTCTCTGAAGTCTGAACCAACATTTACAATTACCGAGTAACTTACAATTACAGAGTAATTTACAATTATAACATTAAACACTATGTTAGAGACAAAAACATAATGCAAAATAATCAGAGGTGAAAACCATTAGCCTGACTGTACATGTAACTTATTTGCTACATGGAGCAAATGACTAATGTTTGTCGAGGGATAACTTTGCAGCAACTTGAGGTTAGAAGTGAAATCACCCGCTAGAAGGCGCCTACGAACGAGAATTAGCATTGCACAGCATATTCTGAGAAGTGTCTCCTACACAGTATTGCATCAGTTAATTTTCCTGCTTTTTCTATTTTTTCACTGAGTGGAAGAGTTACTAGATATTTTGAGGAAAAAGAAAATAAACACATAATCCCATGCTCCATAACCTCTTGATAAACCATTATCAGTTCTATGCACAATTTTACAAGCAAAAGGAATTTATTGTTGCAGGGTTACAGTCAAGGAAAGCACATGACTTGTTAGTTGTAATATAATCCAACACTCCAGCACAACACAGAAGGGAGTAACTTTGATTTTGTTCTAATCATATTTCCTTTATAATAGGATCCTATAAAATGCAGGCATGGGCGGATTCATGCACAGCACCATGGGGGAAATTGCCCCCACAAAATAGTAAATGTTTGTTTGCTCCCATAAAAAAATAGGTATTGCCTCCATTAGATTTTTTTTTTTTTTAAAATGAATGTAGAAAGTTATAAGAGATAAAAGAGAAAGATGAATATAAGAGATAAAAGAGAAAGATGAATAGTTGAATCTTGAATGATTGTTTTACATATCTAGAGAAATGTTTTGGATAGTAATGACAATGAAAAACTCAAATAACATTTTCAAAATATGAATTTTAAAATACATAGAAGATAATTATAATTTATAGGAACGGATTCTTTTATCATGAAATTATGTATTTATAAAAATTTATAATATTTTTTTCTGTGAAAATATTATAAACTATTTTCTTGTACTCGCTAAAGAAACAATCTGAATCCACCACTGAATGCAGGTTAAACTTACAAGTGGGGAGTAAATAGAGCGTGGGTTACAAAGTATAGTAAGGAGAGAACTATTACTAATGATGTCTTATAGGTTTTTTTATTAGGTATTCAGTTTGGTTTGCCAATATAAATTGCAAAACATATTGGTGAAACTATTCACTTAGTCCCTATAGTTCTCATTTTTAGTCCCTATGCAAAAAAAAACAGTTGAAGTTCCAGTTACTATACAATTTTTTGTGGCGGTTTATCATCTTAAGAAAGTTTACGTGGCAGTTTTATCTAATAAAAAAGTTTTCTCTTGTATTCTCAACAGGGACCACAACTTAACTTGTATACATGTGTAGCAGTGTAGGGACTCAAACTTAACAGTTTTCTCCTTTAAGGTAAGTTTGGTTGTGCGAGAGAGAAATGAGAAGAAATATGCCAAGGCTACCATGGACCATTAAGTATTTTGAACGAGTTTATAGTGCCGTTGGATATAATAGTATTTTATTCAAAGTGAGTGATTTGAACTGGCAATAGGTTTTGACAGTTGAATGTAATATTTATGAATTTATTTTTTATAGGCAGTTGATGAAATTAACTGGTTTGCCCTTTGATTATGATAGTGTTTTAAGTTGGGTTAGCCATTGGGAGGTTTTGTTGTCTTCCTAATAAGCTGCGGCAGCCATGAGATTTGAGATTTAGTCTTAGTTTACGGTTTTCGTTCAGTTTAGAAGAAGACATTATGAGTGTTAAACTTGATTATTGCTTTCATAGTGGATTAATGGTATTGGATTTTAAAATATGGGTATTCGTTGAGATGGAGTTGTCGGAATGCAAGCAGGGGTTGATTTTTGCTTGGTAATTTTGTTAGATTAGTTGTGATTTATTTGAATGGCAAGCAAGATTAATTTAGATTAGAGAGATTGTCATTGTTGCCCAGCAGGAAGTGAAGTCGAAATGTCATGTTCTGTTGTTCTAGATGAATCGACGATGTTGCCAGAGTATTGGTGTGAAGTTGGGTGTTGGTATTTGCCGGAATATCCAGTGGCTTGAGGAAGCATAGTTTATCAAATCCCGGATGGCGGAAGTAGTGGCCAACCCCAAAAACACGAGCAAAAATGGCGGAAAGAAGGATGGCTGCCGCTGGAAAATTTAATAACTTTTGTATACATATATATAATAATATTATGCACATAATTACATATATAAAGCTACAAAAATACTCAAATTTCATGAAATATTCATTATCATCAATAAAAAATCACAAGTCTTACTGTATTAAGCAAAACATGAGGAGTAACTGACTAGTTGAGGAGTGATGCAATAGAAAAGGCTTTTGTTTTGAGGGAGAGTGAATTAATAAGTGCAGCGATTCACGTGGTTTAAGTTTAAAATTTGTATTAAAATTTGAAAACTGAAAACCGCAACAAATTGAAAAACTGAAAATTAGTTTTAGGTTTTAAAAATTCCAAAACTTAAAACTGACAACCAAACAAAACAAAACCTCAGACCCCAGGGTGGTTGTCTGTTTTTTAATTTTGAAATTTTGTAAAACCAAAACCAGTTTTAGTGTTGAGTTGTTAATTTTTAACTTTTATTTTAAAACCCTGTTGCAAAATAGAAAAAAGAAATTTTCCAAACTAATTCCAAATTATTGATTTTTCGTCATCCTCTAAGCTCCACCCACAACCACCATCAACATGCCTCCACAGTAGCACAATCCCTGTAGCACATGCTACGGATTAGATCCAACTATTATCCTTCCTTCATCTAATTTTTCCTGTGCCCTTAAGATGCAGAAACGTGCGGCCTTCAAGATCGGATTTGGTGAAGGATAGACAACGAAATAGAGGAGAGACAATGAGAGAAAAAGAGAAGAAGAGATATTGAGAGAAAGGGGGATAGAGGCAGCGGGCGAGCGGTGAAGACCAGCGTGAGGGGGAGATTGACCGTACGAGCGGCTGCAACTCTGCACAGCAGACCGGAAACTGACGGCAAAGGCGGTGTGGTTGGCGACAGTGTTGGGGAGAGAGGGAGAGAGCGGTGTGAAACCAACAACAAAACCACAAGGTGGGGGGAGATGAAGACGATATGGTGGGTGTTGGTGGGTGAGGGGGGAGAAAGACGAAGATGGTGGTGGGTAAGGGGTAGAGATGAAGAGGAAATGGTGGTGGGTAAGCATGAAGAGAGATGATAGAGAAGTTAAAGTTATAAAATTAAAACCAAAACTTATTTTTTTTGTTTTCAAAATGATAGGAAAAATGTTTTCAAAATAGATAAAAAACAAACTCAACTCTATTTCATCCGAACAGGTATTGTTTTTAAAATGTATTTTAAAACCATAAACCAAAAACTGAAAACCAACCCAAACAGGTCTTAGTTACCCTTTTTGTTCGCAGTCTTTGGTGGATTGAGGTAATTGTGGTGCTTCCTTTTACTGTTTCATCTATTAAATGTGTTTTTGTGGCTTCTTATGGGGTTTTTGTTTTATTTTCCTTCAGTTTTGTGAGTTCTTTTCCTCTTGTATTCTCCTCCCCTTCCTATTAAAAATGTCTCTTTTTCTAACCCCCCTCCCAAAAACAAAAAAAGAAAGAAAAGTATATTAGTCCCATAATAAATAGATTTGTGAAAATTAAGAGTATCTCCAATATGGAGTGCTTACATGGTTCTTTCACTTGAAGAAATCGTTTCTTCAAAAAAAGAAGTGCATCAAAAAAGAGGAAAAAGGGAAAATAACGAGAAGAACAAGAACAACAATGTTAGATCAACAAACCATCTTATGGTGGTGGTTGCGTGAGGAAGGTCCGCGGGCGGCGGCGGTGGTTGCGCGAAGGAGACCTGCGACTGACAATGGCGATTGTGCGAGGGAGGTCTGCGGGCAACTGTGGTGGTTGCACGAAGGGAGGCCCGCGGGCGACGATGGTGGTTGCACAACGGTGGTTGAGCGAGGAAGAGGTTGTGACGGTGCTAATGTGGTGTGGTGTGGCGTAAAGGGGAAGGGGAAGCGTGAAATGGGAAGAAAGAAAGAGAGAAAGAAGCTTCTAGTATTGGAAGAGAGGAAGAAGCTTCTGGTATTGGAAGAGAGGAAGAAGCTTTTGGTAGGCTAGGTATTGGTAGGCTAGGTACGTGTAGAGAAGAAAAGGCAAAGAGATCCTAGGTATGCGTGGAGAAGAAAAGGAAATAAAAAATGAAAAAAGGAGCTTCCGGTAGGCTTCTTGTGAGCAAATGAAAAAGTAAATAAAAAGACAATTAGGACAAAAATGAAAGAGCAAAGGACCATTGAAAAAAACTAGCAGTTATTTTCACGACCTTTGTAGTTTTTCTATCGTTATAGTTTTTTTCTATAAATTTTGCTCAATGAGATTGAATTTTGCGCACAACATTTCTACTCCTAAGTTTTTTCTTATTCTTATCAAGCCTCAATTTTTCTTATTATCTCTAAAATGGATCTTAAGCAGTATAATTTGCAATGTTACTCTACTTATTTGCAAAATCAAGCACCTCATATCAGTGAAAATTCTCAAAATCCACCTCAGTATGTTATGTATCAATCACCCCCTACCAGTCAAAATTCTCAAAATTCTCAAAATCCACCGCAATATGTTATGTATCCACCACCACCTCCTACCGGTGAAAATTCTCAAAAACCATCATAGTGTGTTATGTATCCCCCACCTTCTACAATTGAAAATTCTCAAAATCCACCATAATGTGTTATGTATCCACCACCCCCACACATATGGTATGCATCTTCCATCCAATGTAGAGCCACCTACAAGTGGTAGTTCTCAAAATCCACAATTTTCTAGTCAACCATCACCCCCTACCAATTCAAACACGTGTTATAAGTCTCTTTATCCAATATTGAGCCCCCAAGCAATGAAGTTCAATGACAGAAGATGTGATTCTCGTTCGATCGTGGCTCATACATCATTCTAGTGAGAAAAAAAACTCATGCATCATTCTCAGTGACAGAAGATGTGATTTTCATTAAATTGTGACTCAATGTGTCAAAGGATTGAATAATTGGTGTCGACCAAACATCAAAGTAATATTGGACAAGGATAAAAAATGCGTACAACAACGATGATGTGCGTGAAAACGAGCAATTTTGTGAAAGAAGCTTGTCTCAATTAAAATCTTGATGGAACAGGATTCACCCCTGCAGTTCAAAACGAGTGCTACAAACAAGCATATAAACATAGGAGAAGTGAAAGTTCAGATAAGGATGTTATGATTATGCTCATATGATTTACTCACAGGATACTGATAAAAAATTTGAGGTTGAGCATGTTTGATTGTTGTTGAAAGATCAACCAAAATTCGATGCATAATTTATGTCAAATTGTTCAAAAAGAACAAAGGTTTATGCTAGTGAAAATTATTCGTTGTCTTTTAACCCAGAGACACTCATTGAAGTTGAAGAATATGATACGCCATCGCCAATGTCTCGCCTAATTGGACAAAAAACAACAAAAAGGAAGAACAAAGGAAAAGAAGCTTCTAACACTTTCGATTTATCTAGCATAGAAAGTGCAATGAAGGACAAAAATGTGAACACATCAAAGCTTATTTAGTTAAATGAGGCACAAGAAAGGCGTATGGAGTATGAAATCCTCATGAAGGATACATCCAAAATGTCCGAACAACAACGTCAAGACCACGAAAAGTATTGTGACCATATTAGAAAAAAAACTAAAATATTGAATGTTTAGTTCTTATGTACGAATGTTATGCTAATGTTGTGTTTGATATTTAATTTTAGCAGTGTAGGTCATTATTGTATCTTAAATTCATAACTAGCCTTTGGAACTAACTGTTATAGAACTGGCCAAAACTAGCTGTTATGTTTTTTTTTTATTTCAATGCCACTTGGATTGTGATATTTAATATTTTCTTCAATTATTCATATTTATTATTTGTATTCATAAAAATTGAAAAAATGAATTAATTATTTTATTGGAATAATAATTAAGTTTTAATAAAAATATATAAATGTGTGAATTTTTTGAAGTTTCTTGTGATTTCTTGCATTTGAACAAAATTTTATAGAAGTTTCTTATAAGTGATATGACGCTGTGGAAATTACAAAAAAGTGTTATGGGAACCACAAAAAGATGATTAAGACTTTGAGAAACTCATATAAGCACTCCCTATTAGAGATACTCTAACTCCTGATTCTTTTCATCATTGGTTATCCACTTAAAGATTATTAATGAACAACTAGTAATTTAAAACCTCCTATTCAAAGAGAGGCCAATTCCTTTCCTTTTATTAGCTATCTAAGGCTTTGTTAGTTCCAGTGAGAGGCCACGAAAGTGGGGATAGGAATGAAATGAGTGGAAGGTTGATATTTCACTCCTTCGCTAAGAGTGAAATGATTGCAAACATGAGATGAAAATAAGTCGGACCCACATGTTTTTTTTCACCTCAAAAGTGAGATGAAATGCGTGGAATGTGTGGGGAAGTAGATCCCTTTTTGCTTTCCCAAAACTACTCTTCATCCAACTCGCATAGTGCATGAGAGAGCTAGATCTCTATGTTAGTTGCATATTTGAATATGGATATGTTGCATGTATTAGGATAATCAAATATGTTGATTATGCACGTATAAGTGAAGACGAGAGTACAATGATAAAAGAAAAACAAAAAAAAGGTGTGGTTGTTTTTGCTGACAATGAGATCAAATATAAGGGTAAAATTAGAATTGTAAAAATAATTTTTATTTTATTATTTTATTACTTACTAAATCACTTTAGTTCAAATCTTTCTTTCCCTTTCATATTCTTTTCTCTCTGTCGAACAACCACACTTTCATCTATCTTTCATTTCTCTTTCTTTCCTTTTCATTCCTCACATTTTTTCATTTCTTTTCTTTCACTCCAACCAAACAATACCTAAAAATAACTCCACAATTTCAAATCCATCATCATTTCTTAGCATTGGCATTACCAAGTGGTGGTGGAACATAAGGTTAAATGTCAGTCCATTAATTTTTTTTTTGAGCGAAAAGTTTAGGGTAGTACAAGATAAATAGGAACAAAACTGTACCTGTGGACTCTCTGGATCACTTAAAATGACGCCCCAAATATGAAGGATGTCAGCAAAATTAAATTCCTGTGTCAAAAGGAGAGTAATCCACCTAAATGCATAGAATTGGGGATAAACCTGACATGGAATTAGAACCAGAAATGTATGATTTTTCTGAACAACTGCTCAATAATCAAATAATCAAATCAAACACCTCAAATCATCTGACAAATTGACACTCAAGACAGTATACTTGCTAAGTAAAGACCAAAAGTGCCACTTAACTAATAGAGGAACATAAAACAGGGAGAAAAAAGTGTAACATAGAAAGAACACATCACTGAAACAGACAGTGAAGCAGGTAAAAACACACTTTCTATTTTGCCTTATACAGGATAGCTTGCGCCTTTTATTTTATATCAATACATACCTATTTTGCCTTTTCAAAAAATAAAAAAACACATTCTAGATCATTTATTATTTAGTTTTACTAATATAATATTCGAGTGATGAAATTCTTTTTAAACAAATTTAATTAAACAGAGCAGAGGTTATAGAACATTGTCTTTATTCCTCAATCCTTGTATTTTATTTGCCAAACAAAATGAGTTAATCACCATTGTTCTAAGGAAAAGTTCTCCCTCACAAGTCACAACCCTTTTTCCATTGTCAAATTGTTGAAAAGATTTTTATTTTTAGATAGAGCACGTACTTAAAATTGCATGTTACCTTAGTAGTGACCTCAAGATGACGCCACAGTTCTTCATCATGTTCTTTTAAAAGCTGGGACAATCTTCTAATAGTGGAACGGATTCCAACAATACTATTGTCAAGTTGTTGACAAAAATTGTCTTGGAACCCACTCAATAGCTCAACAAAACAAAAGAATGTGTCTGCTTCAGCAAAGGCCTGCATTTAGTAAGTGGCAACAGCTGAAAATATTTAAAATCATATAACAAGAGCAAAATGAAACTACATTACTTAGTCACTGCTATCTGAACAACTTTTTGGAAACAAAAACCTTATCAGCATACCCATGTTTCATATTTTTTTTATTTTCTTTTATGTAGATGGAAACATTTTGTACCAACATATGACCCTCAGTAAGCATTTTGAAACTGAAAGAGAAAGGGGTGGGAGAGAGCTTGCAAGGATGTACTTACTGCATTTTCCTCATCAGGGTCATTTTTGAACACATAGAAGAGAGGAGCCAATACTTCATTCATCCCTTGAACATATCTTATACCTGAGTTCAACTTTGCAAAAACAATTAATATGGTCTTTAAAGCCTCCTGCAAAATCCGGGAAAGTTGAAAGTCAAAATGGCAAGAAAAAGGACCGAGTTTTGGTATGAATTCGAAAATAAAAATAAATAGAGGAAGAACCTGATTAGATTTTGCAAAAAGAGAATCACCAGAGAAGAAGTGTATATCTGGATGAGTACGCTTGACATCTCGGTCAATCTGCTCTATGATCTCTGTGTCCTAAGACAATGAAAGAGAGGCATAACATTTGTGTTCTAAGTAGGTGATAGCATAATAGAGATAGTAGTACCTGGAAGAACTGATTCCATATGCTGGTCTTGCTAAGACTCAAAGGGTGGTCCTGATGAGTGATTTGTGATCTAGAAAGCAAGAGGCGAGTCTGAGAATGAGATTTTGCATCATCGATATCAAGAGCAGCAGAGTTGGAGTTGTACATCCTCCTCGTGATTTCTGACTGACTAGGCACAGAAACATTCAGATGTGTGTGGATGGGGAAGCAAAAAGTAAGTAAGTATGAACTAAGTAAAGTTACAGGATTCGTGAGGAGGTCGTCTTTGAAATTTCTGTACTGGGACCTCTTTTTGGCTAATTCAGAGGACCAAAGGGCACGATCGGGCGGAAGATATCCAAGCAAAAGCTGCAAAGGAGAAATTGTATTGTTTGTGTTTAATTGGAAAGGATAAATTAATCTGAAAGGTACCTTCCAAAGCGTGGGACGCAAAGCAGCAGCATCAGGTATTCCTTGAGAAGCGACGACTCTCCTCAACTGGCGCATGTCTATCACTTTCCTAGACAACTAAAACGAACAACAACCTCGTAAACTAAGTTAGCAATTCAAGACAAGTGAATGGGTGAGTGAGGAAGCTAACCTCGGCCAACAAATGAACCTGAGCCTGAGCCTGCCGGGAGATATCATCGGCGGTGGAGGAAGCAGTGGCAGTAGGAGAAGAAACGGATGAAGAAGAAGGAGGAGGAGAGGCATTCTGATTGGTTGGGATTGTCGGGGGATCTTCTCTAACAGAAACAGAAGCAGGAGGAGGAGAAGGAGGAGAGGGTGGGTCAAAGCGGCGATGGTCGGAGGGGGTGGACCACAGAGAACTGTTCATCCACTCCGGCACCTGCTTATTTTCCTTCATCCTACTTTCTAGGGTTTCCTTCAAGAATTGTTTATACTCTACTATTCTATTCTAGTCTAGAAGAAGCTGAAATTGAGATTGGAACTGGAGGACAAATCCAATCCAATCCTATACTCAATCAAATTCAACGACCCCGGCGGCAATGCCATGCATTAACACCTCTCCTCTAATTTCAGTGGGCCACACATTCTATACACATGCCCCGTCGAGAAAATGCCACCACAACACAACTCCACCAAACATTGCCACTCCATTCGTATAACGATTTCTTCATTTTTCATTTTGCATTGGATTAACACAGTTTATCAACACTTTTTTTAAGTTAAGTGATGATTGTATATATTTTATAAAAAAAATTACAATTCTATAAAACTGACTCAATTGGAAATCATCAAAATAATTAACAAATAAATAAATATTAAAACTGACAGCATATATTGCATTATGCATTTTAATAAAAGCATTTCACTTTTAACTCTTCTAACTCATTTTAACCAGAAATAATGTACACAAATAGTAAATTTATTGAAATTAAAGTTGAATGATTCATGTAATATTTAGAGTTTTTAATTTTTTTTATCTTTGATGGAAATAATTTTTTATTAAATTTTATTTATCTTTTATCAAATTTCAAATTAGTCAAAATTTCTATTATGAATTACATGGTTGAGAAAAAAAAAACTCATCATAAAAATGTTCTTAATAACTAACAAAAAGATCATTTCAATCCATAATAACAGTTTATTATCACAAACTTTTTAATTTATTTCAATAAACTTGTATTATTTACTTCAGTTATCTTGTAAAAGTATACCATAATTCTCTACTCTTTGATCTTCTTCAGAATTTTCAACCAGCTCCAAAAGCAAAACTTCCAGTGGTTCTTTGGTCCATCTGGAAAAACCGTAATGATAAGTTCTGAAATAAAGTTGACATTGATCCCTCCATAGCAGTCAACCTCAGCTATCAATATTTAACAGATTGGAGTGCCCCTAGAAGAAAAATGGCGGAAATGCAGCCACCACCCATGGAACATCACGACAGAAGCTGGAAGTCCCCACCGAATGGCTTCCTCAAATGCAATTTGGATGCTGCAACTTTCAACGAGTTGAATTTCTTTGGAGTGGAAGTATGCGTAAGAGGTGAACAAGACAACTTCATCAAAGCAAAGACAACACTTTTCAAAGGTATCCCAACACCAACAGAAGCTTAAAGCTGAACCTTACACTGTGCTATTCAATGCATCACGCAGCTCGGTTTCAATAATGTTATATATGAAAGTGACTGTAAGACACTGGTAGAGGCTTTTAATCATGTTGCAAATGGTGTAGCTAACTTGCTTGTTATCCTCGACAAATGTAGATAGAGAGTGATTAACGTAGGTTCCGCAGTCTGCAATTTCTAAGATGTCAACTATAACTACATGTCTACATCCATAACATCGTGTATATGAGGGGGATTCTTTTGTAAGCCTCACCATCCAGTTTACGAAACCATGTCAAGATCACCTGACAGCGATAGAGGAAACAGTATGCGTTTGAACAATGACCCCTGGTGGCAAACATAAGACGACTTGCTTGCACCATAAAGGGGAAAAAAACATAAATGAAACCGAGCAATGCATAGCTTTCACCTGTCATAACATCGTGTTATTTACAGTACATGCAAGAAGCTGGGGGAATAATACAGTTTCTAGTCAGAGTAATAGTAACCATACATCATCTTCAAAACTAGTCTATAAGACCAAACCATATTCTAATCACAGTTATCAGATAATTTACAACTATGTAAGTAAACAAAGAAAAACAAGCTTCCGCAAACATGAAATCTCTTGTTTGAAAACTAGTTACAAAATTTAAAATTAATGTTGGTCTTTATTAGCTTTGCACTGCCAGCACCTGCAACTGATCCAGAAAAACTTCCAAGCTGAGGTCATCGGTAAATATAATGTCGGAACCCTCTGTGTAGGTTGAATTTTGAGTAACAGATGGATTCAACTTGGCAAGAAGAAATCTAGCCTGACTACTATGCTGGTCACATCTTATAATCCTTGGCACTGGAAGGCGGTCAGCCACCAATTGATCTGCATCCAGTTCTGGGGCTTCCAACAGCTTTCTAAAGTTGTCGTGATTGGGGTCCTTATCATAACCCAGCTTCCTCCACTGGGCAATCTTGGACCCATAATGAATCACCACATAGAAGAATGAATCAAAGAGCAAGATAAAATCTGGAGAAATGGAACGAATATCTAGCAGCACTGGCACCGGTGGGCCATCAAACGAATATTGGAAAAGTGTGGGTTGAATCATTATAAGGGAACCTACTACTCCCTCGCGATTGAGCACGAGCCGGAAGAATGCAGTTTCATCTGGAGTAGTGTTAGAGACATCAATGAATTGAGATCGCCTCAAGTGGAACATGAACTGGGGATAAAGGGAGAAGTTGGAGGATAGGCGGAAAGAGGATGGATCTTCAGGCACATAGTCCCCAAACTTGGCAGTAAAACGTATAAGCGTGTCATCCAGCCATCTAATGACATCACGGGCATGGCATGTTTCTGCCCGGAGAATGGCAAGTCTTGCCATGACTGCAGCTGCGGCTTCTTGATCAAACCCGGCACCAATATCTGCCGAATGGCTTGCAACCCATCGCCTTGCAGCAGTCGTCACTCTTTTCCGGATCATGTTTCCCTGCCTGTATCGCGTTATAAACTGGATTAAAAATGCAGAGCCCGGTTGAATTTTCATTTTCTGCTCCTGATTCACTTGGAAGAAAAACGCAATACAAGTTTTGTGGGTGAGCGTGTTTAACTTCCAAACAGAGGTACCACCTTGTCCAACCTCAGCCTCGCTCACCAAACTGTTGTTTCTCTCAAGAGACACACAAGGACCAAGCGCTCCACAGATTTTCACGTCTTTGGTGGTGACTATTTCAATAGTTGCATCAAAATTCATTCTCAAGTGGCCCTGGTCATCACACTTGAACATCTGCCTGAGACAATTCTTGAACTGATCGGAATGAAAAGAGTCGGATAGAATGATGAATCCACCGGAGCGCTCAACGGGTTGTCGAAGCTCGGCTGCCCCAACTTGATCGAGGGAACATGCAAAGAGATCGAGAACAGCAGATGCATCGGATAGCCTCTTGGAGAGTTGGTTATAGAAAGCGGAAGACTTAGCATAGTGCGTTGCTTGGGAATTGAAGATGTGGTGGTGGGTTCTGATGGGTTGGCGGCGATCAGAATCGACAACGATTCCGGGTCCCAGAGTAGCAGGTCCAGAGGTGAAGACCAAGATCCTGGAGCCTGTATTGATGGGACAAGACTCCAAAAGGCCAAGGGCGACGGAGATTGCAGAGCCGGTGCACCTTGGAGGGCGAGCGGCGGAGCTGGTGGAGTTGGATGTAGAATGGATCTCTTCAATGGCAGTAGTGATGGAGAATTGGCATTCGGAAATAGGCAAAAGAAAAGCCTGGTGGTGGAGGGGGTTAAGGAAGTGGCGGATCTGATTGGAGGAGAGATGGCGGTTGCCGTGAAAGACGTGGAGAGAGGAAAAGTGGGAAGAAGCCAGATGGTGGAGATAGACCATGGAGTCGAAGGTGATGAGAGCGACGAGGGCGTGGTCGGGCAAGTGGAGGAGGAGGTGGAGGAGCTCGTTCTTAAGGGGTGGGAGTTCGTCTTGGGTTGTGGAGAGATCGAGGAGAAAGACGAAGGCAGGGGGAGGGGGAGGGGGAGAGGGGGAGGGTGATGAATACTCAACGGTGCTGTAGGTGGGGAAGAGTTCGGCGGGGAGGTTGGTGTCGGCGATGGGGCGGGGGAAGGGGTTGCGTAGGGAGCAGAAGGGGCAGTGCCAGATGCGGGAATGGTAGTCGAGGCGTGCGTAGGGGTTCAAAACGGCGCCGCATCGGGAGCAGAGGAGAGGGTCGTAAGGGAGAAGAGGGACCTCACTGTTCAACATCATCAAGGGTGTGCACATTATGCTCAGTGGGATTATCAGATTCGTCCCATCCGCCGCCCACGAATTCCACGCCCATCGGAGCCCTTCCACCGCCTCCAATTCAACCAAGTCCATCCCTCCCTTCTCTTCTCTTCTCTTCTCTTTCCCCTTCACGCCCTACTTCGCAGCCACCACAATTCCACTCTAACCCTTCATTGCGACCCCATTCAACTTAACTATTACTGTCTAATTATATTTTTAACTTATCCTTCACTCTCTTGTTGGAAAAAAACCTTATATACAATACCATAGCTAGTACTAAATTTAGAGTTTTACCTACATGATATGCGAAACAAATAAATCTGTTAAATATCATCGTACATTACCTTTTTTTTAGATATTATTAATCAGTATTTTTATAACATTAATTAAAAAATTATTTATTATATAAATTATAAAATAACATAAAAAAGATTTGGATAGCATAATTTTTATCTTTTAGTAAAAACATTTTTACTTTAAATTTCTTAATTAATGCTTTTAAGATATTGATTAACATTTTTTTTAATCATCACACATTACTAGTATGCGCAGCTAAAACATAGACAAAATAGAGTTGGAAATGTTGACGTTTATAAATATGAACGCATGGAAATGTAACTTATCCAGGAATCTTGTCAGTAGATTGGTCCAAACAAAACAGCCTCCATTCATTCTTTCTGATTAGTATGAAATAGCATTCGCTCCATCACCATGTGAGCTATCATTTCATCTATTGTTTCTTTGAGGTCCTTTCAGCCTCCCGTGAAATAAAATAAAATAAAAACTTCTTGATTTGCTCCAAGAAAAACGTTCTCCATTTTATAATAAGGCATGAAATCTTTGACTTTTCCTTTATCCCAAGGCATTTAAGCATCTCAACTCATTTTGCTAGCTGTCATTGCACTCCTGAAATGGGTTGGGTTATAGTGTGTATGTTGTTTTCACTAAGTTGTGTCATTGTTGATGGCGGAGTTCCAACAACTCTGGATGGACCCTTCAAGCCTGTGACCGTTCCTCTTGATCAGAGCTTCCGAGGAAACGCCGTGGACCTGCCAGATACAGATCCTCTGGTTCAAAGAACCGTTGAAGGGTTCCAGCCAGAACAAATCTCTCTCTCACTCTCTGCTTCTCATGATTCTGTTTGGATTTCTTGGATTACAGGTACTCATCTTCATTGCTACTTTCAGTTCACAAATTAATGCAGTCATCACTTTTCTTGTTTTTTTTGCTTCAGTCGTTCACGTGAACTTGTAACATTTATATAATTCCTGCCATCACGGTATGCAGACAAAATGCCTTTGCTCTTGGTTTTTATCCAAATGCAATTCATGTTACTTAGCATTGAATGAAAACCCGTGTTGCTACAGGAAGCACACTCCCTCTCTAGGTGCTCATAGTTTTTTCTTTTTTCTTCATTCCACAGTTCACAAAACCAAACATACTCAAAGCAGCGAAAAATCACACAATTTGAGGCAGTTGAATTATTTTTTGTTCCAAGGCACAATCTGATTTGTGCTTGTGCTTCTACCATAACTCTTAAGTGGCTATAAGATTACTTTCACTACATAACTAGCTAACTAGTGCTTGTCTATAAAACGCATGTGTCATAAAGTACGTATCACATTGTTGCAGGGGAATTCCAAATTGGGGACAATATAGAACCCTTAGATCCTGAAACTGTTGCTAGCATAGTTCAATATGGAAGGTTCGGAAGGTCCATGAGACACCAAGCTACGGGTTATTCCCTCGTTTACAGTCAACTTTATCCTTTTGAAGGCCTTCAGAACTACACCTCTGGAATTATACATCATGTTCGTCTCACAGGTATAATAACTCTTTGTACAAGCTAGCTTACCTTCTATTATTAATTGCCTAGAACTCAAGTTTTTATTTGCATGGCATGTAATTAATTATTTAGAATTGTATTGTATTTGGTGCGATCAGGATTGAGACCCAACACACTATATCAATATAAATGTGGAGATCCTTCTTTGTCAGCAATGAGTGACGTTCATTATTTCAGGACTATGCCAGCTGCAGGCCCCAAGAGCTACCCTAGCAGAATAGCAGTGGTTGGAGACTTGGGTCTTACATACAATACCACATCCACTGTTAATCATATGACCAGTAACCATCCTGATCTTATTCTGTTGGTTGGAGATGTTAGCTATGCCAACCTCTATCTTACTAATGGCACTGGGGCAGACTGTTACTCTTGCTCATTTCCTAACTCTCCCATCCATGAAACCTATCAGCCTCGTTGGGATTATTGGGGAAGGTAACATTTTCATCACTTTCTTCCTTAGGAATCTTAGACAAATGGTCTTGATTTTGGTGGCAACTCAGCTTGTTATAATTGATTCAGGTACATGCAGCCTCTGATTTCTAGTGTCCCAATAATGGTAATTGAAGGGAATCATGAGATAGAAGAACAAGCTGAAAACAAGACATTTGTTGCTTATAGTTCTCGATTTGCATTCCCATCAGAAGAGAGTGGATCATCATCCACTTTCTATTATTCTTTCAATGCTGGAGGGATACATTTTATAATGCTCGGGGCCTACATATCCTATGACAAATCAGGTTAAGTCTTGCTTCCTACACTACATTATTGATATTCTTCATGTTACTAACATGCATGGTTTAGACTTAAGAAAACATTGTTGTTTAATTATTTACATTCATGTTACTGATCACTACTAGTTTTAAATTGCAGGGGACCAGTACAAGTGGTTGGAGAGAGACTTGGCTTCTGTTGACAGGGAAGTAACTCCGTGGTTGATAGCTACATGGCATGCACCTTGGTATAGCACCTACAAGGCTCATTATAGAGAAGCAGAGTGTATGAGGGTGGAAATGGAAGACTTACTATATAAATATGGCGTTGACATTGTCTTCAATGGACATGTAAGTATATTACTGTACGTTTTCATTGCACATGATCCATAATCCATAAATAAGCAGACAAAATTCATGATCCATAATCCATAAATAAGTGCTTATACACACAACTGCATTTTTAATTTAGTGATAGCTTGTACTTAAAAATTTCTTATGGGAGAACAGGTTCATGCGTATGAGAGATCAAACAGGGTCTACAACTATACATTGGATCCTCGTGGTCCTGTTTATATCACGGTTGGAGATGGTGGTAACAGGGAAAAGATGGCAATCACACATGCTGATGAACCTGGACAGTGTCCAGAACCATCAACTACACCAGATGACTATATGGGTGGCTTCTGTGCCTTTAATTTTACTTCCGGTCCAGCAGCAGGTAATTTCTGCTGGGACCGACAGCCTGATTATAGTGCTTTCAGAGAAAGTAGCTTTGGTCATGGCATTCTAGAGGTACGCCTCATCTTTCTCTTCTATATATATGGATGGAGATTTCAAAAACATTGACTCATGCTATAAGTTCATGCAGGTGAAAAATGAAACCCATGCACTGTGGATTTGGCATCGCAATCAAGACTTTTATGGCAGTGCTGGAGATGAGATTTACATTGTTAGGCAACCTCAAAACTGCCCACCAATCAAGCCAGAGGTACATAATCTTATATATTTATCATCATTATTCATCAGCAGCTAATTCAGTTTCGTATTTATCATGAGCAAAATTTATTTTTTAACCTGAAAGTTTTCTTTAATTTTGTAGGAGGGTGCTAAAAAATTTAACTTCAAGATGCATTAAGTATAGCAACAATTTCAAAATGTGGAGCACTGAAATTATCGTACGGCGTTTCTGTCACCATGTGCTGCATTTGGATTCAGAGGCATACTGTACTTTATTGTGTCTTGACAACACGTTACGTTTTACTCAGTATGAAGTTTGTATTCTTGAAGTCAGATAACATTTTTTCTTCTTCAAATTATTGGAATCCTATTAAAGTGTGCCTCCAACTAAATTATGAGGCAAGTTGTCTCAAAATTTTATCAAATTGGAAAAATGTATTATTTATTCACAAACTCAATTGTCATACAGGTGCAAAATTGTGTTTTTCTGCTGCTTAGTCAGTATTTATATTGTTAAACGCCTTAGTATTCGGTCAGGATTTTCTATTTGACGATCAGATATGCATGACGGAGTAAGAAAAAAAAAAAAGAATGATACGCAAGAAATTCATTGTTAAAACGCTAATGATATTATTATCCTGTCTGAGAAACACAGGGAACCACTAAAATGAGGTGTTGATTTAAATATTAAACAATTGTAGCTCTGCACGAGCCAGGTAGTTATATACCACAAAACCGTAAACTGACACAGGTACAGGCAAGCTAATTAAGGGATAAGGGACAGAATGAGAAGGAAAACTAAAAATGAGGTGGTTATTGTGTTCGAATTAGGTGATGATGTAAAATTTTCAGGGATTAGAGGGTTCATTCCATTTCCTGCACCATCCCCGCCATGGATTGGAGTTGTTGTGGTAGGTGATGCCACATTCGGCATCGCTGTAGGTGTTGTCACTGTTGTATACTTGTATTCGTATTTGTAACTCCAGCACCAGCAGTACTACCCATTCATTATAAAGAATTGAAACCAAGTAAGCAATTATTATAACCCATTTCATTTTACAGTACAGTAATGCATTCATTTAACTACTGAAGAACTCTCGAACCATTTGACCTCTTTTTAGTCACCTGTTTGCATCAGCAATTGCTTTCTTCGCCAAGGCATAACAAAACAGAAGTTGCAGATAATTACACATTTTATTTTGTTTAATTGAAGACCAAAAAAAAACGACTTTAAAAAATAAAACTAAAATTTTTATCTGTTTTCTTTTGTCTTTGCAGATTAAGGTGTCGTAACTACTGGCAAGTAGCAATCACATGGTTATTGGTTACTGTTATACTGTACCTAAGGGATAAGAATTTTCTACAGTTAATTTTCACCTTTTCAAATTTCAACTGCATGCAATCAAACATTTTATACATTAAATTATTATAAAATAAATGTAAGTTAAAGATGTTTTGACCGTTTGATTAAAACTGCATGACTGTGAACTTCTTTTTAAACGCTGGGTGATCCTGATCGGGGTGTTATAGTTACTTGCATTTTGCAATGTCTAACCCAATGAAAAAGAATAAAAATAGAAACACAATAGAATATAAAAGATGTTATTTGTATAGATTAAAAAATAAAATAAAAATTCTCTTCAGATGATTTGAAAAAAAATAAATGAATTATATAAAAAATGTTTTGAAATAATTAAAAATGTGATTTTTCAATTTAATATTTTTCTTAACAAAATATTATTTATTATTTTTTACAAAAAATATTATAAATAAATTAAAAAAACATTTTCCTCAATTTCATTCTAATTGGAAATAAAGTACAGTAGTTTTTAGGTAGTCTCACTAACGTAGCTTCTTTTTTATTTTTCCTATTTTACTTCTCAGACAAACATTGAAAATTTAATATTTTTATCTTTTCAATTTTCTTCCACCCTATTTATACCCAAATAAACAAGGGGTAAACCTAATAATATACAAAGATGATCTATGAATATCACAAATATATTTTTAACCTATAGAGATAAAGAGAAAAAAATATAATATAAATTAATATAATATATATATGATGTAATAAAAAAAACTAAAATAATAATATATATATATATATAATATTTGAAATGATATAATATTCACATGTCATTGCTCAATTATATATCTAGCTATATCAATGACATAAGAAAAGTGTGTTTGAATTAGCTTCTAAGAGCATCTTAATTAGTAAGAGTTTGTCCCACTACTCTTATATGGAGTTTGTCAAGTGGAAATGTGAAAGAACTCTTCTATAAAAGAATTGGGTTCTTATAAGAAAATTATTTGTCGAAAATAATAGAGAAAAGAAAGAGAAAATATTGTTATCAACAATATGAAATAAAATTAAAAGATGAAAAAATCAAATTAAAGATGAAGAATAAACCGTTATTTTTTATTGTTTTAAAATTAAAATACAAATAAATTATTATTTTGAAGTTAAATATAAATATAAAATTATAAACATGTGAGACAACAAGTAGAACTCAATTCAAGTTTTTAATGGATTCATTATTGAAGAAAAAAATTGATGAAGTTCTTAAATTTAATGTTACAATGTGGGATTTAGAAAAAGTACCAAAGAATCTTAAGTCTTATTTAACTTTTGACCAGAATATCGTGTATGTTTTATAAGAAGAAAAAAATAAAGAGAAAAACATAAAAATGATACATTTTCTTTTATTTGGATTAAGAGAAAGGAAAAAAGATAAATAAAAGTAAAAATTAATTTTTTTTCTTTACTTTCTTTTTAATTCAAATTTTAATGTTTTTTCTTTTCTCTTCGTTCTCTTTCCTTCATTCCGTAGCGTTAGAATGCAACCGTGAGTTGTTGACATTGAACCAAACAAAATACTATATTTTAGTTTCGCGCCCTTTGTCTTATTTCTTTTTCTCGAATCACTTCAATACTTCAACATAATATGGTATTTTTACAGTAAATCGCATTTTTTAATATAATTCCCATGCACCACCCAAATAAACGTATGGCTTGTTTGTTATAGAATATGACCATAATTTGAAGAAGATAGAAATCTGTTGGTAGTGTTTAGAAAGTGCAAGTCACAGGAGAAGTAATTTAAAATTAGTGAAATTCTCTATAATATTCTTGCTTTTATTTTTACTCATTTATTTACTGTACTAAACATGGCAGTACGTAGGATGGAGGGAGAACCTTTATTTTTTGGACAAGGCGTGCAGGAGAAATTATTACCCGTAATAATTTATGGTGTACGAGCTTGCATTGAAAAGCCTGCACGGATCCCTAGATTTGTGGAAAACAATGCAGGATGAAGATGAACACGAATCGTTGGATGGAATGGACTAAGCAAGGTGAGAAGCACAAGGCGGGTGGTGAATAGAGATTCGGAGCTAGCAATGGTACACAAGACAAGACACAACCATGTACAGAGACACCTGCACCTCTCTTTCTCTGTTGAATGGGAGCGCAATCAGCTCCACCACATGCAGAGTCCAATGCCGTCTGCAGTGCTTCCTCGCTCGCCCCAATCTTCGCTATCCTCCCACTCCCACTATGTCTATTATCACCAACACCATTCTCCTAGTAACTCTCATTAGTATCGGGCCTAAAAAGATTTATATTCATAAAATAATTTATATTCAATTTAATCTAATCTATTTTAATTTTATTTAAATGAATTAGTTTTATATTTAAATTTATTTTTTATTTTAAATCTAATTTAATTAATTAGATATAAAATAGATATGGATGAAATATTTATTTGAATTTTTAAATTTATTTTTTTGTTAATTTTGATTGAGACTATTTTTTTGGTCGACTTCAACTAATGATGATTTTAAGCTGTCATTGAGCCTATTTTTTAGTTAATGTTGATAAGATTTTTTAATCAACATTGATTGAGACTATTTTTTCGCCGAAATTAGTCGATGTTATTTTTTTACTAACATTAGTTAGATTTTTTTGTTGATATTTGTCGAGATTATTTTTTATCGACATCAAGTAGGTTTTTCGTTCAACGTCGACTATGATTTTTTTTTTGTCGACGTCAGACGAAACTATTTTTTGGCCGACATCGGTTGAAAAAATATCGGCCGACATCAGCCAAAAAAATTAGTTGACGTCGGTCAAAATATTTTTCCAATTGACGCTGATCGAAAAAATCCTAGTTGATATCAACAAAAAATATCCCTAGCTAAGCCAGCCAAAAGAAATAGTCATGGTTAATGTTGACCAACAAATCTTAGTTGTTGCCAATAAAAATATAATTTCAACCAACATCGATAAAAAAATTTAGTTAACGTCAACCAAGAAAAAGTCGTGATGAATGTTGGCAAAAAAAAATGTCCAACGTAATTTTAATTGTTACTCACAAATATGTCCAATGTGGTCTTCTTTTCAAAACAAATTGTAATTTTCATGCAATACTCAAAAAGATAGATTAATTCAACTACTATATATTTTAACATTTTGTTATTATTAAGTTATGTGTCACTTACATTGTACATGTTTTTTTCAGTGTAGACATCTAACAATCAGCTAAAGACATAGTCGTGCCAACTAGAGTCACTGGGGATTGTGAGAGGGACAATTCTGGCAATCAACAAAAGTATTTACAGTGTTGTGTGTGAATGTCTGTCTTTCATTCTCTTTCTTCTCTTTTTGAGATAAAATTAAAAGCATGTGAATCCCTTATTTTTTTTAAAAAAAACTTCAGCTGTCTTTCATACATAATAAACATCCTACTCATGTACTTTCAGTCCTTTTCAACTGAAATGATCACGTTCACTCTGACTTCATGCTTCTAAATGAAAAAAAATTTAAAGGTGTACGTAAGTTTTGAAGACCTTAGTTGTTATTTGTTTTTTAAAATTATAATAACTTGGTGATATGTTTTAAAATAATAAAGATTTAATTAAAAATTTGATAAAATTTTAGAAACTTATAAATAAATTTAACTTTATAATATTTTTTTAATAAGCAACATGGACCCAGCAGATTGTAGGTGCAGACAAAAAATATAAGTCGGTTCCGGCCAAAAAACATAACTCCTTGACCTTCCAGCGTCTCTATATAACTCCTTGACCTTCACAGCGTTTCTAATTAACTAAGTTAGACTTTGTTCCAAGAGAAAGGCCAATCAAAGCGTCATGACTAAATTTGTGTGTGCAATTCTTCTCATCTTTGTCATGGCTTTTGTGACTCAAGTTGCTCATGTGAGTGATCGATGTTTCTTTCCCTATACACTCAGCAGCCATAAATATATATTGAAAACTCGATCCAACCTGCTAGACAGTGATTAGTGATCAGATAGTTTTCTTTCTTCTTATTTTGTTTATTTTCTTATTTACATCAACATAAATAGACTTCTGATTATTTATTTTTTTTGTTCCTTTTACATCTACAGGGTGGTGGCGAAGGATCACTTACGTCCCAAGGTACTGATAATTCTAGTCATATTTTTGTTGTTGTAAATTTGATGTTGAGAATTGAAACATTGGTTACATCATTAATTCAGAATGTCCGGGGGCATGCGATTATCGTTGTTCAAAGGCTCGGGCTAGGAAGGCGTGTCTGTACTTCTGTAACTTGTGCTGTGCGAAATGTTTGTGTGTTCCATCGGGAACCTATGGTCACAAGGAAGAATGTCCATGTTACAACAATTGGAAAACCAATAAAGGAACACCCAAGTGCCCCTAATTCAACTTCATTATTACATTTCATCAATAAAATTTGTATTCTTGTGGCATGTACTTTATTGTATATGCCTTCATAAATAAATGTATATATGCGCCTATCTTATTTCCATATATCCTTTATCTTCTTTACCATCAATCCTACACTTTTAATTTATTCACAAAAAAGACCAAATTAGATTAAATAATAACAGTTTAATATCAATAAATAAATAATAAACGATGAAATAATTATTAATTGGTAAATGTTTCTAAAGCAATTGGCAACGGGAGAAGTCAAAGTGAAAATTTTAGGATGAATGATCATTAACCCTTTGTTTGTTTAAGAAAAAGGAAAATAAAAGAAAAGAAAAAAATTAAATTTAAATCTAAGAGAAAATAAAAAATATTTTTAAAAATAAATTACACTCATCCTGAAACATGTAATAAATACTATAGGACACTTTCCTTTTTTGTAAAAATTACACCCTCATATCCCAGTAGATTTGAATATGTGATATTTTATTATATTTAATTTTTTTTATTTAAGTTCTGTTATCTTGCGTTAAAAAAATTATTTTAACAAATTATTTTTTACATTATCATTCTTTGAGAGATACAAATGTCATACTGCATTATTCTCTATTCCTGTATTAAAATGTACTCTTAATTTCCTCCATTAACAGAAGCAAATGTATTTTATTCTGTTCTCTCTCTTTCTCTATCTATACATGTATATAGATTGGATATGATTTATAATTAATTTTAATAATATTATTAAGTACTACATTAATTAGATATAATATATTTCTTGAATTTAATAAATGTAATGAATATATTTATCTCAAAAAATGTATTCTTGATTGTTATTTTAAAATTCTTTAAATATTTTAAATTTAACTATCTTCTTTAAAAAAAAAACTATATATTTTAACATAAGAGGAATACTTACTTATATCTCTTAGAGAAAAAAAATGCTATTAATTCTATATTTTAACATAAGAGAACAATATAACACTTGCGATTCTCAAAGAAAAATACTTTAATTATAAGAAGAAAAAACCACCCTAATACTTGTATCTCTAAATAAAGAGGAGTATAAATTACTCTTGATATTTTAAGAAGTGTTATTTAGAGCATTGCAACACATATATTTACGCGAGTCGCTTAAAAATAAGACACGTTGCTTAACAAAAATCGTCATTGGAACATTAAAGTAATATTCTCAACTTTTTTTTATATTAATAATAGAGTGAATTTTTGTGTGAAAATCTTAAATCTATATGACGATATAGAGTTCACAAGTAGGTCCACTTAAACAATACATGTATTGTAAATGTTTTTTATGGAATAACTTATTCAACAAATATTATAACTAAGAGAGATAAAAAGAGAAAAATGTAATAAATTTTGTGATGAGAGAAATAAACACAATGTTTTATAAATTGTCCTGTGAATAACACAATACTGATTTCTTTATTTTTATTTGTCAAAGATAATATTAGGAATTTTACTATAATTTATATGCACATGCTCAGTCAACTGAATTAAATCTTTATAACTTTTTATTTTTAAATTAAGATTTTTTCCAATTAAACAAAAAAAATATTATTATCCATAAACTTTTTCATATACACATAC
>PYAF01003839.1:130430-156786 GCA_007407185.1 Glycine tomentella
TTTTTTTTTTTTTTTTTTTTTTTATCCCATCATCATTTCCTTGCTCATGGTACCCCTCCCCACTAATGCTTCCTTGCCAGCTTAAACCCCTACACAATCGACATTTTACTTACACAAAGTTCATTAGATTGCCATTAGTAAAGAAGTATTTTTTGCTAGTTGGTGCTGTAGTGTGTGCTTCTGCTAATATTTTGCACAGGTTCTCGCTTTTGTGATGTCAATAACTGATACTGTTGTTGCACACATTTTGTAGATTCGAGTGGACCAAATTACAAAGCAGTTGGAATCAGAAAAACTGGAAGTTGGGGACACTCAGAACTTAAACCCAGATCAAAGCAAATCTGGCCCTCAAATTTTCAGCAAGGTTAACAACAATTGACACTGTTCCTTTTAATTCTTATTCCTTGTTGTTTTCTAAATGTTATGAATTTATTCATAAATAAACTTCTGATGTTGATTTATGGATTTAAGAAGTCAGAAATGCTCGAGCTTGAAAAGCGGGAAGCAATAGGTTTGTTTTCCTTGGCTTGAAGTATATCTTTCCTTTTTAGTCTTCCCCTTTACTTAATACAGGCTGTGTATTCCATTGTAATCTTGATCTTAATCATGTCCAGGTGAAATACTAAAATTAGACCCCAGTTACAAGCCTCCACATGGTTTTAAACCATTGTTAAAAGAAGCCAGCATTCCTTTGCCTGTAAGTATTGATTCTAATATTCTGCTAGGTGTAATTCTATGCTACTTAAATTCCATTGTAACTTATTGTATTTATGACAAATAAAAGATAAATTTCCTGGATTTAGAGTTCAACATCATTTTTTAGTCCATCCATACGGGTGTCAATTGGATGGTTTGGATAATTTTTTAGTCCAATATAATGGATGGATAAAAAAAATCTATTAAAATTCATGACCCAACCATCCAATCCATCCATCCATTAATCATTTTTTTTTATGGATGAATATCCAACCAATCTGTTTAAAAGCATGACTGCATGAGTCTTCTACCAAATAGGGTGTGGGGAGCACAGATGTGCACAGTCCTACCCCCACAAACCAAGGGGCTATTTCGAGGATTTGAATCCATGACTAGTAGGTCATAAGGTAGTAACCTTACCATTGCGTGGATACTTACCCTCTATTGACTAGTATTGATATATTTAATGATTTCATGCCTTGTCAAAACTATAATATTTAAATTCTGTTGTTAATAATTATAATATTAATTATTATGGGTGTGGTTAAGGTTTTGTGGGTCTTATAATATTTCTTTATGTTGTAAGGTGGAGGCAATTTTTAGGTTGTGAGGCCTTATATTATTTCTGTATGAGTTTGACTTTAAGGTCCATGGTGTTTGACTTGAGCATGTGGCAAGTGTTAATTAACTGACCAGAAACAGATAAGTCATTTCCAGTCTTTTTATTTTCCAGAAATGATGTTCTCATCCATTTTCCTTGGCTGCGCTTTCCTGATGGTTGATGTTGTTGTTGAAGCTCACTCCTTGTATTCTTGAGAGAAAGTTGAAAACTAACTTGTAGCATATGATGTATCATTGAATTGAGGCACACTAACAGCCCAACCTAGATTACAATTAAAATATATTACTTGTATACCGATTGCTCTGCAGAGTAAGAATGCAAAATGATTCAACCTCTTTTGCTTCTGATATGTTAATGCTAAAGTTTGGCATTTCTTTGTTGTAATTTAATTTTAAGAATGATCTTTTACTTTTTTCAAAAATGAAATATCTTCAACTAAACCCGAAGTTCTATGATAGGATCTAGGACTGTTGTTAGTAATATTCTGGACTGCTGTTAGTAATATTCTGTTCAGGTAGTTGTTAGGGCCAGAAATTATAAATAGAAGGTGAGGGGCTGAGGAAAGGTAGCTTGTAAGCTGAGAGTATTGGGAGGCTGAGTGTCCTCGAATTCACTCAAACATTGTGTAAACTGTGAGTAGTTCAATAAAGAATCCATTCTTTCTATTCTTTCTTCTCTTTCTGCCTGGTCCAGTGTCTATCATTCTATAATACAATAAAAACTCTTATATGTAATACCATCTTTTCAGGTCCAAGAATATCCTGGGTACAATTTTGTTGGTCTAATATATGGGCTTGAAGGTGATAATCAAAAACAACTAGAAAAGGTAAGATCGTTGTGTTGATATTATTCTAACCTTCATTGGTGATCTGCAGTCAGTAAGCTGTATCTGCTGATTGACATCACAATATTAAATTTGTTTATTTTTTTAATTGATCTCTGATATATGCATATATCAGGAAACTGGTGCAAAGATAAAAATTCATGGAATCAAAGCAGACACTGGAGAGAAAGTAAGTTCCTTCACTTGATAATATAACATGGCTTTTATTCTGCACGATGACTTTTTGGGAGGAAAGAACTGTAATTGTTTGCATTTGCTTTCTGTTTTCCATTTATTTAACTGTTACATTTTCAGGGTGAAATTAAACCTGGAACTGATATCCAGTGCAATTGCAAAGAGATGCATGTTAACCTATCAGCTGATAGTTTTGAAAAAGTGGATGCTGCAATGTCAATCATTGAACTGCTAATTACCTCTGTAATTGTGAGTCTTGTCATTTCACATGATAGAAGTTTTTTATGATTTACGGTTATGTTATAATACTTTTTATTATTATTTTTGTAATGATGCCATTCCTTCTGTATTTTCTATTTTGATTGTTCTTGTAATTATTGCTGTCTTTTATTCAGGGGAATTTAACTGCTGGTTCTACACCCTCTATATCAGTTTCTAGGGACAGCACTAATGTTTTGAGTCAAAGCCAAGAATGCCCCTCTTCTCATGCAGATTCTCTATCTCTGGAAAACCAGGCTGTGGTGCAACCAGTAGCTGTTACACAAATGCATGGTGATAACTTCCAATACTCTATTCCATGGTTTTCAGTGGTTCCATCTCATCCCCCTGTGTTTACTTCGTCTGGCAGTGTAGCCCCCCCAAATCCACTAGGTCTTGCTAGAACTCCCCATTTTCCATCACAAACTTCAAATATGGCTTTGCCTTTTGGTGCTCAACCTGGACCTGTTGCTGGATTTCAGCCGATTATTCCAAATCAACATGTTTCTGTGCAAGCACTACCACCAAGACAGATTTTACAGTATTCACATATGACTCAGACAAGTCCTTTGGGTCACATTGGGCCCCCAAGAAATCCTGTACAGAATTTGTCAACTCCAACAAATGCTTCACTTTCATTTCCTGTTACTTTAAGCCAACCAATACCAATAGGACAACATCAGACATCTGTGTCTTCAATGCCACGATCTGCCACCTTTCCTCCACATCAAGTAGGAATATCCCCTGGACAACCATCTTCTTTGAGACCAATGCCTGTACCAATACCCGCACCTACACATTCATCTGCAAACCATTTATTGGGACCTGTTTCATTTCCTTCACCTGGAATATCCCCTTCACTTCCATTGCCTCAGCAAGCAGGAATACCTAATCTTGCTTCTGGAGTTGCTCCTTATCACACACATGTAAAACCACCAGTCTTGGGGACATCAAAATCTGGAAATTTTACTTTTCAATCACATCTGCCCAGTGCAGACTATGGTCAAGTCTATTCTGGACCAAACAGTCAATCAGGTGCTACACAAGAACCACCTTCTGGTCCTCGACCTCCACCATTTAGGTTTGCTGTGCCTGATCAGCCTCGTCAAATCATTCCAAGGACACAATTCCCTGGTCAAGTGGATCAAGCTGTTCCCTTTGGGGGAAGATCAGGTTCCATCTCGAACTCAATTCCACCACCCAGACATGGTGTATTTCCATATGCTGGTCAACCTGCACCTAGATCATCAGTCGCACAAATGGGTATGAAGAACTTCATTTCTGCCCCACAAATGCCAAATTTGACCAGTGCTGGTGCCCAAAGAGGCATGCCTATTCGACAAAGCTATTCTCCTCAGATGGCACGGTCAGATATCTCAATGCCTCTGAATCAAAAGTTTCTCAGCAATCCCCCCATGGCTTCTGGTAAGATTGCATTTGCTGCAGACCAAATTTATGATCCCTTTTCACCCACTTCTGCACCTCCACAACAGAAAGGTAATCCTGGAAAATGAGGGAATTGGATATGGCTACAGATACGTAACTGATAGTGAAAAACTCGAGTCATGACTGCAGTTTTAGGCAAACAGGCGCGATACTATTTGTATAGATTAATAATGGCCATATTACTAAATAATATATGATTTCTTACCACTAAGTTTGAGTTGAGGACTATTTGTATTACGTGTTAATGCTTGATTAGGAATTGAGTTGAACCAATCTTTGCAGGAATTTGGTCATCTCTCCACTATGTAAACCACATCGTTTCATTTGGATTTTTCACTTCGACTAAGTTGCATTTAAGCTTGGTTTCAATGATTGATAGTGTTTCGGTATCTGCCGTGTCACACTTCTCTTGACAATTTTAACTACTACTACTACTAATTGTTGAATTTTCAAGTATTGTCAGTTTTAAGATTTTTATCTTGTCAATCAATCAGGAATGGTAGCATATACGACTTTTAAGAGTAGGTCTTAATTTTTTCAGGTCTTTTTCTTTTAGTATCAAGAGTTGGAAGTACTTGAAAGAAAGGAGATATATTTCAACCAAAAGAGAAAATAAATGAGATAATATAAGTAGCTCAAGGGGAAAAGAATCATAAACTTAGTGGATAATATGAATTGAATTGAGCTAAAAATGATGTATTCGTTCAAGTTTTCTTTTACTAATTGCAAATGCAAAATCAAAGAAGAAAATGAATTTGTGGCTCTGAACTCTCGAGTCCCTACTTCCAAATTCAGAAGTGGTTTCTTATTCACCGTTAGAGAAAGTTTTTGTGGGTCCAACATAACCATAATCAAATAATATAGGTGATCACGGATAAATCCAACATAATCACGGGTAACCCTAAAGAATATATGCATCGATTTGTCACGGGTTCATGTTACATATGTTCAAATAAATAACATTAAAATTATGAATTTCTTGTTATCCAATTGTTTTATATTAAAAAAGCATAACGATTCCCATATTTAGCAACAAACACATAATGGCCAGTGGCCAATTGGAAGACGTGATGTTCAGGAGAAAAAATAAAGACGTGATGAAGAATTTGTCAAAGGAATCAGACCACCGTATGTTATTTACCAAAGTTGCAATGCTGCTATCATGGAGCTTATAAGATATGAAGAAACCAAAATTGACCAAAAAAATAAATGCAATGGAGGAGGAACTCAAGATGTTGAAAAAAGAAAAAAGTATTAGACATGAGAACTGATGGACGCCAAAAAAAGTGGTATTGTATCTTCAAGAGATGGAATGTGAAGGTGACTCCACTTGAAAATAATAATAAAAAGAATTATAAACATTAGATAGTATTTACGAACGTAAATGATTAAATTTTGTAATAATTTAGTTTTAGGTTTGCTAAAATATTTGTTTATTAAAATGTTTAAGAAAATCATCTTGCACGTTGCAATTTATAGTGTGTTTGTTTTCATGTTTAAAACCCGTCCAATGCCAATATATTAAGTGTGTGTAGAGTTATCAGTTAAAATAGTGTAAATCGCTTTTCAACGTAAAATACAAATTCTTACTCCTCAATTTCATGCTGGAAAGTGTTAACCCACACAAATTCTTCCCAAACACACCTTAAACAAGGAAACAAAAGCACACTTAAATTCATTTGAGTGTGTCCGATAGCCGTTTCTCGTTCAGAAATGAAAATTATGTAAATTTTTATACTGAAAAGTTCAATTTTTTTTAAAGTTATACAGATGATAATAAACATAACGAGTACAATAGAATCATGGGACAGGGCCGCGTAGAGACAAAAGTGGGTTCACATGTGATAGATAGCTAGGGAAGGGCCCACACACCCCACTTTGTTATGTTGAAAATGCATAGTGAAGTCCCAAGTCATGACAAGAAAAGCAAAGCATAAACATCATTAGTGATAGTTCTCATTCACAACACAATGATTTCCAAGGGCAGCAGCAGAAGGGTGAGGGATCCATTGTTAATGTTAATGTTAATGTTACTAGTTGTGGTATTGCTGGTTGGTTTTGCAAAGTCAGATTTAAGCAAGGACTGAGAAGAATGTGCAGACAAACTAATTGGGCTAGCTAGCTGTGTTCCTTACGTTGGTGGTGAAGCCAAAACCCCAACCATAGATTGCTGCAGTGGTCTCAAAGTGGTCCTTGAGAAGAGCAAGAAATGCATCTGCATCCTCATCAAAGATCGCGACGATCCCAATCCTGGCATCAAGATCAACGCCACTCTCGCTATTCAACTACCCACTGCTTGCCACGCACCTGCTAATAATATAACTCAGTGTGTAGGTAATGATATTTTATTAATTTTCTTTATTTATAAATACCATCCAGTATACCACTGTAGCTTGGCTTGCTGATATCATATCATATCATATCATATCATTCAGATCTTTTGCATTTAGCACCTAACTCTCCTGATGCTAAGGTGTTTGAGGGATTCCAAAAATCCGGCAAAACAAACAGTTCCAGTTCAACTTCAGTTTCCAGTGGTGCTGAGAAGGGATCAAGCTCAAGTGCTCAGGAAAAGAGTCTTGCTGTCTCCACCAAGACAAAGGCACACCAGCAGCTTTACTCTATATTCTCACCATTACCATTATTATTTCTTGTTTGAAGTTTGAACCACCATCATCTATTTCCTAGCTATTTTTGTGTGCAAAACTGAAATAAATTCTATCTATCTATTGTTCTTGGGTTGGGTCTCTACCTAGTACGTAATGACTACTGACTACTGTCTACTGTCTTGTCCTTCTCATTCTTGCTCCGTAATCTGACTAAACGATGCATGCATTTAAGGGAGGGACCCGCTCTCACATCGCTCTGTTTGAACACAAAATAGCACTTCCTATTTACAACTACTAATTAATGGTAGGTGCAGCTTTGTTATATATATCAAGAAGAAGATGGGATTAAAATTGGAGACGTAAAGCCCGTATTGGATTTGGTGGTTTTTGTCTTCAGTCGTAAACATTTCCATTCCTTCATTAGTATTACTATTATGCAACCGCGTTTTAGGGCTTGCTTTATGTTACGGTCCTTTTTTTATTTTCTATTTTGGGATTTGTTTCGTTTGATTGCTAAACGAACAGATCTCCGATGATGCAACGGCGTATACATTACACCATATTTTTTACGTCGTATATATAAATATCCACGTAAATATTTTAACAATACTGTACTGCTCATCACATGATTTGAAAACAATATAATTTTTGTCAACTTTTTTATGTTAAAATTTCATAAATAACTAAATTCATTATGTGAAATATCTACAACATTTAACGACTTTATATTTATCTTAAAGATGATAATTATCGCATTTTAAATAAATTAAATATATTTAGATATATAATCTTAATATTAAATTTTACTTACTTTTAAACAGTATAAAATTCATTAAAATAAAGTTAATTGATTAAATATCAACTGATTTTTGAATTATATGACATTTTACAAATTCGATTTATTAACACATGCTGGCGAAGATATTTTTATACGTCGCATGACAAAGTAATGGAAAAGAAGATTAAGAATGGTGGAAAGAAAATAGAAAGTAAGAAGTGATTTTATTGCCTTCTTGCTGTTACGAGTTGGAAATCTGTAACTCGCATGGTAATTGTTGAAGAAAAAGGTCTTGCCTGCTTGTTTGTTATATTATATATATATATATATATATATATATATATATATGGAACAAAGGTCAATTTCAGACTAATCATTTAGAATCGTATAAGATTCCTAATTTAAATAATTGCAAACTATCCATTAAATTTAGAATAGGAACAATGCTTCAACGGATCATCTCTTGTTGCACTATTTATGAAGGCTATTATCATCATTCACATGTAGCCATGCAAATATTTTTTTTTTTGGAAAATGTAAAATATATATATTCACCAAAAAATTACAAGGTACTCAGCACATACCTTGATCTACAACACTTATCAAAAGAAACAAATAAGAGGTTACCGGAAAGATACATACCCGGTCAACAAACAACAAATTTGTTAATACAAGTGAGTAATATGTGCCTATCTAAGAATACAAAATTTAATTCTATCAATTAGATCCCTGAGGTCTAGAGTAAGATTATCAAATAAAATCCTGTTCCTACAATTCCAAATACTATAAACAATAGAAGCAAGGGATAAACAACGAAACTTTCCGTCAAGGCCGGATGTCGTTCTGCTGTGGACCAAACTGTTAATCATGCCCTGAAGAGATATATTCCTCTTAGGAAATCTTGCCCAGTCTCTAATTTCAGCCCACACCTTCAAAATCTTTCTGCATTTGAAGAATAAATGCTCATTAGTCTCCATTTCAAGCCTACAGAAACAGCAAGGTCTCACTGACAGGCCTAAGTTTTTTTCCTTCGTTTTTTCCAACCCTTGCACATGCTTCTACTATTTTATGCAGAGATTGTGTATACATATGTGGAATCTGTCGAGAAAAATCTCGATAACAGCAGCTTATCCTTTCACCTAGCGAGCCGAGGAGTAAAGAAAGTAAAACTACCCCTTGATATGAACAAATCTTGTTAATTTCCAACGGAATTCTACCTACATGATCTATTGACTAGTATGGACAGCAAATGAAGAGAAACATTATAAATTCCTAAAATAATAGAGACAAATCAGTTATAAAAAAACTCATTCTTAAGTTTCTTACATAAACAAACTATCCAGACTGTTATATAATGCAAGAAATTGTTTGACACATTATACAACTTTTTAAAACAAAATAATGCATTGTAATTTTAAAGTGCGTTTGGATTACTTGCTAATGTGTTTTAAAACTACTAAAGTTCTAATACAGTGATTATCCACCTACCCATTTTCGTCCTACCAAACATACCCTAAACACACAAATGTCACAATACAAACATCCGGCAAGAATACTTTTCATTCATTTCAGTCAACCACTAAAATATTACAAGCCTTAGCCCATCAAAATGGGGAAGTCAAGATGACAACATATATTGGGTAGAAACATGATCAAGAGATAAAAGATCCGACTTTAAAGAAATGCCTCCACCTCTCCCACCGCATATTCTACAACCTTTCTCCCACCAAAATAACCACCCAAAATGAAAAGTACAGAAAGTTGTTAAAAAGAACTCCTAATATGTTAGTAATCGCCATTGCCAACACCTACTGACACTGCACGACCTTTACTGATGTGGAAATGATGCTACATACACACCCACATCTCCCTTTAGTGATTAGCATTGTAAACCGTACAAAATGATATTGGCTGGAAACACTAGAAAGGTAAAAAGTAAATTAAAGACCATAAACTTGAAAAGACAAAAAAGGGAGAAAAATCACCCTAGGTGTATGTCTGCACCTAATACCTAAGACAGTATATGATGCTATCAGGTTGAAAATCAGTCCCATGCACTGGTTACCCCAGGACCGTATCCTCCACCATACCCACCAGAAGTGCCATATCCACTACTGTTGTTTCCTGCACTGTAGTAATCAGAACCACCCCTACTAAAAGAACCCTCTCTTCGAATGTCACGGCCACCAAAACGGCCTCCTCCTGATCGACGGTTCCTTCCACCACCAAAGGAAGAGCGAGCAGCAAACCTTGAGAGCCAATCAGGTACTTCTTGATTTGCTTCTTGCATCAGATCTGCTAAGGCCCTTGCTAGGGATGAATTGTTGTCATTAAAGAACGCAGTTGCAAGGCCTTTCTTTCCTGCTCGCCCTGTCCTTCCAATTCGGTGTACATAATCATCAATATCATTAGGAAGGTCAAAATTAACCACATGGGCAACATGAGGAATATCAAGACCACGTGCAGCCACATCAGTTGCAACCAATATGGGGGTGTTGCCACTTTTGAATGACCTTAATGCCATTTCTCTTTCCTGCACACATTATAAAAAAGATAAGCCTATATACACTCTACTGCACATCCACACCAACATTATACTACCACATCAACATTTCGTTAAATATTAGATGTCAAGTTAATAGGGGAACCAAATTAGTGAAAAAATAAGGGGGGGAGGGGTTGGCAAATTTGACAAATGATAGTTAGGAGACCAAAAATGCAATTAAGCCTAAATATTATAATACAAAATAAATAATTTATACTAGACAAATACTCTGCTATTTGAATCACATAGAGGCCCAAGGTCACACCGCTCCACTTGTACTATTGACTACTACAATTACACTCCCTTATTCCAGGTATTTGAGAACTTGGGCTCTCCTCAAACAACCTTTTACAATCCAACTGTCCTGACTGGCTCCCCCTTCTCCCCTTTTATTTCTATACATGTAACTCAACTGTCTTTTAAAGAGTCCTCCACAAGGTCCTGACGCAGACAAACAACAAAGATCTAGGAAAGTCAGATGTCATCCCTACTTTCCAATACATTAACTCAAAACCAGACATGCTTACCTAATACCTAAGCATTCAACAATGCTTCCCCAGAGCATCGCGGTGTCACAGCAGAAAAAATGAGAATAGTTGGGGCCTATTCTACATCTACATCTACATACAGACACAAAGGTAAATATAGTTGTACAACATACTAACCTGTTGCGTCCTGTCACCATGAATAGTAGTTGCTGGAAAATTATTACGGCACAACCAGTGCTCTAGAGCATCAGCTCCCTTCTTTGTCTCCACAAAAACTAAAGTCAAAGCTTGCTGCAGAGTACATCACCCATGAGATAGGTTTTAGATAATTTAGCAATAGTGCTTGCTTTCAGAGAGAAAGAACATAATCATACAATGAGAAAACACAACATCCATGCTATAAATTTACCACAAACAAACAAACAGATGCCAAGAGGTTTGAGACAACAGAATGCACGTAATCATGTATTGACCTAACTATGTTCAAGCAAGACAATTATATTGTGTTGTTGATCAGCATAATCCAGAAAAACCCATCCAAATTAGGTCCAACTGTCTCTGAGACAATACTAATCATCAAGTTTACTTTGAAAGCCTTTTCAGTTGGCCAGGATACTGCTACAGGAGTCACAGATTATTAAAGGGAAAAAAAACTTGTAACCATAATCAATCAACGTAGGAATACCACCAAGCATCATTGAATTCATAGCATAACCCCCATTTCAATTGATCTGGAACATTTCCCAAGACCAATGGATGTATGGATCAGCATTCATCAGCTTATTGAGGCCAAAATAACTTTAATAAGCCCTTGGAAATGTGTATTTCATTACATTTAATTGCTAAAAACAAATATATTTATTGATTTTATACAACTAATATACACTTTAAGTGAACTGTGAGAATACCTTTCCTTGTACACCATTTTCCTTCTGTGCATGAAGAAGATCCATGAGGTGACTTCTCTTGTCAGACTCTTGAACATACTCAACTCTTTGGACAATTAAATCAGTACTTGAGCCCACTCTTCCAACAGCAAGAAAAATATAATTTGAAAGGAAATCAGAGGCAAGTCTCTGCATATTAAGTCAAACACAACAAAATTAAAGGATGAAATGAGTAAGCTATATATCCAACAGATAATATTTTAGACCTCTCAAGCCACTTATCATCCCAATTCAAATTAGGAATAGCCATCATTTAATTCTAGTAGTGTGTGTTAATCCTTCTAAGAATAAAGGTGGAAGGTGTGATCCCCTGAATGCAAATACGTTATGCACAAAAACATGGACCTCAGATTAATTACAGGTTACAAGTAACAACGTAAGGTGAGGCACATCCACCCAATCCCAAAATAGAGAATATGAAACCTGTATCTCTTTTGGAAATGTGGCACTGAACAGCATAGTCTGTCTGGCACCTGCTGGAGGCATGTCCATTTGTTCTACAATCTTCCTTATTTGTGGCTCAAAACCCATATCCAGCATTCTATCTGCCTCGTCTAAGGCCAAGTACCTGATCATCTGCAATGAAACTCTAGCTCTCTCCAGTAAATCTACCAGTCTTCCCGGAGTTGCAACAAGGATATCCACCCCTCTCTCTAGTTCCCGGAGCTGGAAAATTAGTTAGGATCAATAGCAAGCAACATTAAAGAGTAAACAAAAGCAACAAGAGGATAGAAGACCTGTTGGTTTATAGGAGCTCCACCATAAGCAACAACGACCCTAACCCCAGTCTGGTAAGAGAACTTCCTAGCCTCTTCATGTATCTGCATGGATAGCTCCCTAGTTGGTGAGAGAACAAGGGCAAGCGGGTAGACTGCGCGGACTGTGCGGACACCGCGGGGAGGGGGCCTCTGGAGGGGTTGGGCTTGGCCTCTCATAATCCCACTGATGATTGGGAAACAGAATGCGGCAGTCTTTCCAGAACCAGTCTGCGCACAAGCCATCAAATCCCGCCCCGCAAGGGATATCGGTATGGCATGCCGCTGAACCGGCGTTGGCTTCACATATTTGCAGCGTCTAATGTTCTGATTAAGCGCGTTGCCCAAGTCAATCTCCGCAAAAGTATTCACAGCCGGGGGCACGTTTTCACCGCTCGTCTCCACCGGAATGTCCTCATACGCATCAAAGTTAATTCCCGTGCTCTCCTGCTGCTCCTCGCCGCCCAACTCCTCTTCTGCTGCTGCATCCTCCTGATCTCCGAAGGGATTCACTTCGCGCCGATCCCAACCACCACTTCTGTCCCCCCATCCGTTTCTGGGTGGCAGAGCACCCCACCGTGATCCCGCATTATTATTATTGGATGGAGGTGGTGGAGCAGGGGATTCTGATGGTCCACGGTTCCTCAGATGCGGAGGCACATAAACCGGCCGCGAAGGAGCTGTGGAGTTAGAGGTTCCCGCATTTTCAGACGCCGAATTGGCAGCCAAATCAGCCCATGAAGTTCGCATGCTTCCAAGCGATCACCCTGCAATTCAAACAATCAATCAATTGAATTCCAAGCATGGCCATGGATAAAAAGAACAAGATAGAGAGACAAGGGAACCTGTATGCAGTTTGTATTGGGAGGAGAGGAAGACTAAAACCCTGACTGAAATGGAGACGACGATTATTGACGAATATCGAGAAACCCTAAACGCCACACAACAAACACGCCTTCAAAGTTGGATGGGATGATGGATACAAAAATATCTTTTTCTGCCTAAGGATGCGCTCCCCTCTCTCTCTCTCTCTCTATATATATATATATATATCTATATATCTTTTTTATTTTGTTTTCTTTTTTAATAAAAAGCTCTTTCCGTTTCTGCTTCCAATTTAAGGCGCGTTGTCCTGTCTGTCGCGGCTGCCGTAAATCTCAACTCCTCCTGTCCAGGCTGTCCTGGATATTAACCTAAATTCATTATTGCCTAAACTCTCGTTAACCCGCAACTTTCCTCCTCTCTTTCTTCCCTAATCTCCTTTCATTTTTTCTATTTCAAACTCCTATTCTACATTTTAAAGTTTCTTACTTTTAATAGTGAATTCACTGATTATAAATAAGTATCATTCTACAATTTTTTATCGCACTAATATTTTCATCACAAAAAATTATGTAATGAAAACTTGATGGCTAAATTATTTTTTCTATTTCCATTTTACTGATTTAATTTGGTAACTTTATTAATAAAATATTCAATTTGGTATATTAGAGTTAAACATTTTAAAATTTACTTACCATGTAGGCAATTCAATTATGAAAACTATACCATGCAACTAAATTTGGCATCACGTATAGGCATGTATTAAGGAACAAAAGCCTCCCGATCCACAATTAATCAAAATTATCGCGAGTAGTTTGACTCACAAAACCATTGAATTCTAACATTAATAACATTGTAGAGTTTTCATTAGCACAGTATTGAGTTTCGCAGAGAAACACAACAATGCACACGACATTTGCTTTCAGTTACATCTGCAATTGAAATTCTCATCGGATTTACAACAAGCACTCATATATTGGCAGAAAGAGCGGCTCAACTTTCTGGAAAGAAGAGTCATCAGGAACACTAAAAAGAATTCCCACAGGGCATGGTAATAAAAGAAGATTGCTCATCAGCCGGGAATAGAACTGTAATGATTACTTATCAGGATGCTGCTATTCAGAATATGCATCGTTGCTCAATATCATATCATATATACATGACATTCAGTTGGCAATATGAGCGGTTTTCTGATTACAGGGCTAAAGAATGTTCATCAACAAGTTACACGGGGAAAAAGGCAGATGCACACTGCTAAGCATGATCATGACTTCTGTTTGCTTTTTGATTCATCCTATTCATGATTCGGGAAGCATCATTAAGTCTATCTGCTCTCTCATAAATGCTGGCAACAACAAGATGCAACTCTTTCTTGTTGATATTAGGATTGGAATCCAGCTTCTCAAACAATGACTCTACCATCACGAAATCTTTTCTCGCACCATATAGACTCAGCATCTGGAAATGAACTTCATCTGGAAAAACACACCCTTCTTCATGCATCTGTCTATATAAAGCATCTGCTTTATCAAATTCACGCAACTTTCCAAAAGCATTCAGCACGAGAGCAATAACATCAGAATCAGGAAAATATCTCACCTCTCTCATCTTGTCAAACACTTCAACTACATTGCCATACTTTTTGTTCTTAGAGAAAAGATTAATCATGCAACCAAACACAGATATATCTTTGACCTCTCGAGCATCAAAAGCCTGCCGGAAAACCCAGGTAGCCTCTTCAATTCTACCAGCTCTGGCAAGAATTCCGATTGCAGTGTCCCTGGGAATGTTGTCCGGTCGCTTGAGCTCATGAAGTAGACGCTTTGCATGAGCAACTAAACCTGCCCTCTCGTAGGCTACAATCATTGTCTGGTAAAGAACCTCATCAATTCGAACTCCTGAACTCCTTAATTTCTGAAACAAGATGGCGGCGCGATCCAGTTTCCCTGCCTTCTCCCATATAGATATTATGGTGGAATAAGTAATGGCATTGGGTTCAATACCCCTTTTCTTCATTTCTTGAATGAGATTGGTAGCCTTCTCGTGCTCAAGAGTCTTGCCATAAATATTAATCATAGTGTTGTAGGTGACGACATTCTGTTGCACATCCTTACTTTGCATCAAACGGAACAGATGGATGGCTTCCCCAAATAGGTCAGCCTCTCCGTAAACCCTCAAGAGCGTATTATAGCTAACGACGTTGGGTTGAATCCCCATTTTCCTCATGCTCCAGAAGAGGCGGTCGGCTTCCTTGGGCAAGTGAAGCTGGCCATAAACATCAATCATGATGTTACAAGTGGTGAGATCAAGAGTGCATTTGGCTTCATTCATTTCGGAGAATAAAGAAAGTGCTTCAACAAACTTTTGGTTGTCAACGTAGATGGCAAGAAGGGTGGAATAGCTGACGGTGTCGGGTTGAACGGCATTGTCTCTCATCTCTTGAAGAAGAAGGCGAGCCTCGCGGAAGAGCTTGGCTTTTCCAAAGACATTGATCATGGAGTTATAAGCAATGAGGTCGGGGGAAATAGAGGAGGCTTTCAATCTGGAGAAGATGGAAATGGCCTTGGAATAATCGGACAACTTGCGGGCAAGGTCAATCAAGTTACTGTAGAGGACAAGGTCGCCGGAGACGTTGTCTTGCTCCATCTGCTGGAGCCAAAAGAGGGAAGAATCAAACAAGCCGTGTTTGCCGAAAGAAGTGATGAGGGTGGAGTAAGTGTACCTATCTGGGGAGAGGCCCTTTTGGCGCATTTCATCGAACAGGCCGTGTGCGAGGTGCCACTGCTTGGCCCGAAGGACGTTGCGGAGAAGGACGTTGTAGGCGAAGAGGGAGGGAGAATAGAGGGCCTTGTCGTTGATCCAATCGAGAAGGGCAAGAGCGCGTTGCCAATCGGGCTCGCGGGACAGCAGGGAAACCATGAAGCGCATGGATAACTGCCTCCCGTTGTAGGGAGACATAACCGCAAACAGTTCATCCTCGTTCTGGGTCTGTCCAATTGTCGCTAATAGCTCTTCCATGTCCACGCTGCGGTCCAGGTACTGCTGCCTTCTACTACTACTACGTTGCCTACTGGTGTTGGAAGAGGATGTTCGGGTCCACACATCTTTAGCCATAGCCGTGGCTGCTACGGATATAGCGGGGCTTAAATGGCTTATGCCATTGCCAACGCTCCTTTTCGTTTTGGGATAAGAAGAAAGCCATCCCGCAAGGATTGAACTTGAAACCACCGTGCACATCTTCAATTATGGATTTATGGTCATGGATTATCTATCTTACATACTTGTTACTACTGCTCATTCCTCAGTAACTTGGGCTTCATTCATTGCGGACGGCCCCGGGTTTTGGCCCAAAATCCCACTCTCATCCTCAAGTCTCTTGTTAAATTAGAGTATTTAAATTGATTTTAATTTATAATATAAATTACATTTATTTTATCTCTTTAATTCATCTTCTAAGAAAACCTGTTTAATTCATTTTATTTTTTATTAATAAAAACCTTACCTAAATAAATATGTATATGTAGGTATTTATTGGACCATCCCAATGAACCAAGTCACGAGTCCAATAAATTATAAATTTTATACTTCAAACTTTTCGTGTACTCGAACCGGAGAGATTGTGTATCCTCTGGTTTCCATTGTGCTGAATCCAATGGACTTACTCTACTCAGTTGGTAATGGGTTGATTCTCCTAATCATATACATGTTATCAACGTCTCATTCTATAACCTCGGACATCTAATCATATCTTATTCTATCTTAACTATATCTTGATCATATCTAATTATATCTTACTTAAATTATATCTTATTTTTGTGATTTTTGGAGATAAGATATAATTAAATATCTTACCATATTTACTTAGGAAACTCTATATAGCCCATGTCTCACTTAATAATTAGGGTAAAATACACTTTTATATTCTAGAGTAGAATGTCTTTAAGCTAACGGAGGAACCCTATTCAGAAACAAAAGCCTGTGGTCACTTTTTAATTATCTTGAAGAATATCTTATCTGAATTAACTTTTTGTTTAGAAAGTATATTTTAAAAGAAAATATGCAGTTATAATCATTAAAATTTAATGATTAATTTATAATCAAATTCATGAGGTTATTAAAATTATAGTGTTAAATTTTTTAATTAAATCCATTTTACTACCAAAGAAAATATTGTGAATGAAATATAATATACACCTTGACAAATGCTAATGGCCATTGCGTGGTTACACTTGGTATGTCACTCTTGAAATTGAGGCAACATCTTTCACTTCCAGGTTGTGTAGCAGAAGCAGCCTATTGGTATGTCATTGCCCTTTGCTTAAGATGTTCTAAATTAGCTCAAGTCGTCAAATTGTGGTAAAGCCTACTGCAAATTACTTCATACTTCACCAAATCCTTTTGTCTAGATGCATTTGAAAAGATTAAAAATATATATATATATATATATATATATATAATTTATTGTGTCAGGATGAAGCAGTGAATACCATATTTTAGTGCACCTAATTATTGTTATCACCGTGAAAATATGGCATCCATCCTTGAAGTTGACAATTGCAAAGGACACACATTCATACAGGGTTTGAGCGTTGATTTCATTTTCATTACTTTCTTTCCAATCAGAAGCTACTGCGGTTAAAACTAATTCATATTGGTAAAACTTTTGAGAGTTTATAAGTTATTAGTTCATAATCTATACTTTAACTTAAATGAGCTACCGAAATAAACTCTTGATTAAAATAATAAACTATAATCAAAATACCTTAATTATAAACTCCTGAAAATATGAATTAGTATGAATTAACTACTTTTGAGGAATTTATAAATTTTTTAACTTCTAACTTATAATTTAAAAACTTTCTGTTAGTTTATAATTTTTGAACTAATTTATTAGTTAATTTTATATATCCTTAATTTCAAATATCATGTAATTTAATTCCTTTATAATTAAATATCACGTTATATTTTTAAAAGATCTCATGGAATTTATGATTAAATAGTACTATGTAAAATGAATATACTTAATTTTAATATAATGGTCATAATTGAATATTTTCTTTTTTACAATAATTAAGAATTCTTACATGTTTTTTTTATGAATTCAACTGTCCAATTATAATAGTTTAAAAAAAACTGTTGAATTATAATTATATAGTAATTTCATTGTTTGCATCAAAATTTGTTAAATTTGAACAACTACAAGTATATAATGAAATTATTCTAATATCTCTCTTCGCATCTATACTTATTCTCTCTTCGCATCTATACTTGTATATATAATATACGCATACACAATATTCACACATTGGTTCAAAAGGACCCTTTCTTAAGGTGTAGGGAGAGTGGGGTTAAAGAGATCGAAATACATGAATTTAGACATTCAGAATTTTTATCTTTTCGGGTACATTTGCACAATTTTAACCCCAAGGAAATAGCAGTTGGTAAGATTCCCGGGGGTTTCATCCGGTCTTTCTTCCTTCTCCGAAAACCAAAACCAAGCTCAAGTATTCATATTATCTTCGGAGGATATATCATCTTTACCAGTAATCCAAGTATGTATTTCATTGGATCCGTACGTAGTTTTGGGTACTAGCTAGTTTGCTAGATAGGCCTTGTTAAAGAAGGACGAAATTTCGTTTTGGGATTTGAGACAGATCTAGTGTAAGCTAGAGGCAACGTTAAAAATTTCTTAGCACGTCCCACGTAAGCTCGTTTAGTCAAATTGTCGTAATCGTTGTCTTCAATTGCATCCAAGATCTTACGATACAATACTAATGATGACCAAACCTGCAGACGCACAAAGAAGGAAAGTGTGTTAACCTTTGCAATTGACCAGCATATATAGCATGACATGATCCATATATATCCCGATCGATACGATCTTTAATTTGATATTTTCAGGGACTTAATTAAATTTCTATATATTATTTATTTATATAGTTCTCTTATGTTTTCATTCAATTTAAAAATATAATAAATATATACTTACCGGCCAACGACTGGCCTTTTGGAGATGAGAAACTCCTTCTTCTGCCCGGTTGAAGTAGAATCTTGCCCTTGTGATCTGATATGTCATAAACTTTCTCCATCTTTCACTGACCTTTCTTGAAAAAACATCCTTGTCACATAATCCAAACTGGGCTAGTTCGTCTTGGGGAAGGTACACTCTACCTCTTAATGCACTAATTAATTAAATAATTAAAAGAGTATGGTCATATATATGTATATATTAAGCAGAATTAATATATAAAGTGAAGAAAAAGAACTTACTCCTCCCCCACATCTCTAAGAATGTTTGTGAGTTGATTTCCTACACCCAGATATAGTGCAGCATCATATACACTTTGAACTGGGACGACAGACTCCTGGGCAATGCCCATTATTGGAACAGTCATTAAGCCCACAGTTCCCGCCACATAGTAGCAGTAAAGATATAACTCTTGGAAATTGTTGTATCGGGCTTTCCTTGTATCCATTCTCATGCCTTGTATCATGTCCGTGAAAGGCTATAATTAATGAATTACAAGAGTAAGTACTTCATTAAATAAGCGATCCAGATAAATAAATAATTCTGGTAATTAATTAATGACCTTAATATCCAAGGGAAACTTGGAGAAGGTATCAGTAAGAGCAGCATCAAGCATATCATAGGGTTGTCCGTTGAAAATGTCGTGCAATCTATCTTCCCACCTATCAAGAACAGAAGAGCTCATATACATAGCGTTAGGACCATCAACAAGTTCATCCGTCCTCCTGCACCAAACTGAAGAGAAGCTAGCGTTTCAATAAAGGTTTCACTATAAATACAAAGCTACCCTCATGCATCTTTGTTTGCAATTATAGAGCTATTTACCATAAATTGCCCATATAGCTTTCTGTCTTTCTTCCGTCATAAGCAAGGTTCCTGTTTAGAATGGGAAGAAAAGTTCTCAGTCAGATAACACAAATTAAGAAAAGAGTGGATTTGATTTGTACCTACCTAGATAAAAGGTCTTGGCATATTCCGCGCAAATATTTCTGCACATTTCATAGGCATCATTAAGAAAAGTGGGCGCGAACAGTGGCCTAGGCTTGCTACAATGACTAATGATCTGAGACTGCCTGTGAACAACCTCTTGTATAGCAAGAGGAACTCCTTGTTTTGACAGCTGGGGAATTCCTCTTTGCATGGGAGCCACGTTTACTTCCGACCTAATTATAACACCAAATTTTGTACGACCACAACATGGTTTCCTATTGCTCCCATTGATCATGGAACAAGGCTTTGCTGTCAGCGAACAAAATGATAAACTACTCATCCCACTATTTCTATTCTCAAGCCTTAGTTTGGGATATATGTTGCTGCTAACTCAATTAATGTGGCTGGAGGAGCCTATCAACTATATAATTAGATATGGTTGTTGTATAATAGGGTGTAAGCGCCAACAACAACCATTTCAATGACAATTTGGGGTAGTATAGAATATTCTTATGTAAGATTGATGCTTCAAATTGGATTTCATTTTTGACACCTAACGAATGAAACAACGGAAATCACCTAGTTAATGCAATAAACAAAGTTCTGGAATGTTGATCAATTTATATTTAATTAGTTTGGTTTGAGAAAGAACGGGGCTTACAAAGATGCTGCTTTTGTCTTGTAAATTTTCTCTTACAATTGTGTCTTCTAGTTCAGTTCATTGTAAAGAATCTTAAGTCACTCGTGATGCCTTCTCGAACTCATATATCCCTTTCCTTGGCCTGTCCATTTGTAATTTCTTTTGTTACAATCAATCGAATCCTTCGCTTATTTGTCCTTTACTGGCTGAACTTTAGAATCTGCCGTTTTGTATGGCCATATCTCTGCCCCTCAATGTACAACTACCCAGGTGGCATGTATTACATAGTCTCCCGGCCCGAATACATATATAAAAAAACTAGAATTAGTGCCCCGTTCTTGTACGGGCAGCAGAAAAAAAAAAAAGTGACACGTGGAATGTATTTGACGGTTGGACAGATTTATATATTCTATTAGAGCATCTTTAGTGGTAAATCTTATACTACTTTTTGGTAGACCCCATAATGCCAAATAGGATTAAAGTCCTCTTAAGATCTCTTTTATTTTTTTCTTTAATGGTAGATCTCATTTTGAGATCTTAAGGAGAGAGAAAAATGAAGAAAATTTATGTTTTTTTGAACAATGTGCAGATCTTAGGAGATCTTCTACAAGAACCCATCCTCCATGGTGGAGATCTCTTCAACTCCTTTATTGGGAGATCTAATGAAAATCAGATCTTAAACTTAAGATCTTTGTTTAAGATCTTGCATTAAAGATGCCCTTAACGAATATTTACATGCAATATGGTATTAACTAGCTATCTAGTTTCTAGTTTCTTTTTCAATATGAAAAGTTTGCTTTATTATATTAATATTGTTTCATGTACAAACTTAATTGGCCGTGGAGATTAATTGGTCTTTTTTTTCTATTTTTTTTATGTTTGATTCGACACTCAAATTCTTGAAATCTTACTCTCTTAAATCAAACTAGTGCATGTTTTTATAGGATGCACGAGATAAATTATTTGTGTGAGAATAATATTTTTTTATTTCAAAAAATTAAAACTTGAAAAGAATAAAATAAATAAATATATTTTCATAAAAATTAATATCACATGACAACATAGATCCAATTTAGCTTGTCATAAGTCAAAAAATCTAAGTTATGATTTCATTGAAAAAAATTGACAAAAATCCTAAAATTAGAGTTGAAAAATGTTACATTGGCAAGCATATTAAATTGATTTAGTATTTCCGAAATTGAGTACAAAGTTGTATCCACAAGAGCTTGTTTGTATCAAGATATTTATGCAAATCAATATTACACAAAAGAATATATTGTTTTGATGAAACTAGTTCGTGGTCTAATTAAAGCTAACTTCTATAAACAACAACTAAAAAGCATAACAAAGTTATAAGAGGCAATTTATCAATCAGCTTTGGAGCAAAAGATAAATTAAAGCAAAAATTAAAAGATGTTGGGGTGTTGGCAATACTAAGCTAGCTACTCATGTCATTTTCATGATATTTATTCATCCCATGTTTGGTTTAGTGTCACCTTAATCATTATTAAACTCTAACCATGATTCTTATCATGTGAAAGAGCTTAAATCATTTGACTTCACTCCTAATCTCTTAGTAAGTTAAGCCAAATTATTCAGTTCAGAACAAAGGTTAATAATAAGGTTAACAAAAATCATTTAATCCTTAGGCATGAGTTTATTAGAAGCCCACTCTAATATCATTTTCCAATGTCATTTACACTATTAAAACATGCATATGGGTGACCAAATCATAAACACAACAATAAAAATAGAAGAAGAGCAATAACATTGAAAGTAACATAAAATAAACTGTAAAGATAATTACATAAGAGTATGCTTAGTACACCAAACGACAATAATGGATAAACTATTCTTTCATTATCATGAGAGACAATGGCATCAAGAAGAGTGAAAATACAAGAAAAATGGAAGAACCAAGGTAGAAGATGTAGGAAGAGAAGTAGGTGAAAAGTCATTGCTAACACAAAGCCCTAGGATGATCTAATACCAATCCCAATGAAAAGACACTTTGAATAAGGTAAGAATCTCTACTTTGTCGCTTTTGCATAAAAGCGCAACTCGCTTAGCGAGCAACTACTTGTTTGGTAAATTTATAATAATTTACAAAATCTTCTATTGGTAGAATGAGTCCTTTGTTGAGTGAGCATAAGCTCATTAAGCGAATTACAAAAAAAATCAATTCTTCTGGCAGAGAAAGTTATCCGCTAAGCAACCTTGCTTATACTGACATGGCCTAATCAGCTTTCATCCCACTAAGGGAACATAATTCATCGCTTAACCTTGAGTTGCCATGTTTCATCTTATATGAATTTCTCCCTCGTTGAGTGACTGATCCACTCGCTGAGCAAGCAACCTTCAACTTCAAACCTTAGCTCCTCTACAAGCACACTAAGACTTTGCAAAACACATAAAATACTAATAAGATTCCTAAAATCAACTCGACATAAACTAAATCCTAAAATACAGTAAATCCTAACTTAATGAGACTAAACAAATCAATAAATAAGAATAAAGTGTGATAATTGTTGTGGAAATTAAGTTCAAATGCAAGTATGCAAAGCAATTATCAGGCATTTGAATGAATCATTTTGTGACTATAATGGTCTTTTCCAAGAAATAAACTCGGTGATTTTCAGAAAATAGATAAAAAATGGAAAAGAAAAAAAAGTAAGAAATAAGAAACAAAAAAAATTGGATATTATAAAAAAAGTATATAAAGTGACATGTCATGAATTAATAATCACAAGATGTTTAACTTTGGGAGTTAATGGTAGTCAGATAATATAATAGTGACTCCAAACTAGAATATAAGAAAAAAATTGATTTACGGATTAATTAAAAAAATAAGTTAGTATTATCTAATTTTAATAATCCCAACAAAGGGTTAAAAAATAATCTCAATAAAAAATAATTCATTTATTAAAGTATCTTTTACATATAATTGCATAAGAAAAAAAGAGAGAAGAGAATTGAAAATAAGACTCTAATTAAATGAATGATATTTTGGAGATGATAGTGGTATGATTTCCAGGCCCTTGTAAAAAGGGATCCACTAAGCCTTCCAATGAGTTGGGGATTCACCCTCTCTTCTGGTCATAACCGTCTACGTAGATCCTTAGAAACAAATCCATAAATAAGAAAAAATTAGTTAAAATTTATTTATAATTTAGTTAATCACATGGTAATTTTTTTTATATTTCAGTTCAGGTAGAGCAATAAGAAATGATAATAAAATAAAGATAATAAGAACTAATTGAAAACAATTTTAAAAAATATAAAAATGTGTAAAAAAAACTAAACATATCACATGAACTAAAAAAGTATAGTTAAACAAATTAAAACTTTTAATCTCAATTGCGTCCCACAAATTAATCTCACTATCATTTAGATCATTCATAGTGAAAAATATTTTCTTCTATATATGGAGATTACACGAAGGAAAGAAAATAAGAAAAATATATTTGCTTTTGCTGAGTGAATAAGAAAAGTATATATACATCCTAAATGCTATTTGACACCTAAGAAGAAAGACAAAAAATATAAAAGGTATAAATATAATAAATGATATGATATAATAGGAAGAAAGCGATAAAAATAAATGAAAAATATTTATAAAATGTTCAAAATAATTGAATTTTCAAATATCATTACCAAAAAAAGTACTCAATAGGTTTCTTAAAATATAAAATAAAAAATTAATTAAAATAACTTGTAATATAGCAAATATGTATACCATACCAAATTACCACTACGTTGGACCAAGTCTATGGTATATTATTGAAATGCAAATCGTGCGTATATATACTGTCTGTCATTAAAATTGAATGGTGTGTGCCTTTTCATTTGTTAATTTTATTAGCGGGCCTTGGTTATATTTAAAAGTATTCTTTCTTTTAGATTTTTTTTTTGAAAAAAATATTTTAAATTGATAATACAATAACATTAGTTGGAACTTTAATTTGTTAAACGACAAAGCAATACAAGATCAGGTTATTACACTGTTATAAATAATGTTAACAATTTTAGTAATTGTTACTTCAGAAAAAATATTCAAAATTAAAATTAATAAAATCTTACTTAAAATAAAAAAAATCTAAAAAAATTAAATCACCAACATTATTATTCAATTTAAAAATACTAACAAAATTAGTTGAATATTTTAACAAATATTTTACATTATTTTTTAAAATAAGCTATTTTAATTAATTTAAATTTTTATTCGTAAATATTAAATACACATAATACCCCGTCGATGATTTTTTATCAATTTAGCCTGCATGTGTTTTCTATTAGGTTTCCATAAAAAAAATTTCCATGTGAGATTTTTTTTCAGAGTTAATTTTTATTATAATAAATATTATTATTATTAGATTATTTAATATATATGATAAATTAATTAATTAAATATCAAGTAGCTTTAATTTCCAAAACATTATATAAATATTTTTAACAATATTTATGATCAATCAAATATTTTCTTTTTAATATCCAAAAATCATGATTTCTGTATCCTTAGTTAACCTGTTTCTCTTATTTTAAACTATAATATATAATGAATCAGATTTATAATTTTAAAACTTTATTTTTATAACAATAAATACATTGATTATTCACTATATATTATTTTTTACAAAAATAAAATATTTGATTATTTATTTGTCCATTTTCTCCTAAAAAGAAGTGTTATACAATTTTTTAAAATGCAAATATAATTATTATTTTTAAAACCCACTCTCAAGCACACACAAAAAAATATTTCATTTAAGATTATGAATTCAAGCGCGGAAGCTGTATCTCAAATGTTTTTCAGGATAGTGGGCTCATGGCAAATCTACTACATGATTAGGTGAATCTTTTAAGACGAATGCAATCAATGTGTAATTGTATTATTTTATTTAAAGAGAGTCCACATCTATGTCGGGACTTGCAAGATTTCTGTTGTTGTGAGTAGTGGTAAAGTAATTGCACCAAACCCCATCCACAAAAAAATGAATCAATACCAAAAATATGATTTGAATAATATTATCATATAAAAAAAGTTATTTTCCGCATCCCATTGTCTATTTTATTGTGTATTTTTTCTCTTTTTTCCGGCCTTTCTCCCTTACGACGTGTTTTTTTGGGTAAATCTCTCTTATGATGTATAAATAAAACTACCCAAATTATCTTACTTCTAAGTGCACCAAATTAGAATCTTTCTCTCTTTTTTTAAAGAAGAATGTATTATTAAAAATATAAAAACACTGTCTCTTTTTTTACTTCTAAATATATTTGAAAAATATTATTCATATAAAATATAAATCTCTCTCTCATTCCTTTTAATTACATCAGTAATAACATTTATTATTTTTCTCAATCTATTTCTTTTTTTCTATGAGTTTAATTGTAAAATAATGTGATTCTATTCCGCTCAATCTTAAATGCCTCCAGCTTACATGTGATTGGTATAAAAAAAATCCATTTGGATCTGACGTGAAAAATACAATAAAGTTAATATATTTGAAAATGGAATTATGCATATTTCGATTAAATGTTTCTTCTATAGCAAAATTCATACTTTTGTATCACTTTAATTATTTATACAAAAGCACATTTATGTATACAAATCTCGTGATTAAATATATAATATAAAACAATCTTATTAACCAGAATATTTATTAGGACATCCGTTGAGGAATTAAAATGAAAAAATATTTATTATAAATATTATAAGAAAATATAATAAAATTATGAACAACATAATTTTAAATATTTAAATAAAAATATTTTTT